>JAJOZX010001261.1:312500-600000 GCA_023014485.1 Bathynomus jamesi
CAATGGTTCAAGAGATATGACCTCGGGAAATTTGAGGTCACTTGCGAGGTCACTAACATTTGGCGACCCATAACTTGGGTAATAATGGTCACAATTATATAAAAGTATATATATTTAGAATCAGAAAATGACAAGGAATCCAAATATGCAAGTTTTAGAACTCTAGGTTGAAAAATAAAAAGTTACACTGTAACCAAAATTTGAGGTCACGATTTGACCTCTGGGGTATCAAATGAGAATTTTTTTTTTAAATGTAAAAAATGAAGGCATAGGCATTGGCTATTAGAATCAGCAAAAAAAAGTTTGTTTATGTTAGTATTTTTCATGTAACTAACATATAAGTGAACACCATATTCATAAGTTGTGCGTCAATTCTACCTATTTTTTCACACTTAAGCTCATAATTTGACCTATAGAAATTAAAATTACATTTTTTTATAGATATAAAAACAAAGGCAAAAAATGTAAAATTGTATTTCGCTGCTAATCTACACTGGCAATAATAGTTATAATAGTGAAAGGGGAAGACCTACTTAGAGGATTCATGTGCTAGCCTAATACAATTTTTGCATGCTCGATGCTCTCATCAATTTCTTTTTGTGGAAAAATGTATTGAATTCTGCTGCCTCCTCTTAGGGTAGGACAACTCATTACAGTTAATATATGATGTCCTGGCACTGCACATGAATCCTTGTTTGATGGATAATAATATGCACTTGATCCTGATGACCCAGAGGGATGTAGAAAGTTCACAGTGAAATCATCAAACTCTTCACAATATTCCTCCACAATTCCATACCAAACTTGCATGTCATAAATGCAGCCAACATACTCTCCTGGTTTGACACATTTTAGGTTACCAAGCATTGCAGGTTCATTAGTAAAATGACTTTTCCTTATTCTTTTCTTTTCTCCAATGCCACTTGAAATGGGATACACCATCAGTTCTTCCTTGTTTAGGGGAACAAATCTATGATATTCTGAGTTCCAGGAATAGCCCTACTATCCTTGAATCGATGTTCCAACCGTTCTTCTGCATCTTTCAAATCAGCTGTAGTTACAAAGAAAAAATTATCTTCTTGCTCAAGTTTTCTTCACAAAAACATGTGTTCTGGTGTAAGAATTTGCCTCTCTGTAGTTCTCTGCAAACTGGCACGAGCAGTAGCTCTTTTCACTGTTCCTCCAATCCCATCACATGCATTTTTGCCATGGGATGTAGCAAAGAAGTGCCATTCACAAGACAGACCAAAATCCTCTTCATGGTAACAGAGATTTGTGAAGTTGTATCTGTTCTTATATTGGCCAGCACATCCATCTGAGAAATAGTGCACCTTCTTCAATTGTGGGCATCTGAATTTAACATATGTCATAAGCTTCAATATGAATGAGTAAACCATTATAGTGTTGTGTTTTAGTGATGCAGATAAGAAACAGACACTAAAATGGCTAAGTTCCTGGTCTGCAGATGATCTATAATAGATGACAAAAGGGTGAACTGTACACTGTGAATTGTCCCAGTGAAACCCTTGGGCAGGGCCGGATTAAGACCTTTAGAGGCCCTAAGCACTTAAAAGATTTTGGTGCCCCATATATATGTAATTCAAATATAAACAAAAATAAACCATAAAATAAAATTTTATTTTTTGAAATGAAACAAAACTTACAGTAAGATGGAAAATAATGTTTATTTTTGTATACTTCCACTTCATTTATATTTGAAAAGTTTTCTCCTACTTTTTTTAATTGCAGAGTCTTTGATCAGATCCTCAAAACTAATCTTACGTAACACATCTGCTTCTATACTTAGTAGAGATAAGGCATCCAGCCTGCCTTGTTGCATAGTTGTTCTGTTGGTATTATAATAGTATAATAAATCCATGATAAATCCGACAATGGAAAATTTCTGTGGTGTCCCCCTTCCCTTGATGCCCTAAGCACGGGCTTATTTTGCTTAATGGTTAATCCGGCCCTGCCCTTGGGCAGCATCCTGGACAATGAAAGAATAATTCTCAGAGAAATCACCTACTATAACTACCTCGCTCTGAGGTGGTAGTGTTTCTTTCAACTGCTTGAAGTACTGTGATTGTTGCTGAGCAACAAAGTGATGACGAACCATGCAGGATATTTTCATGCTTAGGGATGATAAGTATTCATGAAGTGGCTCCACCTTATCAACCATTGTACAACGGTCAACAGTCACCCATTGCTTGTAAGATATTTCATTTGGAGCTGATTTCACACTGTCAAGTAACTCAAGAAAATCCAGGACACCCTCTTCTCTTGGGCAATCATTGCAAAGTTGCATCATGCAAGTCTCTCTTTCTGTACTGCAGACACTGTAATCCATAAGATCCTTGTATGAAAGACCTCTTTCTCCCAATGCAGCCAGCTGCAATTTTGGATTTTGATGGTATGTGCAGACACAGACAGAATGAGTCCCACCACTACCGGCAAGCACACAATATGATGGCCGTAATTTTGCAAATGTGGAAAATCCTATTTTGGGATTCTTTTCATCATTTTTATATAGTTCAAACATCTCTCTTAAATTCCCGAGGACCAATCGTTTTGCACCTTCATTGCACCTTCAGCACTGATAACTTTCACGCAATCCTTTTGGCCAGGACACATACGACTAACCTCTTCTGACTCTCAGAATCTTCTAACTATATCTTTGTGTTCTTCAGATATCACTTTTCCTTTGCTCATTAGTGGAATCTTTGGAAGGATTCCATGTTCTGATTTAAGTGAACGGCTTCTTTTCACCATGTATGTTGTAGTTTGAAAGAAACTAGCTGTTTTTTCAATTGTGTATGGTGAGAGTGTCAATATTTGTAGTTTGTGATGGTGACATTTGCTCTCCAGGAATGACTGTTTCAATTCATTCATTAATTTGTCTAGATGTTTTTCAGATTTAGTTTCAGGTTTTGAAGTATCACTTACCTCCTCGGTAATTTGAACACCATAACTGAGTTCTAGCCTCTCCTTCAGGTGTTTCTGAGCAGATGATAGCTTACCACGAGCCTTGCGCTTTTTCTGGCTTAATGACAGCCCTTCTGAAAAGAACAGAAAAAAAGGTTTCACACACCTGAATATTAGTAATTAAATATTAATTATAGTACCTTAAATGCTATATAATTGGCTATATAGTAGATCAAACAGACCTTGTAGTAAAGTATAAGTTATTATATTAATTTATTACTTACTTTTTTTAACTGGTGTTTGGTCCAGAAATGCTAGAACTGGTTCAACTGAAGTTGAAGGATTTTCCTTTATCAAGCAATCACTGTCATTGTCCAGATCTTGAATTGAAGAGATGTTACTCAAGCCACTGATAGTAGATGATTCATTTGAATCCTGCTCAGACTCGTTGTTTTCAGTGGTACTAAGTATAGTGGGGTTTTTCATTATCAGTGTCCAGCAGTTCACACACAACAATGAGTCTTTTTTCACTCTTCAAGCACATTTTTCCAAGTACATCAGTCACTTTTCTAAGATTGATTTTATGCGTTTCTTGTGTTTTTGAATAGGGTCCTGGCAGTATTTCAAGTGCGAACCATTGTATTTTGACTGTAAAGATATAGGATTTACAATTAGGTAATATATTTTTTTAGAAAATATATAGCTATACACACTTAATATTTTAGGCCTTGATAGTCTCTGAGGCTCATTAAAACACATACCCACCAGCCACCCACAGTGCTGGCTGGAACTGTACTAACCTGTAGACAAGGAATTTTGCAACTATCTGTGTTGATTCTGCACTTAGACAAGTAGCAACATGTTTCAACAGGTTTGTTTAGGCTACATGTGAGCTTAGTCTTCCCCTTTCACTATTATAACTATTATTGCCAGTGTAGATTAGCAGTGAAATACAATTTTTATTAAATTCTTGGAGCTTGAGGTCAAATTGATAGCTAAGATATAAAAATTCCTTGAAATGACAAGCAATTTATAAATATGGTGTTCACTTATAAGTTAGTTACATGAAAAGTACCAACATAAACAAACTTTTTATGATTGTTTCTATTAGTCAAGAACTCTGACTTTGTTTTTTATATCTATAAAAAATGTAATTTTAATTTCTATAGGTCAAATTATGAGCTTAAGTATGAAAAAATAGGTAGAATTGACGCACAACTTATGAATATGGTGTTCACTTATATGTTAGTTACATGAAAAATACTAACATAAACAAACTTTTTTTTGCTGATTCTAATAGCCAATGCCTATGCCTTCATTTTTTACATTTAAAAAAAAAATTCTCATTTGATACCCCAGAGGTCAAATCGTGACCTCAAATTTTGGTTACAGTGTAACTTTTTTATTTTTCAACCTAGAGTTCTAAATCTTGCATATTTGGATCCTTGTCGTTTTCTGATTCTAAATATATATACTTTTATATAATTATGACAATTATTACCCAAGTTATGGCTTGCCAAATGTTAGTAACCTCGCGAGTGACCTCAAATTGCCCGAGGTCATATCTCTTGAACCATTGGTCGGATTGACCTTATAATTTCAGAAATGGATTCAGGGCTCACAAACTCCCTATAAACCAAATTTCAGCAAAATATGAGGGATGAGGGTGTTAATTTCAATTTTTTTTGGTTGATCTGACAGAGAATGACCCTATTGACAATTAATGCCAGCTTGTGATGCCAGCAATAAAATAAAAAAAATAAAAAAAAAATTAGACTAACATGAACGTAGATGTAGCTCATAGAGCAAACTAACCCACTTTTTTTCTTATCCTCTCCTTACTTGCATGTCTGTAGTTTGCATGGTATGACTGTAGTTCAGACTGTGTTTGCATGGTTTGTAAGTGTTCTTATTTTACTTCTTTTCATCTTTCACCCCTTTTCTATTCTCTCTGACTATTTTTTGACTTGTCCGCAGTGGCTGGCGGATGATGATGGCGAGTCTTTTTTCTCTTTTTCTGAATGAATGTTAACCCATGAGTGATAAGGTGTTGCTACTTATTTAACCCCTTATTTTCTTCTCTTAACCCCCTACTCTTTCCTTTCTCTCGGGCTAACCTTAGAGTGGATCTTAGGGTCTTTGTTAGCCTTAGCTTCTATAGATCTGTAGATATTCATATAAGGAAGGATGATGTTAGGCAAGTGATTCATACACTGAAGTCAAATAAGGCTGCTGAACCTGATAATATATTTACTAGGATTCTCATAGAAGGGGAAGAAAGCTTATCTGAGGCACTAACTATTTTGTTTGCTAGGTCAATTAAGTATGCAGAAGTACCAGATGAATGGAAAAAAGATAATGTAGTACCCATTTACAAAAAGTGTAGTAAGGAGGAGGTAGGGAATTATAGGCCTGTTCAGAGGCATCATTTGAGGGGAAGCCATGAGGAGCAGTTGCCCCCCAAGCTCACCAGGGGGCCTCTAAGGCCCTCCAAATGATGGTTTCTTAAAAAAAGGCACCTAATATTTTGTGGATTAGCAATTTATCAATATAATGAACTGCTTAAAGTTTAAAAAGTTTTTAGAATAATTTGAAAATGACAATGAATTATGACAAAAAAAATTGAAAACTCTGTGAGTAAAGTCTGACATCACAGTAAGCAAACAAATGAGTGCAGGAGTGTCGGAGCTTGTGATCGGCTGGTGTCAGTCCACCAGCCTCCAAAAAAAGAGGGTAGGGACAGGGACCCAATAAAGGGGTTGGGGCAGAGATGGTTGACATTTAAATTGCCTCCGCCATGAAGGAAAATCATATCTCATGTGATGTAATAGAAAATGATTTGGTTAGTAGACCTCTGGCAGTTGTGGAGGGAAGTGTTTTGGCTGATGATTTTGCAAAAATGAAGTCTAGAAGATATCCTCTACTACATTAGGTGATACAAATTTCATGATTTATTGCTTAACTTAATAATTTGATAGTTAACTGTAAATAACCAGTCTAGCTGATACCATTTAATCATTCTTGTTTTTATTAATTTGATTATAAAGTACATTGTGAGTAAGGTAGCACTTAATAAATTCTGACATGTGATGGGCCTCTCACTGCTTTCTTCACCCCCCACCCAAGCCAATTTGAAATGACGCCCCTGGGCCTGTTAGTTTGACATCATTGATAGGAAAGATACTAGAAAGAATTATAAAGAATAATATTGAATTGAATAACCTTTATTAATAATAAAATAAATACAATCGTTTCAATTTACAATGACATGAATAATTTTGAAGCTTGACTATTTATTTTATTTAATTTGGCCCTTAAGCTTTAGGCTTTACTGGGCTCTTATTAAAAATAAACAGCTAGTTGTTATTAATTAATAATAAATAAAGAAATAAGTAAATAAGTATTATTAATAGTTAAAACATGTATTAATCTTAAATTATCACTACTGACATGACAAACACAAGGTCACCATTAAATATTCAAGATCATTTGGGGAATTTTAATCTTATTTCAAGTTCACAACATGGATTTAGATCAGGAAGGTCTTGTTTGTCTAATCTCTTAGATTTTTTTAGAATTTCTAACTGATCAGGTAGATAATGGAAATGATGTAGGTCGTTATTTATTTAGATTTTAGTAAAGCATTTGACAAGTCTCCACATAGAAGACTTCTATATAAATTGAGAGCTCATGGTATATTGGGGTCAGTTTTAAATTGGGAAGAAAAATTGTTGGAAGACAGAGAACCAGGGCTGTGGAGTCAGAGTTGGAAGTGCATAGTTGGATGGAGTCGGAGTCGGTGCAAATCCTTCAACTATAACCATAGCAGCCTAGGCCTAGCTCAATTTTATGAATAAAATAGATTTAACCTAATTTTAATATATAATATTATATATAAATACCGTAATATATAAATATAAATAATATATAAATATAGTTGCTTATAATTAATAAGAATTATAATTAATTAATTAACATAATTAATAATAAGGAAATTTAAAAATTCAGTTTAGGTTAGTACATTTTGTTACGGATGTTTATAATAATACAAAAACATCTTATTAATTTGCTAAACCAATAATAATCTTATTTTGTTTAAGCTTCAATCAGTTTGTATTTTGGGATTTATTGTAATTTTTGAAGAGAAAAAAAGCCATTAGAGTAAGGCATAGTTACAGCCACTAAGTAACCTGATGGTGGTGATGAAATGCCTTGTTTATGAATCTCCATTGGCCTAATAAAGCTAATCGTAATCAATTTGGCCTTAACATTCCATCGGAGTCAGTCATAATTATACAAGTCAGATTTCTGGAGTCGGAGTCGGAATGTTGAAATTTTTGGAGTCGGAGTTGGAGTTGGAGTTGGCAAATTTTATCACCGACTCCACAGCCTGCAGAAAATAGAGGGTAATTCTAAATAGTCATGAATCTGGGTGGCAGAAAGTGAAAAGTGGGATACATGGGGATCAGTTTTGGGTCCATTACCGTACTCTTTATTTTATATCTCAATGATTTAGAGAAAGGAGTAGGTTGTAAAATTTCTAAATTTGCAGATGATACAAAAGTAGTTGCTCCAGTTACAAATATAAAAAATTCTTATAAATTGCAAAAGGATCTTGATAGATTAATTGCTTGGGCTAGTAAGTGGCAGATGGAATTCAATGTTCTAAAATGCAGTCATGCATTTTGGTAGAAATAATGAAAACTTTAGTTATGAGATGCAAGGGAACTGGTTGGAAGATGTTAGAAAGGAAAGGGATCTTGGCATTATAGTTTGTAGTGATCTAAAATTTTCCAAGTAGTGCTTAGAGGCTAGGAATAAAGCAAATAAAATGTTAGGTATTATTAAGAGGAATGTTAGTTACAAGAGTAAGGAAGTCATCTGGGATAATATGAGTATCGTCACGTTCAGAATATCAAAAGCAAATATAATTATAAAATATTAAAGCATAATTTTCTCATCATTTTCATATAAGTCACTATGTTCGTAGATGTGTCCTTACCAAATTATGTAGATTTGGATATTATGACATTTTTGCGGCATTTTTTTTTCCACCCTTCCAATATTTGCCTGGTGACATCATGAAAACATGATATATAAGCTAGGTTACTACTTAATTAGTTGGTTGTTTTCTGTTCTGGCTATTTTTGTTTTTCTAATTGGATTCAGTTTCGTGGTGTTTGTGATAGAATTATGACGTGCTTTTCGTGTGATTTTGACTTTGAGAACTTGATTCATCATGTGCCCTCAATGAAGAAAAAGCATTGGATGTTTTTATCAATTACGGCATTATTCTCTCATCCTTAACTTGCCCGAAATGTGACAGTGAGTGCCTAATACAAAAAGATCAGAAGATATTCAGGTGAAATAACCAATATTAACCTGTTAGGTCAATTGAATGCCTGGTTAGGTTGTCGTCGTGATATTTTCATTAGTTTAAGTGAAAATGACAAAAATGCAAATGACATGGCCTGAAGTTGAAATAAAAAATACATTTGGTTAATTAATACCAAAATACATTTTTCTAATAATATTTGATGTGTTTTGCTTAGATTTTGACCTCCATTTCCCTTGAAAATGAGCCAAACTTCAAAGTACTATAACTTTGTTAGATCTCATTTCCGAGAGAAATTGAGGTTAGATTTGAACAAATCACATCAAATACTACTAGAAAAATGTATTTTGATGTGTAAAATGACTGAACGTGTTTATATAGGTACATAATTACCGTCATCTGTAAATTATATAATTCTAAGGTAATTATTAGTTTTTTGACCCACTCTCTTTTTATAATGAGAGCAAACTTTTCTGGTCAATTTTGAGGTGTTCTGCACGAATCTGCCATCCGTTTCCTGTGCAAATGCGTAGTTTTCGAGATATTGTCATCTTGAAAACTACGCATTTGCACGGGAAACAGATGGCAGTTTCGTACAAAACACCTCAAAATTAACCAGAAAAGTTTGCACTCGTCATTTTCGTTTAAACTAATGAAATTTAAACAAAAATATCATGACTTAACCTAACCAATCATCAAGGGTGTACAGTTGACCTAACCGGTGTCACATACTGAACTGTCCGCAAAACATTAGGGCTGATCAATTTGTGATGCGTGATCTTTACAGGGGCTCCGCCCCCATACCCCCCAAGACCTAAATTATACAAATGATAATGTAATAACATGTGCCAACCTTGCATGGGTAGTCCGCTAAATTTTGCCTGCCCTTAAACTGAAACGACACACGTTTATTTTTAGGATTTTTTTTATGGCACCTAAAGACCTGGTCTTTTCTTAAAATACAAGCACTATTGCATTTAGGGCAGGTCACGGATGTCTTAATTATTCTGTGATTGAAAAAAGGTCTAAACTCTTGTCATCATCGAGGGCAATATGGTGGATCATGTCTTCAAAATCAAATATGCATAACTGACACATCATACTTCACAAAAAAACTGAACTGAACAGACGAACAGTTGCTAAAAATGATTTATTTGTAAAACAGGACAAATTGAATTACGCAGAAGTAGCCAAAATCACCAAAAATAAGAAATATTCACCAAATAGTCGATATATATATTGAAAAAACACCAAAAATAGGAAATATATTTTAATAAAAAAAACACATTTCATACAAATTTGCACAAGATAATATATATATTTTCTTATTCAGTTTTGATTGGTTATTCAATATATATTGCTGTTATAGCTGGGTGTGACTGGGTCAAAAAATGAATAATAACCAATTCTAATGTTAGGCCTCACTTAGAATATTGCATTCAAGCTTGGTCCCCTCACCTTAGACATGATATTGATATGCATGAAGGTGTGCAACTTAGGGTGATATTATTTTACTTTCGGACATGACGCATTTTTTTATTTCCAACACCAGATTCCTACGTATTTTTACGTGCTGAACACGATGGTGACATTTATTTTTGTTGCTGATAACGCATTTAAAAGTTATGCACAGTATATTGTGCTATGGCTACTCCTGTGAACATTGACTGCTGTAACTTGTGTTGTTACGATTATTTTAAGTTCATCTCAGTCTTTTATGAGAATGACGATGAAGCTGTTTTTCATCACAGCTGCTCACCTTTACCAACATCATCAGGGTGCAGTACAAGCCATGCCCATGCCACAGGAGGAAGTGCTTGACGAGGAAATAGGTGATCCTCTGCCTATTCCTGGTCCTTCTTTGTGTAATAACTGAATACAACGGTGATTATATGCTTGCTTATTATATGCTGCTCAGGTTAGGTTAGGGTAGGTTAAGTTAGGCTATAGCTTATAAACATTATCAGCGACAAAAATAAATGTCACCATCGTGTTCAGCACATCAAAATACGTAGAAATCCAGTGTCAGAAATTAAAAAACGCATCATGTCCGAAAGTAAAAATTTACCCATAGGCAACCAAGCTTATCCCTAACCTAAGAAGATTGGAATATGGAATACAGGGATAGATTAAAGGGAGTTGGGTATGTTTAGTTTTGAGAGACATTGTATGAGGGGAGATATGATACAGATGTTCAAAATGTTTTCAGGTTTGGACAATTTAGATGTACATAACTTTTTCTTACTAGATACTGATGAGATAACTCGTAGGCATAATAAGAAAATTAGAAAACAGACTTGTACACTTGATCTATGAAAATACTTCTTCAGTCATAGAGTAGTAGATTTTTGGAATGACTTGCCATATGATGTGGTAAACAGTAGCTCATTAGTTAATTTTAAGAAAAATTTAGACACTTTCATGAGTGAAAGAGGTAGTTTGTTAATTGTATATAGTGTATATTCTTGCTTCAGTTATATAGGCTACTATGTTAGTAGTAAATAGTTGTATATTAATTAGCTGACTTGAGTTTGACATCTTGCAAGATTTTATTATTAAAAAATGTAGGTAGCTCATGACTTGGATAACTTCAATAGGCCTGAGTGACTTCATGTTTTCCAAATGAAATGTAATGTAATGATAGGAATACAGAGAATGATTAAAGGAACTGGGTATGTTCAAAATGTTTTCAAGTTTAGACAATTTAGATGCAAGTAATTTTTTCGTATTAGTCTGTGGGAAAACCTTGAGGGCATAATAAGAAAATTAGAAAACAGATTTGGGTTAATATGTTTTAAATGACATGGGCTGGACCTGTAAATCAAAATAACTTTGGTATTTCTTTACTATTACACTGGTCTCCGGTAGAAAGTTTTAAAAGCTGGTTTTCAATGTGCTGAATTAAAAAATATGCTCATTTCCATCGCAAATGATTTGTTAAAGAGTTATTGAAGCTTAAACTCTCTAACGGGAAAAGGGTAAAAAAATGGCACTTCCACCAATTTTAATTTGAATCAATTAGTGGACATAGCAATTCACGTAATTAAGGTATTTTTTTTGGTTAATATGAGTTTTATCGTATTCAGAATATCAAAAGCAAATATAATTATAAAATATTAAAGCATAATTTTCTCATCATTTTCATATAAGTCACTATGCTCGCAGATGCGTCCTTACCAAATTATGTAGATTTGAATATTATGACATTTTTGCATTTTTTTCCCGCCCTTCCAATATTTGATTGGTGACATCATGAGAACATGATATATGAGCTAGACTTTTTAAGTTGTTAGGCCTTTTAAGTTGCTAGTCTACTTCTGTTAGTTTTTCATAGATGTTTGTCGCGATGGCATGTGAATGGTGCGAATATTATTTTGAGGATTTAACATACGAAGTGCATTCTAATGACTCCTGAGCAATAGAAATATTGAATATGTTATTACATTATCATTTGTATAATTTAGGTCTCGGGGGTACGGGGGCAGAGCCCCCGTAAAGATCACGCATCACAAATTGATCAGTATAGGGTTTTATATTTTTTATTTTTGAATTTCCGACGCTAAAATGTCGATCAATTTGTCATGCGTGATCTTTACGGGGGCTCCACCCTCGTACCCCAGACCTAAATTATACAAATGATAATGTAATAACATATTCATGTTAGGTTAGGTAAAGTTAGGTTACTTAATACCAAAATACATTTTCCTAGTAATATTTGATGTGTTTTGCTTAGATTTTGATGTCCATTTCCCTTGAAAATGAGCCAAACTTCAAAGTACTATAACTTTGTTGGATCTCATTTCCGACGGAAATGGAGGTCAGATTTGAACAAATCACATCAAATACTACTAGAAAAATGTATTTTTGGTGTGTAAAATGACTGAGTTACTCAATACACATAATTACCTTTTTTTTTTTTTTTATAATTTTGGATAATGTTAGGGGTTAGGTTAAGTTAGGTTAGGTTTGCTTAGGTTGTTTTAGATTCAGCCAATTTGGAAGGTGAAATTTATGTTTTTCCTATGGTTTTTGATGTTTTGGATAACCATTCAGAATAGGGGCGCCACCTCAATTTTTGTTTTTTCCACCAAAACATGCTAAAACCATTGGTTTCCTGTTGTTTAGGATGAATGTGACCATCGCCATTACAGTAAATGGTTAGTATTCGTTTTTTGACCCAGTCACACCCAGCTATAACAGCAATATATATTGAATAACCAATCAAAGCTGAATAAGAAAATATATATATTATCTTGTGCAAATTTGTATAAAATGTACTTTTTTAAAAATATATTTTCTACTTTCTAATATGTATGTATATAAATTTCGGTTGGTTTGTTTATTTGGGCTACCTTTTTTGGAGATTTTTCTTGGCTTTTTTTGGCTACTTCTTTCTGTTTCTGGTTAGTGTGGTAATTTTCGTTCTACTGGTATGACGTGTCAATCTTGTGAACTTGATTTCGAAGACCTAATCCACCTTGTTGGCCTCGATGAAGATAAAAGTTTAGATTTTTTTCCCAATCACGGCATAATTCCGACATCCGTGATTTGCCCTAAATGTAATACTGCCTGTATTTTAAGACAAGACTCGAAGGTGTTTAGGTGCCGCAAAAAAAATGGAAGGATGTGAAATCATGGGTTTTACGTGCTGGGAATAGACGTCCGTCCTCATTACCGGAAATATTTCGCATGATACTTGTTCCTGGCAGAACATCCTGACGATTCTACAGTTCTGCATCACTTCCTTACTGCAATTGCAGAACTATATCCTCCAAAATAAGGTGACTGGTTAGGTGGTTAGGCTAAGTTAGGTTAGGTTGTGTTTAGCACGAATGCAAACTTTTCTGGTCGATCTTGAGGTGTTTTGCATGAATCTGCCATCCGTTTCCTGTGCAAATGCGTAGTTTTCGAGATGACGATATCTCGAAAACTACGCATTTGCACAGGAAATGGATGGCAGATTCGTGCAGAGCACCTCCAAATTGACCAGAAACGTTTGCTCTCATTATAAAAAGAGACTGGGTCAAAAAACGAATAATTACCCAGTAAATTATTGCTTGAAGTGATTTCACCCCCCCCCCCCCCCCTACAATCTGGGGGGGGGGACCACCGTGGGAACCGGGGGTTTTGGGTGGGGGAACACAGCACAAGCAATAATGTACTGTAATAGCGATGGTCAGATTTATCCTAAAAACAGGAAACCAAAGTTTTTAGCATGTTTTGGAGGAAAAAACACGTTTCATGAAACATCAAAAACCATGAGAAAAACCTAACCTAAGAAATATAAAACCCTATACCGATCAATTTGTGATATGTGATCTTTACGGGGCCTCCGCCCCGTACCCACGAGACCTAAATTATACAAATTGGACACACTACATTTAAAGGGAGAACACCATGCGAGCTCTACTAGCGTCACCACACATCCATCACAGACCGAAGCCATTTTCAAACTGAAGTGAATGAACGATTATCAACGATACGATAGTAGGTTGCCAACTAAAAATTTCCTAGATTCATACCCAAAAATATTTTTTTCGTAATTTTCTAACTTCGTTTTTTTGACTATGCGACACATGCAATCAACGTATTTTAATGAGAGAAACAACTTTGTCTCTAAGGTATTTTTCGGAATTTTGATTAATTAAGTGGCGCCCGTATTCTGAACCATTACCGTGTTTTGTATTAATTTGACTTTCAAAATTTTGGAAACCACTTGTTTTTGTGATTTTCCGCACCCAAAAACTCCCGGTTCCCACTGGGGGTCCCCCAGGTAAAAAAAAGGGTAAACAAGGGTAGAGTTTTAAAAGCTTTAAGCTTCAATAACTCTTTAACAAATCATTTGCGACGGAAATGAGTATCATTGTTGAATTCAGGACATTGAAAACCAGCTTTTAAAACTTTCTACCGGAGACCGGTGTAATAGTAAATATTTACCATAACTTATGAGGTAGTTTTAGTCGCTTTATTCAAATTTGTCACTCATTTTTTGTGCAAACCATTGTAGAAAATAATAATAATATAAATATATATATATATACAGGCGCGGACTGGCCCCAGCGGCCGGTGGCCGCCCTTTCCGTTGGGGGCCCTAAATTTGCTCAACATATTACTATATACGACCTCAGGGGTGTTCACAGGGAACAAAAAAAGTGCCAACACGGCAACGTACGTTGGCGACAAAACGGCATTAAAAATTTTCCACTTTTTTTAATACTAAATAAAATAATTGATATTTAAATTGTTTAGGATTATTAACTTTAGTTTATTCGTTGATAAATTATGTCCGTTTAAATATTACTATATACGACCTCAGGGGTGTTCACAGGGAACAAAAAAGTGCCAACACGGCAACGTACGTTGGCGACAAAACGGCATTAAAAATTTTCCACTTTTTTTAATACTAAATAAAATAATTGATATTTAAATTGTTTAGGATTATTAACTTTAGTTTATTCGTTGATAAATTATGTCCGTTTAAATAAATTTATTATATATTCGTTTTATTTGTTGAAAATTAATTAAATAAATATGTTAAAAATCGCAATGTTGCCAAACGCATTTCTGAGATTTCTAGTATAACCAATCAGCACTCTAGGACACTATTTTTGGCGCGAAAAATAAAATTAAGTAAATAAAGTAAATATTTTTTAAGCATTTGTGCTGGCTCGCCGATTTTTTGCTCTTGGTCTTTATAACGTGAGTAATTTACTGAATTTTTACTTAAGTAATTGTTAATTTTTTTATATTTTTAAGCTTTAAACACATAAATAGCTTAGGAGCTGAATAAAGGCCAGCAGGGCCTAGCCAGTTCAGCCTAGATCCCAAGAACCTGCATACCCAAACCTACAATCCACACCCCAATAATTTCCTCATATACCTTTTTTCTAAACGCCTTTGAAAACGTTATTCATTGATATTGTGCGCTACATAAATATATATATTATTATTATCAGAGGCGTAACGAAAAGAAGAAAGGCCTGTGGCCTACTGTTGATAATGGGCCCACGTTTAAGTAAGTGAGTTTAGTTTGGGATTGGAAAAAAAGTCTCTTTTACTTCAACGTTTTCTATGATTTTCATGAGTAACTTTCATATTGTAATGAACAGATATATATATATATATATATATATATATATATATAATGCAAACCCACAAGGAAAAAGAAAAATGATTCCAAGGCCTTTCGTGTATTCAGAAGTACACCTCGTCATTCCCTGACTGCGTATTAATTTGATTTGATTTTGGTTGAGTTCAAAATTATATTAAAAACTCGCGGTGATTTATAGGTCATGACAAAATTACTAGATTTTTAAAACATCCATAAACACTTTTTTGGGGGCAGAATTTACTGAAGCTTTTTGGGGGCCTTCTCAGTGACACCTGGCTGGTGGAAAATTTTCAGCCAGTCCGCGCCGGTAAATATATATTTACAGTAGTGTATTTGTAGTCGGAGGTGGTATGATGTCATGTTACTCTGCGACTTAATTAGTTTGTTGGTTTCTGTTCTGGCTATTTTTTTTTGTAATTGGATTCAATTTGGTGGTGTTGTGTGATAGAATTATGATGTGCCATTCGTGTGGTTTTGACTGAGAACTTGATTCGTCATGTGCCCTTGATGATAATACGAAAAGATCAAAAGATATTTAGGTGAAATAACCAATATTAACCTGTTAGGTTAATTGAATGCCTGGTTAGGTCAACTGAATGCCTGGTTAGGTTAATTAAATGCCCAGTTAAGTCAACTGTACGCCCTTGATGATTGGTTAGGTTAAGTCGTGATATTTTCGTTAGTTTAAATGAAAATGACGAGAGCAAACTTTTCTGGTTAATTTTGAGGTGTTTTGCACGTTTCCTGTAGTAATGCGTCGTTTACGAAATCTCATAACATGAACATGTGAGGTTATGCTTTATTGCAAAGCTGGGCACTTGCGGTATTTTTTGCGGTACTGCGGTACTGCGGTACTACCGCACTACCAAACCGGTACCGCATAACGCAGTACCGCAAAGGATCGCTGAAAGTACAGCAGTACCGCTACCGCATTCAAATTTCCCGCGGTACTTTCCGCGGTACCGACAAACACGACTTTTCAAAAAATTAACACTTTTTTGAAGTAAACCTTATTACAGGAGTACAGTAAGACGAATGCTGCGTGTGTTGCATCAGCCTAACTCTAGACACGTTAAGTTTTCGTTCAGAACATGTTACGTTGCCATCCTATCACAACGCCTCAGTGCAGTGCTTGCTTTTGAGCCGGTTGCACGTGTGTTACATTTCTGTGACAAAGATCGATTTTTAGCCATTATGGCAGAAAGTTCAGGTGCGAAATCGCCGATATGCAATTTCTGAAAATATGTGCTATTACTTGTGTTGTTCTTGTGTGCAGTACCGCGGAACGCACCAGGGGGACCTGAAAAAGTACCGCAGTACCGCGTAACGCACTGGGCATGCTGAGGTACCGCAGTACCGCGTAACGCACCCCCAAATTTTGGTACCGCGCCCACCACTGCTTTATTGTATAAAATGTAGTAAAAAATATATTTTTCAAGTGTATTTTGGTGTGCTTTGTTCCAATATGACCTTCATTTCTTGTGCAAATGAACAGAAATACAGTTGTCATTGCATGGCCCAAACACGTATTTCTCTTCATTTACACAAGAAATGAAGGTCATATTTGAACAGAGCACACCAAAATACACTTGAAAAATATATTTTTTATTTCAACTTCAGGCCATGTCATTTGCGACATAATTACCCAGATTTGTAGATTGGATCTACCAAAATACTTATACTTTTATAGTTATGTAATAGATTTTTGGAATGACTTCCCATAAGATGTGGTTAATAGCAGCTCCTTATTAGTTTTAAGAAAAATTTAGATGCTTTCATGAATGAAAGAGCCAGTTTGCAGATTGTAAATAGTGTACAACCATAATGTTAATTAGCTGACATGAGATTGATATGTTGCACAATTTTATTATTATTATTAAGTTATTATTATAAAATTATAAAATATACTCATGACGTGGATAACCTCGATTGGTCTGACTGACATCATATTTTCCAAGTGAAATGCAATTACTGTAATGTTAATTTTGGGGACATCAGTTTTTTGGTCCCCTGATTGGCTGAAAGTTGGGCACATGGGAAATAACGAACTAATCTAAAACCACAATCTAACCTAGTGTAACCTAACCCGGACGTAAGACTCGCCCTGATTGTTCCGATGGATGAAATGAACGGATCATCGATATCTGGTAACCCCGAAACTTAATATTGGCTACACTAATATTCTGTAGAAATAGACTTCCTTTTAATTAAACTTACAAGCTTCACAACCTGCACAACGCTACATCTTCTTAATTTTTTGAGCTTCTTTCATATTTCAAACGAAAGATATGGATAAATATAGAGCCAATAAAACACACATTAATTATTAAATGATATAAAACATAAAAATTTCAGTATGCATGTAAAAAAAAAATTATCAAAGATTTTGTATTAATGTTCGGCTATTATATTAATTACTGTCAGGCTATAGCGTTTGCGCCAAAATTTAACTTAACTAAAAAAAGTTGTTCCTTTTACATCGTTTCACTTGAACCAAACGAAATAAACATCCTTTTATTTCTACAATAGTTAAGGTTAAGCTGAGTTAGGTTAGTTGAATTCTTCGTAGATTTATAGACTGTGGAAGGAATTGAGATCAGTCATGCGAAATTGACCTAAAATTTATGGAGTTAATTTATATTTTTAAAAACAACCCGAGTTCAAATGATTATGGTTCATTCATAGTTACGTCCCCTGATGATGGCAGTTGTGACTCCCTAAACGTCTGGTAAATAAAGGATTTTAGTTCAGGTGTTCATCATTCTGAATTTTGATCAATATATATATATATTATATAATATATATATATATATATATATATATATATATGGAGCTTTTCCGTTCTATGGGCACCAACGAGGTTAGGTTAGGTCAGGTTAGGGCCTAACATAGCCTAACCGTTAGGCCAGCCAGTGGTTCTCAACCTTTTTTTAACCATCGCCCCCTTGAAATTTTTTTTGCCCACTCTATTTTCAAATCGCCCCCCTACACACACAAAAAAAGTGAAATAAAAAAGCTTTCAAACTTACTTTTATTTAATGAGATCCTTGAGATTGGTGTTTTTCTACTAAATATGCAATGTTCGGTTCAATGTCGCTGAGCTTAATTCTTATGTCACCTCTTCTGCATACATCCAATCTGTTTCTTTCCTTTATTAGTAATTTATTCACTGAACTAAACCCAGTTTCAACCATATATGATGTTGGAAAACAGACAATTATTTTGGCCATTTCGGTCCATAACCTTGGATATAGTGTTTTACAGTCTTTTAATGACCAGAATTCAGTCTTTCCTACTTTATCATACATGTATTTTGAGTTATCATTGCATCGTAATTCAATTAATTCTTCTTGAATTTCTTCTTCAGCTGAACTAACATCACAATTAAATGGGTCTAACATCCATGGTTTTACTTCAAAGGAAAATAAATCAGAGAATCTTTTGTTCATGTCACTTTTTAACGAACATGTTTTACTTCAAAGGAAAATAAATCAGAGAATCTTTTGTTCATGTCACTTTTTAACGAACATAAGTGTCCAGAATACGTTTCAATATCCATTTTGGTAAGTGAAGAACAAATTTCTGCCAGCTCAGGCATGCTGTGAAACATTTTTTTAAGTAAATTATCTTGAAAAATTCCCAATTTTTCAGTAAATGCTTTCAATACTGTTTTACAATCAATCAATGTAATAAATTTTCCTTGAAGTTGAAGTGATACCTCATTAAGCTTTCGAAATATCCAAGCCATATAATATATGTTATTTTTATGTTTTCTTATTTCTTTAGCAATATCTCCGTCCCCTTCACTTTCTAGAAAGTTAACTATGGTATCAAAAATGTTTGTAAATCTTGCTAAGCAATTTCCTTTGGAGAGCCATCTGACTTCCGTATGTAAAAGAAGTCTTACATACTGTTCATCATGATCAGAACAAAACTTCCTGAATAGGCGATCATATTTGCTATGTGATTTGATTTTATTGATAGTTTTAATAACTATACCAAGTGAATAATGTAGAATTGGACTCATATTTTTTGCTACAAGATTATGTCTGTGAACAATGCAATGTATTGCAATGATTCCAGGACATATTTTTTTAAAATGTGCTACGAGGCCTTTATGCCTTCCGACCATTGAGGTAGCACCATCACTGTAGGGTGCCACACTCTATAGGGGCAGTTTTTAGGATTTGGAAATTTCGAATGGCCCTTAGTCATATTGTTTGGTTGGATGAGAAAACCCTAAATATGAAGTTTGAGCCCGATCGAAGTACATTTAGAGGTTCCGCATCGACCGTTTCTGTTGTACCGTGTGTTCGAAATAATGGATTTATCTGGGAAACCTGTAACCATGGCACTATTACATATATACAGGGTTGAAAAAAACCATGGTTTAAAAAAAAAAAAAAAAAAACTGGATTTAAAAAAAAAAAAAAAACTTAACTCAGATAACTCAATTAGGTACTGGTACTCAGAAATTAGAATTGCTGACTGTCTCATTTTTTAATTGGAAGATGTTAGATGTAAGAAGTGCTAACTTCACAAAAATGAAAATAAACGTAATAACAACATTTATATTTGTAGCTACATGCGTTTATAATGTAATTGATACAGGTAACTTCAATCCTTTTATGTGCAATGCCACTATTAAATAGGCCTGCTAGTGCAAGGTAGCTATATTATATACTACCGTACATACTAGGCTACCCTGAACTGATGGTTTTTAGGTCTTATCAATATAAATATAAGTTTTAGTTTTAGAGCTATTAGTTTATGAATTAAACAATTTGTGTTGTAAAAATTGAAATTCTAAAAAAACAAAAAAAAACAGAAAAACGTTTTTTTTAAATGGTTTAAACCATGGTTTTAAACCAATGGTTTAAACCATTTGGGTTAAACCAGCCAACCCTGCATATATATTGCTATAATTTATGCATTTCATAAATTTAAATATTTATAATTAATATTTGCTTCTCATTATATATATTTTCACTACTTTTCAGCATTGAGATCTGGCAACAGCGCAACGCCGAGTTAGTGTGGTGAGTCACACTGTCACAGTCTTCAGTCAATCAGTCTCCTTCACGCATTCAACGCGTGATCATCTCGTGATGGCTACCGCAAGCTCACTGAGATCCAAGACCGAGATATGGCTAATCGGACACGCCAACCCAAGCCCCCTAACGGGAAACAGGTTACCTTCAAATGGTGAAGTGCTTCGCCGGTTTATACAGTTTCATAAGGTGCAAAAACAATTTCTAGCCGAGGCGGCGCGTAATGTGATCGTCGAGGTGTATACTTTCTGGGCTATGGCCAGAATCCCGACCATGACCTCCAAAAGCGCCGCGCAAAAACTGCTTAGACTTTACGACAATTGGCAGGCACTGCAGCGCAGCCGGAAGCAGTCCGGCGCCACAGGTGAGGCAGCCAGGGCGGCCTTCACCGAGGGACTCGATGACATTTTTGACGTGGCTCTCGACAACGCCCTCTCCGTCATCACCATCCAGGAGGATCGCGACTTCCTTCTTGCTCAGCGCGAAAAGGGTCGCCGTGGTGTCATGTCCGGGGTGGACAAAATCCTCACTGGAATTGAGCAACGTGCATCCGCGCGTGAAGCTGCCAAAGAAAGGCAACGCCAAAAGCAATCAGAGCAATCACTGGCAACAGCAACCCTTACATCATCAAACTCGTCGTCGTCGCCTAATTGCTCGACAGAAGAGGAAACCAATCCACCTACAAAGCGCCGTCGCAAAAAGAACATTATGACTCAAGACCTAGCGTCGGCACTGGACCGGACCAAAACAAGCAACCGTGGAGCCGTTCAACTCATGAAAGCAGCTGCTTCCAGTCTGGATATTCAAGACACAGATGAACTGGCTCTCAGTCACGAGACGATTCGGCGTTGGCGATTGCGTCATCGAGAGGAAATCGCCAAAGAAGTGAAGATGACGTTCGATCCCAGTGTCCCGCTCATCGTTCACTGGGACGGGAAGATGTCTCCGACTTCAGCGGCAAGAAGGTCGATCGCTTCGCCATAGTCGTGTCCGGCGACGGCATCGACAAACTTCTCTCCGTGCCGAAGCTGCCTGCTGGAACTGGTCGCGCCCAAGCAGATGCTGTGCTGAACTCGTTGGATGACTGGGGAATCGCTGATCGTGTCGTCGGGCTCTCCTTTGACACGACAGCTGCCAACACGGGCGTCGTTTCGGGCGCTTGCGTCTTCATCGAGCAGGGCCTTCACCGCCAGCTGCTGAACCTGGCCTGTCGGCACCACATGCTAGAATTGGTGGCGGAGAAAGCCTTCATCGAGTGCATGGGCCCCTCCTCTGGTCCTGACATTAAACTGTTCTCGCGACTGAAGGAGCGCTGGCAATCCGTCTGCACCGACCAATTCAGCGCCATCTCCAAGGAAGACCTTACTAAGCCGCTGCTCAAGGCGCGAGACGATCTGATCGCGCGTTTCAAGGGTCACATCACCAAGGGCCAGCCGCGGGACGACTACCGAGAGCTCCTGGAGCTGGCGATCATAGCGCTTGGAGGCGTCCCCCAGCGAGGTGTGCGCTTCATGCGACCGGGCGCACTCCACCGCGCCCGGTGGATGGCCAAAGTGATATACGCCATCAAGCTCCACCTCTTCCGGCAGCAGCTCCCCATTAAGGCTCGCGAGGCCCGGGCATCCTGCGCTTCGTAAACTTTGCGCTGCTGGTTTACATTCCGGCCTGGTTTACGGCGCCCCTTCCCGCTGCTGCCCCTCGAACTGACCTGGCGATGCTCAAGGCGCTGGTTGACTACGACAAGGTGGACAAGGACGTGTCCAAGGCTACCTCCCCTGTGTTTCGACGACATCTCTGGTACCTGAGTGAACACCTGGCCGCCCTCGCTCTCTTCGATGACGACACTCCGCTGGAGGAGAAGAGTCGAATTGCGACGGCCATCAAGGATGTCGAGGGCACCGAGGAGCCACCCAAGCGCATTGCCCTGGACGTCTGCCCGGAGGAGCTCGAGCGAAAGACAGTCGCAGACTTTTGCACGACATCCAGCACGCTTCTTTTCGAGCGGCTCGCGATCAATACTTCTTTCCTAGAGTTGGAGCCGGCTACCTGGTCGAACAATGCGTCCTACCTGGCGGGGAAACGCCGTGTCTCTACGTTGAGCGTTGTCAATGTCCGGGCGGAGCGAGGGGTCGCGCTGATGCAGAACTACAATCTCGCACTCACCAAGGACGAGGAGCAACGGCAGTACTTGATGCAAGTCGTTGAGAAGCACCGCAAAGAGCACCCGAGCGCCCGCAGCGGAAATCCTTAACGGGTTTGGGAGTACTTTATGGTATATTTGAATTTGCTTCATTTTTATAGGGTGTTACTCCTATTAATCCTGTATAACAATGTATAATCGTATATACTTTATTTCTTAGTTATTATTTTGATTTATATGGCCAGTAGGCTCAGTATATTACTATGATTAATACGGAATAAAATGTTTTTTATTTTAATAATATTAAGTTGTTTTGTTGCAATAAAATTGAAATTGATTTAATGATTTTGTATTATTAATAACATTACACACAGAGAATAGTATCCTGCTACCCAGGCATGGTGGGACAAGTTTATTCCAATTAATTATGAAATAATGTTGAACAATATTGTTAAGGTGTTTGCACTGTTTGCTAGTTGCGTATTGTGTTGTTATAAGCTGGTTGCCGGTTGGTGTGGTTTGGATTACAAAGCATAAACGTATTAAGGTGAAACTTTGAAAAAAAACTTTTGAACCGCGACAAAAATATTAATATAAAAAAAAATATTGGAGATGGAATAAACTTAATGCTATGGAAATATAGCTGTGACTGTCCTCTACGCCATGGTATATGATAGCATTTATATTGACATTGTACATGTTACTTTACCCCTTGGAGCTGGAGCAATTTCTTGGAGAAACTCATTACTTCTGACACGTGGTACGCCAGAGATGGTCGATGCGGAACCCCTAAATATCCTTCAATTTGGCTAAAATTTCATATTCAGGGCTTTTTCACCCAACCTAACAATCCCACAAAGGGCCGTCCTAAAAATCAAAAAATGATTTTTATGTGGCACCCTAAGTCCATCAGTTGCAATCATATCAAATTTTCTAATGGAACTTTATTTTCATCAAACCAGGATCTTAAAGCAATAAAAATAGATTCCCCAGTAGTGTCAGTTTCTAGGTATTTCACAAATAATATATCTTCTTTCAATTTACAATCATCATTAAAATAACGTACATACGCCATGAGAAGGGCCTTGTTATCAACAACTGTGGACTCATCAACCTGAATTGAGAAATTAGTTTTTTTCAATCTTTCAACTAGTTGTTCTTCAATATTCACTGACATTTCATCAATTCGTCTTCGAATTGAATCGTTCTTAATGGTAAACTTTTTAAGATACCTGAAGGATCTTCATGCATCACATTTGAAATAACAGTTTCTAATATAGGCTTTATGACTTTCTCAGTAATTGTATGGAAAACTGATGAGTGGGTAGTTGGGAGGTAACGAAAATGGTTCACTGAGTAGGTAGGTAGTTAATCTAACAATTATTAAATTCCTTTTATGTCAATAACTGGGTGGAAGAAACCAATTGGTTGCTCACCAGAGTTATTCTCCACACTAGTATTTATATACTGTGTGGGAGGAGCGTGCTCGGTAATGGAGATACATTACCGCTCAACCAACCGAGGAATAAACCAAGACAACGCTGGTACAAGAAGCCCCGCGAAGAGGAGAACAAAGGGAGAACGAAAACGAAGAACGGGGCGAGAGGACGTACCAGCAAAGTACGCTCTCGACAATAACACAACCGGAGAAGGGAGAGACTCCAATAACTAAAAGTAAGTGACTAATTGAGTTTTTACACAAGTAAGTTATTAGCATTAAATTAAGCTGGGTCAGACAAGTTAGGCCTACATTGTGGCCTAAGACCCAGCATCAACTCATAGCTTAACAAAGGTGAAGGTAGATTGCCCTAACCTAATTCTTGTGAGGAATCCTACTGTGGACCTCAATTTATCTGCCCGCTCTGGACCATTTCCGGAATCTCTAGGCTGACCCCTCTAGGCTAGACTTGATCTACTCTATAGTTAGACTGGAGATATAAGGGGTGGGTTAATTGTGGACCAATTCATACAGAGCATTTTTCGCATTGGTGGTCCGTGTGTGGGGAATTTACAAACCTTAACCTTACTTAACAAAAATTGCAGAATTAGGCTAAATGGTCTAGCCTAAGCCTAAGCCTAAGCTAATCAAGCCTAATTAGGTCTACAACCTAGGGCCTAACTAGGAAACATTTACATTAAAGGAGTCTCATTCTCTTATAAGCTTAGACCTGAGTGACATAAGTACTTGGGGGGATTAAACCAAATTTAAACTTGACTGTTTTGTCTGTGCTCTCTCTTCTCTGGTAATTTCTTCTTGTCCTCTATTTCATTACGATCCCCAGTTAAACAATTTTGACTTAGACATGGACAGTGCGGAATTGAAAAAGAAAAAAGAAAAGGGGGGCAAAGTTGGGAGCTGTTACAAAGGCTGTGAACACTTTTAACAATATTACACAACCAGGTAAGGAAAATTTAGAGTGTGTAATTATTAAATTGGAAATTAAAAAGAAGGAAATAATAGCCATTAATGAGAGTATTTCAGAGTTAGTTGAATCCGAAATGGCTGAAGAACAATTGATAGACCTTTACGCTGATGATGATGATCAGGTAAGCTCAATTGAACAGCAAATAAGGAGACTACGGTCTCGTTTGACTGACTTAACACCAAAAAAAACCTAATTCTGATTTTAATCAAAGTAGGGCTAACCTTCAACAAAATTTAAGTGGCATGCTAAATCCTGAGTCACAAGAATTGAGGGCTCAGTTACCCATTTTGCTAGTACCAACATTTGAAGGGGACACGGTACAATTCCCATCTTTCATTGACAAATTTGAGAATTTAATAGGTAATAAACCTTATATTTCAACTGTTGAAAAGTTTAGTTACTTAACTAGTTCCCTTAAAGGCCCAGCCTATAACCTGATAGCCTATTTACCAGCCGTAGGGGATTCATATGAAGTAGCTATTGATCTTTTAAAACGTAATTACGTTAATAAAGATGTGATTATATATGAATTATCTCAACAAATTTTTGAATTTGCACCCATAAAAGATAACCATAGTGATATGGAAAATTTTTATACAAAATTAGAAGCTATTATAGGACAACTGGTTAGCAATGAGATAGATATTAAAACTTCATCTTGGATTATACAAAGCATAGTACTTAGGTGCCTTCCTTCGAGGGTTAAAGATATTTTAATTCTAAAGACGGGAGAAAATTATCCTAATTTAGAACAAATAAGAAAACACTTCCCCAATATCCTAACTAATTACAACTTGAGAGATTTTCCAACACATAAGACCCAGACTATGGATAAACCAAAGACTGTTCCCAGAGACCAACTAGCTACAGCCAAACAGACAAAACTTGATACTGTAGAATCAAATGTGACCAACTATAATACACGAACACCTACATTACAGAACTTTAATGTAACTGCTGCCTCAACTTACACACCACATTGCAAATTTTGTGCAAGTAATGAACACAGTAGTACTGGGTGTGACAAATATTCAGACTTTAACCAAAGGGCTAAAAGATGTGAACAGTTGAACCTGTGTAAAAAGTGTACTGGCCAGGGACATTATAAGAAAGACTGTAAATCTAGGTTAAGATTCAAGTGTAAGTTTTGTAAAAGTTTACGACATGTCTCATCAATGTGTGATTCACCAAAGTGTCCAAACAATAGTACTCAAACTCAAAGATACCTCCCCCAAACAAAGGTAATCAAGAAAATGCCACTTTCATGGGACATTCTGCTTGTTCAAACAATGTAACAAGAAACACTGAGATTCTTTTACCAACTATTACTTTGGACTTAGTGAATAGTGAGGGTAGTACCACTCCAGTGAGATGTCTTATAGACTGTTGTTCTCAACAAACATTTGTTTCAAAAAATGTAGTTAATAAATTGGGTTTGACACCAAACCCGAATGAACAAAACCTCAATATTGCATCCTTTGTTAAAGATAACTCGGACAAAAATAGCTATAAGACAATTGACCTGGAACTACATTTAGGAAGTAAATTCAAGAAATTGAAGCAGTTATTATTTCTAAAGTAGGACAAAACAAACTGGTTATACCCAAACTAGAACAAACCATAAATTTGGGAAAACACTACAAAATAGCTGATAGACATATCACTAACAACACAGTAGCTAACATTGAAATGCTAATAGGGGCAGATTATATTAATCTTATTCATAAGGGCATAGTAGAGATAGGTAATGGTATAGCTATTCAGACTCCATCAGGGATAGCCCCTTTGGGTGACCTATCAGAATACAACCTAGACCTAAACCAAAACAGTTCATGACCAACAAATACTATGTGCCTCAACTCAGTCCTACATAACACCTGTAAGAATAGCAACACTTTGAATAATATTATCTCAACTGAGAACATTAATTCATCATTATCAAATGAAACTTTGGATGAGGCAATTCAACTTTATGGTTGCTAGAATCTGTGGGTATACATGACACAAATCAAACTTCAGAAGATCAGTTAATGGTAGAAAGATTTGAAGACACCATTCAGTGCAAAGACAATAGTTATTTTGTTGAGTTACCTTGGAAAATAAATTGTCCAACTTTAAGAGACAATCTCAAAGTAGCTAAAGGACATTTATATAAAGTAATGAAAAAACTCAGACAAGATAATAATATTGTAAAGTACAGTGATGTCTTCAAAGAACAGCTACAGAAAGGCTTCATTGAAGAAGTAACAAATAACCCTTTTAAAAAAAGATGGTTGTCATTATTTAACCCACAGGGGGGTTTATCGACAAGATGCCCCAACAACAAAACTCAGAGTAGTATATAACTGTAGCCTCAAAGACAGTGATAAACACAGTTTGAATGATTGCTTGATTGAGGGTCCTAATCTCATTTCTGACCTTGTGAAGATCTTACTGAGGTTCAGGTTAGACAAATATGCTGTACAAAGTGACATTTCAAAGGCATTTTTGAGAATAAATCTTAAAAATGAATATGATAAGAACCAACTAAGGTTCTTATGGTTCAAGGATCCATTTGATTTGAATAAAGGGTTCATAACCTATAGATTTAATGTTGTGTTGTTTGGAGCCAATTGCTCACCTAGCCTATTAGCATTGACAATTAGACATCATTTAAACCAGTTTAATAACTCTCTAACATTGAACTTCCTTAAGGAACATTTTTACGTAGACAATCTAATAGGCTCAACGACAACAAAATCTGAATTATCTGAAGTCTATGAACACTCTCAAAACATTATGCAACAAGGTAACTTTGAACTTAGAGAGTGGATTTCAAATGATGAGGATTTAAACAAAAAGATTTTAAAGGATAATAATGGTCTTACTGAGCCATCAGACAGAGTTAAAACTTTAGGTATGAACTGGTATTTGGATGCAACTTCTAACAGTCATGATTCAATCTGTACTAAAGGTTTTAAACTTGATGAGGAAGCAAATACTAAAAGACAAATATTATCAGAGGCTTCCAAAATTTTTGATCCTATGGGTCTATTCCTGCCTTCAACAATAAAATCAAAGATTCTCCTCCAAGAAATTTGGAGGACAAATGTTGGGTGGGATGATCCAATAACAAATGAAAATCAAAAATCTTGGAAGAAGTTAGCTACTGATTTAACAAAAGTGCAGAACATTAAAATACAAAGGTGCTGTGGGTTTAGGGATAAGCCCAGAGACTTCATGTGTTTGCTGATGCAAGCACACAAGCTTATGGGTGCTGTGCGTATCTTGTAAGCCCTACAGAAAGTCATCTAATTTATGCAAAAGGGAAAGTAGCACCTCTCAAACCTACCCGAACCATACCTCAATTGGAACTATTGGCTGCTACATTAGCCATTAAAACCATTTCATTGCTTAGGATGCTTACTATGATGTGTTTTTAATTCATATCCACGTCTGGCTTGACAGTCAGATTTGTCTTGCCTGGATACGGAATGATAGCATTAATAGTAAGAATATCTTTGTAAGAAATAGGCTAAAAGAAATAGCTGACGCTAATGAAAGCCTACAAGTAAACTTTCACTATGTTCCAACTAAACAGAATCCAGCAGACTTTCTGACCAGAGGTTTATCCTACAAGTTGTTGAAGTCAAACAAAACTTGGTTTATGGGACCAAAGTGGCTCTGTGATACAGACCAATGGCCTGTGGAACAAGTTAACTTGACATTAAATTTAATCTTTTCAAATGAAAAGGTTGAACCAATCACTAATTATGAACAGTATTCTGATTTCAACAAACTTGTCAGGGTGACAGCCTACTGTTTGAGGTTTGCTCACAACTGTTTAGCTACAATTAACAAACAGCTAAATAAAAACAATCATAATTATACAGAAGTTTGCAACCCAATACTGGATAGGCCAAGCACAACAAAAAGAGTACAATAAAGAGTTAGAATTCTTAACTAATGGGAAACAAAAAAAAGAACCTGTACCATCAGTAGTTGTGGATCTAAACTTGTTCAGAGATGAGGAAGGCCTTCTAAGGTGTAAAGGGAGATTAGACAAATCAAAACTGTCATACAAAAGCAAAAATCCAATCCTTTTACCTAGATTTAGCTATTTGACAACATTAATCATCAGAAAAATACACAATGATGTATATCATATGGGGGTACCACAGACACTAACTACATTAAGAAAAACTTATTGGATACCCAAGGGAAGGATCACTGTTAAAACAGTCCTGAGTGAGTGTGTCACATGTAGGCGTATTCATGCTAGGCCCTATAGGAAACCAAATCCTCCTGCTTTGCCAGAGGAGAGAGTTACTCTCAACAGACCCTTTGAGACTGTAGGCATTGACTATACAGGAGCATTGACTGTAGGGGTGGGTGACACTGAACAAAAAATGTACATTGTACTGTTTACATGTGCTGCCTCACGAGCTGTTTATTTGGATGTTGTGGAGGACCTTACTGCAGAATCTTTGTTGCTGTCTTTAAGAGATTCTGTGTACGACATTCAGTACCAAAGACAGTTTGGACTGACAATGCTACATATTTCAAAGCTGGTGAACAAGTCATCCACGACTTGTTAAGCAATGAAATCACACAATTATATATACAAAATAAAAACATAAAGTGGAAGTATATTCCGGTTGCCTCTCCTTGGTATGGTTCTATCTGGGAGAGGAATATACAAACAGTAAAGAATTGCTTGAAGAAAGCAATTGGCAAAAAACAGATACACTTATTTGGGTTACTCACTCTCCTGGCTGAGATTGAGAACATCATTAACAATAGACCACTCACTTATGTGAGTGACAACATTAATGACCCAGAACCATTAACTCCAAATCATTTGATTCGGGAGAACAAGTTAGTCTCCTGCCGGACTACAATATAGACTCTTCAGAAGACCCAAACTGGACTCAACGACATGATGAGCTCCAGACTAAGTTACAACATTTAACTAGAGTTAAAGCTCATTTCATTAAACAGTGGAAAACTGAGTACTTGATGGGTCTAAGGGAGAGACATAAACAAATGACTAAGAAGGATTGGTCTGACACAATTAAGGTAGGGGACCTTGTTCTCATACATGACAGTACTCCAAGACAATACTGGCCTCTGGCTAGAGTTTCAGAACTCAGACCAGGGGCACGGGGGTAACAAGAGTGGTCAAATTAAGGACTTCAACGGGTGACACAACAAGAGACATTTCTCTTTTGTACCCTTTAGAGTCTGGACCCAAAACAATGGACTTTGGAGAACCTTCTCCACTGACAGTAACAACTGGAGACACTGAACTTCCAGTAACTATTCCTTTGACAGTAGGAGTGGTAACGCATCCTACTACAACATTGACAGACACAAGACCTCAGCGACAAACAGCATTAAAGGCGCGACTATTTTTACAACAAAAAATAGATGCTGGGGAATTGTAATTTTATCTTCTAACTTTCATTTTTTCTTTTCTTATGGTAAAGACCATAGACAGTTTCATCCTATGGATGTATATTTTCTCTTCTAATTAAATGCTACACCTTCTCCATGAGAAGGTGAGGATAGGCACTGTTAATCAGATTAACAGGCATTTACAGTTAAATAGTTAGCTAGTCTACACTCAGACAAAAATTGGTGACAATGACACCAAAATTTTTATCTCCCGGGGCCCCCAGTATATGGAAAACTGATGAGTGGGTAGTTGGGAGGTAACGAAAATGGTTCACTGAGTAGGTAGGTAGTTAATCTAACAATTATTAAATTCCTTTTATGTCAATAACTGGGTGGAAGAAACCAATTGGTTGCTCACCAGAGTTATTCTCCACACTAGTATTTATATACTGTGTGGGAGGAGCGTGCTCGGTAATGGAGATACATTACCGCTCAACCAACCGAGGAATAAACCAAGACAACGCTGGTACAAGAAGCCCCGCGAAGAGGAGAACAAAGGGAGAACGAAAACGAAGAACGGGGCGAGAGGACGTACCAGCAAAGTACGCTCTCGACAATAACACAACCGGAGAAGGGAGAGACTCCAATAACTAAAAGTAAGTGACTAATTGAGTTTTTACACCAGTAAGTTATTAGCATTAAATTAAGCTGGGTCAGACAAGTTAGGCCTACATTGTGGCCTAAGACCCAGCATCAACTCATAGCTTAACAAAGGTGAAGGTAGATTGCCCCAACCTAATTCTTGTGAGGAATCCTACTGTGGACCTCAATTTATCTGCCCGCTCTGGACCATTTCCGGAATCTCTAGGCTGACCCCTCTAGGCTAGACTTGATCTACTCTATAGTTAGACTGGAGATATAAGGGGTGGGTTAATTGTGGACCAATTCATACAGAGCATTTTTCGCAAATTGTATGAGGACAGCCATTTTTTGCAACAATTTTTGCAATCTCATATGACGCAACATTGGCTTCATCTAATTTGGTATCTTTTTTTACAAAATGTGTAAGTAAGTTAGGTTGCTGCTCAAAATTGGTTTTCAATTTTTTGAAATAGTCAACGGTTTTATTAGCTTTATCTGGATGCTTCCTTTTGAAATGGTCAAGAAGTCTTGAAGGTTTTAAAGCTTCATTCGAAAGAGTACTATTACATAAAAGACACATAGGCTTTTTTTGATCGAGAGGGCTTTCAATAAAACCGTAAGATAGGTATTCACCAAGGTATTGGCGACACTTTTTCTTTGCTCCACTTGACATTACTAAGGGGTCTTGTGCATTATGTAATTACAATAAAAATTGACAACGATAAGGTATTTAAAAAATATCTAAAATTTGAAAAAAAAGGGTTTAGATGTCATTAGCAAGGCTGTGGAGTTAGTACACAAAACCTCCAACCTCAACTACTCAATTTTTTGTCCTTCTGACTCAATCTCCAACTCAGACTAGCAAACTAGGTGTAATAGGCCTAATAATTGTACTTTTAATTTTGCTATGATGCTAGTTATACAAGATGTCATTTCATCACAATCATGTGAATCATCAGGCTACTTTTTTAATTAAAAAATTTAAAAGGCACTAGTTTGCAGCTAAAAAGCACTAAAAGCGCACTAAAAATAATAATCACGTTATCATTTTAGTAGCGCAAGCCTAATTTTAAGTTCAAGTAGCTTCATTCCCGAGAAGTAGGCCAAACTGGCATCCTCCGCCTTAAACCTTGCAACGTTTTCAAAGGAAAATCACATTTATACATGTGTTAGCACTCCTTATTTATGAATTTTTATCAGATAAGAAAGCGAACATTCGAAACTCTATTTTATTCTTAAGAAGCACTAATTGAGTGATTAAATTGAGTGACTAGAAACGTGACAACGAGGTCATTGTCTCCGTACTCGAAACAAGGGACAAACGCGAAAATTAAGAAGCACTAAAGCACTAAAAGAAAAATCAATGATAATAGATAATAGCACAAAAAATAACACCCGCCCACGCTTCTAATTAGGTAAGAACTGACGCACCGTATGCGTAACCGTCACTAAGCCGCTATAGAATGCTTTGAATAACGACCCCGCCCCACTGCACTTCTCATTGGTCAATTCCCTTTAACGTCTATATATATATATATATATATATATATATATATATATATGTGTGTGTGTGTGTGTAAACCCACAAGGAAGAAGAAAAAATATCCCAAAACCTTTCGTGTATTCAGCAATACACCTCGTCAAGGAATGAAGGGAGAAGGCGAGATAACGAAATATATACTGTACCTACGAGAATGTATATTAGAACAGAGAAATAAGAGATTAGCACAAGGTTAACAAACACTGATTAAAGGCAAAAGACATTTTAACGAGATATTGTCAATTTTATACATTACTGCACTGTTATTGAAATATATATATATATATTTCAATAACTGCAATAATGTATAAAATTGACAATATCTCGTTAATATATATATATATATATATATATATATATATATATATATATATATATATATATATATATATATATATATATATATTTAGGGTGATTCAAATATGGGGTAAAAAATTTTTTTTATATTTTAATGTGTTCAACCCTTTAAATGGTTCATTTCAGCATAAAAACAACTATCCTAAAATATTTTAGCAATTTTTAATTTTTAGGGGTTGCTACCAGCAATTAAAAATTGACAGAACGACTCAAATTGTCAAATTTTTCCACACCACCCAGGGGGTACAGTACAAGGCGCATTGCTTTTTTTTAATGTGGAAAGCTCTCCCGTAGGTCCTACCATAACCACAAGCATGCATAATTAAACTAGCATGATATTTGAGACATTAGCTGTCCTTACTTCATCAATGTTTCTTTCTTTCTATCAGGGTAAACAGCCCTGTAGTTTTTCACTACTTGTAGCAAGAATTGTTTTTGATCTTCGTCATGTGTTAGTATTTTATTATATTCATCCATTAATTTTACTCCTCTTTCCGCTATATCATTCACGACTTTCCACTGTTTGATAGATTTCTTAGCGGAGTTAAACTCTTCATCATTATGCCATTCTTTAGCATCTTTGAGTAAAAATTTTGAACTAAATTCTGTTATTGTAAAGAATCTTTGAGTATTTGATGTGACAAAATCTTCTAATTTATTCGTTGGAATAAGTGCAGGATCTAGAAAAGCCCGTTTTGCAGGAAGAGTTTCTGTTGTATTTTGCAAGGCCTTTACAATTTTGTTTTTCGTTTCAGTAGGCACTTCATCATCATAAAAGACCAAGGCTACCAGTTCTTCTGATAGGTACCAGAGGTGACCTAATAGTTTTTTAATAGCAACAAATGCAATTTTGTCATTTATTTGTTTGTAGACTACAAGATTCTGTAATAATTCCAGATCAAGACGAGGAGCGCAAGATGGCACAGGAGCTGTAAACCATGCCTTTACATATAACCGAGTAGCAAATAGACAGATGTCTTTTAGTCCTTTTTTGTCTTTTACTGAAATTTTGAACTGAGATTTGAACATAAAAGTTTTTAATGAATCTGTAATTTTGGCCATCCACCTAGCCCGATGAAGTCCCGCTGGATGTTTAAATTTGATTTCACCTTTTGGTTCACCTCCCCAAAAAATAATTGTTAACTGCAATAGTTGTAGGTAATCGTCTCTTGGTTGGAATGTATCTAGTTGATTTGCTGCAAATATAATTGTCATCTTTGATGTCATGAATATTTTCATAGATATCTGGATCTGATAATGCTGTTTCGTAGTCCTCCTTATTAATGCTTGACCATTTTTCTCAACTTCTTAAAAAGGACTATATCTGGGCCAGAAGATGGTGATAAAGACTTTGAAACAACAGCTTCCAGCATAATTTCAATTATGTGGTGTCGACATGCCAGCCACAATAAATCGTTGTCGAATTTTTGTTCTAGAAGAATAGCTGCACCATTTCTAGGACCAATATTGGCTGCCGTTGTATCGAAACGCACGCATTTTATTTGTTCGCAGATGCCCCATTCAAGCGATGTCTGATTGTTTGCATTAAAACTAGAGACGCATTTCTGTCACTCAATTTTGCAACATCAAGACTTCCTAATAATTAATTTATCATCAAACAATTTTCTACGTTTGCCAACCTTACTTTTCCATGTTGAAGGTTGTGCAGCACAGAAACCAGATTCATCACTTTTACTCTCCTCTGATTCTGATGATGTACTGGTGAGTATGACAGCCTCTTCATTCTTCTTTCTTTGATCTCTTCTTCTGCTTTCCTCTTTTCATAACGTTGTTGCTTTTCTGCTGCTCTTTGCTCGTTTTTAGCAACAGCCTTAAATGGTACCCATTTTTCCATGACGTCCTTTCTCACGTTGCATTTTCAAGAATTTCTTATCATCTTCTATTTTTATAAGCTGCATAGCATTCTCATGAGCAATGTCAAATAAGTTTTCCAGTTTAAATTTCCATTTTTCTTCTTTATTATTTAAATTTTGTGATCTTTTCAATTTGTTTGCTTTGTTTTTCTTAAGCAGCTGCCATTCCTTTAGTATTCCTTGAATTTTATCTACTACATGTATTCTTTGTTTTGCTGATATTCCTGCTTTTTTCCAAACTGCTAGCACATCATCCGCAGTAGAGCAGCATGATTCTCTAATGCCTCGCTTTTTAATATTTCTGTAGTGCATGAAGAGGGCCATCATTTCCTTCTCTGATGGTAATACGGATGTTTTTAGTAGTGCAGAGGGCTGCCCAATTAGCCATACTTCAGTTTCTTTTCTCGTAGAACTTCTCCCAACTGAGCAACTGGGTGATGGTGAGTTAGGCCTAGCTTCCATAATCGATTAATTGGTATCAAAATTACGAGTTCCAAGCAACAATTAAAAGCAAGCTAGTATATAAACCATTAATTAAAAATTCTGAAATATAAACAATAAAACATAAAATCATAAGTTGTAAAAACAAACAAATTGAAAAAAAGGGAAACTTTGACGCCTGGTAGCACATAGTAAATTTTATTTAAAATTCACCAAATTTGGCATACACTACTTTTTTGTCATAGGGAACAAAAATACACGTTGAACAATTAAAAAAAAAATGATTTTTTTGAATCACCCTAAAATTTATTATTATTATATATATATATATATATATATATATATATATATATATATATATATATATATATATATATATATATATATATATATATTATTATATATATAATATAAAACCAGTACCGCCGAGAGCTGCCCCAGGGAAGGATTGGTATATGGGTCCCCTGTTTGCTCAGTATTTTATTATAAATGTTTTTTGTGTACATAACAAGCAAACTGATTATATGTCCAAGTCATTATTCAAAACATACAGTATGAATAAACAACTCAGAGGAAAAATTATCATTTTATTTTTCGAATCAATTATATTAATTCTATCACCATGCAATTTACAAATGCAGTACCAGTCCATGCAGGCAAGATAATTGTTTACTGCAAGATTTTCATAATTAGAAGTGTACTTTCTTTGCCTTCTCTCTAGCAAAGTGGTAAATGATTCTGATGAAATTTAAAGTAAGTTAACTGGCTTTCAGTTACAATGGTTCCCAGATCTGTCGGTCGGTCTTGGGCATTGGTGAACCGCAGATATTTTATCTGTTTCAGTTTGATTAAGATAATCTCTATAAAATGTATGTTCATTAATTATATTTCCTCTCTGTTATTTAATCAATTGCTTTATTAATATTTTTAGATTTTATGCCCCTCTTTCCGGGCCCCCGGGATTTATCCCGGCTTCTCCGCCCTCTCGGCGGCCCTGTATATAACCTTTGGTTTGCTTCCGCCCGAATTGTTCATTCTGACGAAGGTCAAGCTTTTCACTCCACCTTAGACCTACAATTTAACGTGGAATCCGAACCACGCCCCACCAGCAGCCCAAGGTACCTATTTATCTACCAACCACTTTCTTTATTGTGTGGAAGGATGAACAGCTGGGTTTTGCTGCGCGCCGCTTACCGTCACCGGGTCTCGATCCCGGGCCGATGGATTCGTAGTCGACGACGCTAACCACTACACCATATATATATATATATATATATATATATATATATCAGGCTCATCACTAGGGGAGGGGGTTTAGGAGGTTCGACCGAACCCCTCCCCCCTTTTCAGCTAATTTTTTTTTATCTTATGTATTACAGAACCAAAGTTTTGTAATAATGAGGATCATACTTATGATGACATCATCACATTGTTTTGGTTGGCGAAAGCCAGGAAGGACCATCCCTTGGGTGCTGCTGCCTCAGATGTAGGAGGTGTTCCTGTTCGGGATGGTCCTGTTGCTTCTGGCTATCCTGCTGGTGAGGATGTAGTAGTTGGCCGTGATATAGGGTTAACTATGGGTTTGGTTAAAGGAGGAAGCACATATATGCGTGTTGTGCGTTGTGCCATTTATCATTCAATTTTTACGCGCTTTTGAAGATAAAACTTAAAATCGCTGGGCTTCCTGGCCTCCTAGCTGTAGGTCTCGCTTTGCTTGGCAGTGATTACTAATTCCCCAGATAATAAATTGTCGCCGATTACGCAGGAATTAAGCATTTCGAACCCCCCCTATTTTAAAAATCCTAGCGATTAGCCTGTATATATATATATATATACAGTATATCAGGTCATCCCATAAGTAATGTCGTTTTTTAGATCGGAATTTGAAGGACAAAAAAAAAATCAACAAACTTTAATCGTATATATTTTCCATCGGAATCAATGACACTCTGCCAACGTCCTACAAGCTTTTCAATGCCATGTTTATAAAATTCAGGCGGTTTTGAGGCAAAAAACGTACAAAGACTGGTGTGCAGGTCATCTAAAGAAGTATACTGTTTCTCGTCAAGATGATTTTGCAGACTCCTGAAGAGATGATAATCTGAAGACGCAAGGTCTGGAGAATATGGAGGATGTGGAAGTTTTCCCACCCAAGCTCCTCAATTTTTGCAGAAGTGATCCGAGCGGTATGAGGACGTGCGTTGTCGTGGTGGAACACGATTCCTTTCCGATTAACCAAAGAAGGTCTCTTTTCTTTTAGTGCAGTGTTCAATCGATCCAGTTGTTGACAGTAGACTTGAGCGGTGATTGTTTGGTTGTGTAGTAAGGTTTCAAAGTGTATTACACCACCTTTATCCCACCAAACACTAAGCAACACCTTCCGAGGGTGAAGATTTGGTTTTGGCTGTGGTGTCGCTGGTTCTCCGGCACAAACCCACTGTCGACGGCGCTTAACATTCTGGTACAGTATCCACTTTTCATCACCAGTCACTAAACGGTGCAAAAACGGATCTTGGAGTTCACGGGAATGAAGAGCTGTGCTAATGTTTACCCGCACCCTCAGATTGTCGACCGACAATTCATGTGGCACCCATTTTCCTAACTTAGGCACTTTCCCGAGTTGTTGCAAATGTCGATGGATGGTGGACGGGGATGAATTGAGTTTCTGGGCCAATTCTTCGACAGTTGTTGAAACGTCTTCTTCAAGTGCGGCTAACAGCAGGGCGTTCAGAGCGTGCTGCATCTGTCAAACAGCAGTCACCATTCCTAAACTTTTGAAACCATCTTTGACATTTCCTCACATGCAGAATATCGTTGCCATAAACGTCCTGAATGTTTCGCGTTGCTTCAGTAGCACTATTCCCTTTTTTGAACTCGTAAAGCATTATATGCCTGATATGCTCTTCTGATACCGCCATGTTTATGAGGGGTTCACATAAAGCAAAATACACGTCTTCACTGGTCAAGGTCTCTAAAGTATGTAGCGAAACACGATAGATCTCCTCTTAGATATAACCTTCGGAAAATTTATGCTTAAACCGAGTAGGACTAGTTTAAACTTAATCTATCGTAAAAAACGACATTACTTATGGGATGACCTGATTATATATATATATATATATATATAATAAATTTTTTTTTTTAGGGTGATTCAAAAAAATCAAAGTTTTTTTTTTTTAATTGTTCAACCTGTATTTTTGTTCCCTATGACAAAAAAGTAGTGTATGCCAAATTTGGTGAATTTTAAATAAAATTTACTATGTGCTACCAAGCGTCAAAGTTTCCCTCTTTTTCAATTTGTTTGTTTTTACAACTTATGATTTTATGTTTAATTGTTTATATTTCAGAATTTTTAATTAATGGTTTATATACTAGCTTGCTTTTAATTGTTGCTTGGAACTCGTAATTTTGATACCAATTAATCGATTATGGAAGCTAGGCCTAACTCACCATCACCAGTTGCTCATTTGGGAGAAGTTCTACAAGAAAAGAAACTGAAGTATGGCTAATTGGGCAGCCCTCTGCAGTACTAAAAACATCCGTATTACCATCAGAGAAGGAAATGATGGCCCTCTTCATGCACTACAGAAATATTAAAAAGCAAGACATTAGAGAATCATGCTGCTCTACTGCAGATGATGTGCTAGCAGTTTGGAAAAAAGCAGGAATATCAGCAAAACAAAGAATACATGTAGTAGATAAAATTCAAGGAATACTGAAGGAATGACAGCTGCTTAAGAAAAACAAAGCAAACAAATTGAAAAGATCACAAAATTTAAATAATAAAGAAGAAAAATGGAAAGATAAACTGGAAAACTTATTTGACATTGCTCATGAGAATGCTATGCAGCTTATAAAAATAGAAGATGATAAGAAATTCTTGAAAATGCAACGTGAGAAAGGACGTCATGGAAAAATGGGTACCATTGATAAGGCTGTTGCTAAAAAAGAGCAAAGAGCAGCAGAAAAGCAACAACGTTATGAAAAGAGGAAAGCAGAAGAAGAGATCAAAAGAAAGAAGAGTGAAGAGGCTGTCATACTCACCAGTACATCATCAGAATCAGAATCAGAGGAGAGTAAAAGTGATGAATCTGGTTTCTGTGCTGCACAACCTTCAACATGGAAAAGTAAGGTTGGCAAACGTAGAAAATTGTTTGATGATAAATTATTAGGAAGTCTTGATGTTGCAAAATTGAGTGACAGAAATGCGTCTCTTTTTAATGCAAACAATCAGACATCGCTTGAATGGGACATCTGCGAACAAATAAAATGCATGTGTTTCAATACAACGGCAGCCAATACTGGTCCTAGAAATGGTGCAGCTATTCTTCTAGAACAAAAATTCGACAACGATTTATTGTGGCTGGCATGTCGACACCATATATTTGAAATTATGCTGGAAGCTGTTGTTTCAAAGTCTTTATCACCATCTTCTGGCCCAGATATAGTCCTTTTTAAGAAGTTCAGAGAAAAATGGTCAAGCATTAATAAGGAGGACTACGAGACAGCATTATCAGATCCAGATATCTATGAACATATTCATGACATCAAAGATGACAATTATATTTGCAACAAATCAACTAGATACATTCCAACCAAGAGACGATTACCTAGAACTATTGCAGTTAACAATTATTTTTTTTGGAGGTGAACCAAAAGGTGGAATCAAATTTAAACATCCAGCGGGACTTCATCGGGCTAGGTAGATGGCCAAAATTACATATTCATTAAAAATTTTTATGTTCAAATCTCAGTTCAAAATTTCAGTAAAAGACAAAAAAGGACTAAAAGACATCTGTCTATTTGCTACTCGGTTATATGTAAAGGCATGGTTTACAGCTCCTGTGCCATCTTGCGCTCCTCGTCTTGCTCTGGAATTATTACAGAATCTTGTAGTCTACAAACAAATAAATGACACAATTGCATTTGTTGCTATTAAAAAACTGTTAGGTCACCTCTGGTACCTATCAGAAGAACTGGTAGCCTTGGCCTTTTATGATGATGAAGTGCCTACTGAAACGAAAAACAAAATTGTAAAGGCCTTGCAAAATACAACAGAAACTCTTCCTGCAAAACGGGCTTTTCTAGATCCTGCACTTATTCCAACGAAGAAATAATAAGATTTTGTCATCAAATACTCAAAGATTCTTTACAATAACAGAATTTAGTTCAAAAGTTTTACTCAAAGATGCTAAAGAATGGCATAATGATGAAGAGTATAACTCCGCTAAGAAATCTATCAAACAGTGGAAAGTCGTGAATGATATAGCGGAAAAAGGAGTAAAATTAATGGATGAATATAATAAAATACTAACACATGACGAAGATCAAAAACAATTCTTGCTACAAGTAGTGAAAAACTACAGGGCTGTTTACCCTGATAGAAAGAAAGAAACATTAATGAAGTAAGGACAGCTAATGTCTTAAATATCATGCTAGTTTAATTATGCATGCTTGTGGTTATGGTAGGACCTACGGGGGAGCTTTCCACATTAAAAAAAAGCAATGCGCCTTGTACTGTACCCCCTGGGTGGTGTGGAAAAATTTGACAATTTGAGTCGTTCTGTCAATTTTCAATTGCTGGTAGCAACCCCTAAAAATTAAAAATTTGCTAAAATATTTTAGGATATTTGTTTTTATGCTGAAATGAACCATTTAAAGGGTTGAACACATTAAAATATATAAAAAAAATTTTTACCCCCATATTTGAATCACCCTAAATTTATTATATATATATGGGATGAATTTCACAATTAAACACGTGAAATGAATGAATGATGCAAACCCATAAGGAAAAAGAAAAATGATTCCAAGGTCTTTCGTGTATTCAGAAGTACACCTCGTCAGGGAATGAAGGGAGAAGGCGAGATGCCCAAAATATATACGGCCGGACGGAAACAAAAAGATTAGCACATAATTAACAAGTGTTAATGAGAGGCAAAAGGAATTTTAACAGGATATTGTCAATTTTATACATTCCCGCACTGTTATTGAAATTATTTTTAAAATGGATAAATGCACATTCTACAATATTCCTTTCAATTATATCTCTGTTTTTAACGAGCGCTTTAGAACTATCCCACTTGATGCTATGATTACATTTGTACATATGGTTAAACAATGCATTATAATTATTTGTTGTTCTACACGCATATATTTATGCTGTTTTACTCTAATATCTAACGTTTTACCCGTTTGGCCTATATATAGTGAATTACATTGTGTACATCCGATAGAATACACACAACCAACCACATTATCCGGGCTATTCTTTATTCGGCGTGATTTAACAGTATTATTATACTTAAAGACTACAGTGATACCAAGTACTTTGAGTAAAGTCGGAAGATATTGAAAATTAACATGGTAAGGTAGGCTAAGGATATTTTTACGCTCAAATGCCTTTACAGTTACACTATTATAATACCTATTTTTGGCTTTCCTAAGGCAGTTATCTAAAAATGAAATACGATAACAACTTAATATCAATATTCATGATATTGCATAACTCGAAATCTAAAAATTCAGGACTGACAACTCTCAATGCTCTAGGAAACATAGCAGAGAAAATAGAAGATTTAATCGAGGGATGAGGGTCAGAATAAAAATGCACGTAAGAGTTATTATTAGTAGGCTTACGATAAACTTCAAATTTGAACTGATTAAACTTTTTCACTGAAAAAGTTTAATCAGTTCAAATTTGAAGTTTATCGACCCCTTGATGAGCTTATAAAGTTATCATCGACACCTAACCCAAATTCTCAATATTTAAAATAATTTTAAATGAAATGAACTCAAGAAACATCAAAATATAATCAACATTTATTGATCATTATAGTTAATTAGTTATACAATTACCATTATTAGTAATTAAGTGGAAATTAATAACCGCTAAATACCTTTACAATTAAATCTTCTCTAATAAGATGGATGGGCATTAAAAAGGGCATGAACATTAGGCTGTAGGTTTGAGAGTTTGAGACTTAAGTCACCGCGCTCATCGATATTAAGCCTAGACCCCTAGAACTTTATCGACCCCCAATCGACCCATAGATCTTTATCGACCCCCCGCACAGTCCCATCTCGATATTGACCACTTTGGGAACCCCTGGATTAAAGCATCTCCGAATTTTTAGATTCAGAAAAGATAAGCTTCCATGAAAATAAAAACCCACTCTAATAGACAGAGTTTATTTCCACAACAGTTTCGATGCCCACTGGCATCCTTCTCGGGTGGATTTTTATTTTTATTTTCATATTTTGACCTTCACGTAGAAAAAAGAAGTTTATTTTTGCATTTATAAGCTTCCATCATTTTCTTTTTCAACTGTGAACTTAATAGATGGGACTAAATTGTTGAGCCTACCAAGAAATAAGTCAACATCCAAATTATTAGGCCAAACGCATAAAATATCATTTATATACCTGTACCAAACAAGGTTAAAATTAACAATAATAGGCAAAATTCTGCTTTCTAAAAATGCCATATATAAGTTAGCTAATACAGGTGAGAGGGGATTTCCCATCGCCAATCTTGGCCACATACTAACTGATAATTTTTCAGATGACTGTGATATTCTAAGGCAATGTAGACAATTATTTGCTCAGGGAAATACTTTAGTTAGAACATTTTATATGTTTACATTAGATGTTAAGTTGATTTTGTTCAAAACTTTTTGTACTCCAATGTATACAGCCCATTTGTAGTGGAACTACAGGATGTATAATTTGAGAAAATTATATGTTGCATATAATAATATTTTTAGGAGTTTATTAAGAACTCCAAGATTTATAAATGATGTTCCTTCTAGTGTCAGTATGCTGTTTGTAATCAACAAGGTGCCTAACTGCCAGTGTCATTCGCAATTTTGTATTTAGATTTATCACTAGGCTTGGTGAGTCAGTCAATAAGATAATAGAAGCCATGGTTAGTGAACTGGTCTCCGATATATTTTATAAATCTCAAATCTAGAAGCATTGGCGTAGGCAATTGTATGTTCATTATGCACAGTGATTCACTGGCCTACTTACTCAGTGCTCCAGACAACTATCTCTTAATCTTCTATGGACCACTTGTATAATGTTTGTACCTGTTGAGTCTGAAATAAAGTGTTTGTTTGTTTGTTTGTTTACATATTTTCGTCATCTCGCCTTCTCCCTTCATTCCCTGACGAGGTGTACTTCTGAATACACGAAAAGCTTTGGAATTCTTTTTTCTTTTTTCTTGTGGGTTTGCATCATTCATTCATTTCACGTGTTTAATTGTGAAATTCATCACATATACAGTACGTATATACGTATAGGGTGTCCCAAAAAGAGTGACCTTAAACGAAATATTAATAACTTTTTTATTAAAGGTGCTAGAAGTAAATACTAAAAAATAAAATAACAAGCGAAGGTGTAAGTTTTATTCCCATGCACTAGTAAACCTCTACATGTTTTCCATCATTTACTATAACCAATCTAATTCTACGTTCAAATTCTTCAATGGCACGCTCCAGTACAGATGGGGAGATGGATGTGATAGTTTCCTGAATACGCTGTTTCAATTCCACAATGTTTATCGGTTTGTTATGGTAAACTTTAGACTTATCATAACTCCAAAGATAAAAATCTAAAGTTGTTAAATCGGGGGAGCGAGCGGGCCATTTCATTGGTCCTCCTCTACCAATCCATCGTCTTGGGAAAGTCTCGTTTAGAAATTCTTGAACGACTCTAGCATAGTGATGCGGGGCTCCGTCTTGTTGAAAGATTATGGTTTGAAATGATTCAGGAGTTTCTTTTAGTAGTGGCACAAAGAAATCTTTTAACAGCTTTAAGTACGAGGCACCTGTAACAGTCCGTTCTTCAAATAAATACGGACCATAAATTCGAGAACTTGACATTCCACACCAAACATTCACTTTGGGCGAATCACGTTCATGTTCAAAGGTCTCACGTGGATTTTCTGGTCCCCAAATTCTACAATTGTGGCGGTTAAGTTTTCCAGATGTATGAAACGTTGCCTCGTCAGTGAAGATGACGTTTTTCAGGAAATTTGAGTCTGAATCAATTAACTCGATTAGTTCCTGGCAAGTAGCAATTCTTACTGCGTAATCTTCTTTAAAAAGTTGATGATGCACTTGCACTTTGTAACATTTTAATTTCAGATTTTTGTGAAGGATTCTGTGAACCGACGATCGTGGGATGTTTAACTCAACTGAAACTCTCCTTATTGACGTTTTTGGATCCATGTGAAATGCTTCCATAACAGCTTGCGACCTTTCTAGAGACTTACTCGGGCGTCCACAACTTTTTCTCTTAAGGACGGATCCAGTCTCTTCAAACGTTTTCACCCATCTTTTTATGCTCTTCTTTCCTGGTGCCTGTTTATTGTGTTTAACTTGAAATCTTCTTTGTGCTGTGATGATTGATTTACTTTCGTAAACATACCTGACTAGTTCAGCTTTTTCTTGTGGTGTCGTCATCTGAGGGTGGGTGAAATTCTGTACAGTTTGTATCATAAGATGTTTTTTTGGCCGCCAACTTGCTAGAACGAGCGAGTGAGTGATTAGACTAGGTCCGGAACGAGCAAGTGAATGATTAGGCTAGTCTAGTCCGGTCCGTAGGATTCGCCGTCACAAGGCCTTTGGTTAGACTAGGCCACCCTTCATGATAAATGATTTCTTTTATGAAAATTTTGTAGAATTTTTTTTAACATTTTAAAGTAAAGATATGTTTTTGATAATGATTACGTATACAGTATCAAAAACTTACATCTTCACTTGTTATTTTAGTTTTTAGTATTTAATCCTAGCACCTTTAATAAAAAAGTTATTAATATTTCTTTTAGGGTCACACTTTTTGGGACACCATATATATATATATATATATATATATATATATATATATATATATATATATATATATATATATATATACATACATATATATACACACACACACACACGAGGGTACTTCAATAAGTATCCGCACTTTTTATTTTAATGATAATATAGTGTATATATAATATATATTCGTAATAACGAGCCAAACTATATATATGTTTATTTAGACTAGCAACAGTATAGGCTTATTTAGGCTACTCGTAGCTGTCACATATCGTACGAGTAGTGAGCATGGCTCCGCCGCTTTCAATTTGTACTCTGGAAGAACAGAGATCCGTGGTTCGTTTTTGTGGGCAGAAGGCAGGGCCGGATTAAGACCTTTAGAGGCCCTAAGCACTTAAAAGATTTTGGTGCCCCATATATATGTAATTCAAAATATAAAACCATTTTTGAAATGAAACAAAACTTACAGTAAGATGAAAATAATGTTTATTTTTTGAAATGAAACAAAACTTACAGTAAGATGGAAAATAATGTTTATTTTTGTATACTTCCACTTCATTTATATTTGAAAAGTTTTCTCCTACTTTTTTTAATTGCAAAGTCTTTGATCAGATCCTCAAAACTAATCTTACGTAACACATCTGCTTCTATACTTAGTAGAGATAAGGCATCCAGCCTGCCTTGTTGCATAGTTGTTCTGTTGGTATTTTTAATATACTTCAACTGAGAAAATGAACGCTCAGCTGAGCAATTTGTGACCATTAATGTTAAAAATATACGAAAGGCAATTTCTACATTTGGGAAGGCACACTCAATATTGTCTTCTATAATTATTTTATAAAGTTCAGCATGACTGAATCTTGTTTTTACATTTACTATAGCACACGAAAATATTTAATCTATATGTATTTTTAATATGGCGCTCAAAGATTTGATAAAACAAATAATAACGCAAAGCGTAAAGTGTGTGATTACAACGAAATATATTTATTCTCTCAAAAGGGTTGTTGTTCACTACAAATTCAAACATGAAAAAAAATAAATAATATATATGAATATATATAATTCAGTTTTCAACAGCTTATAGGCTATAAGCCGCGATTATGATAGTATAATAAATCCATGGTAAATCCGACAATGGAAAATTTCTGTGGTGCCCCCCTTCCCTTGATGCCCTAAGCACGGGCTTATTTTGCTTAATGGTTAATCCGGCCCTGGCAGAAGGTGTGAAAGGAGCTGAACTTCACACGCGTTTATGTGCTCAGTATGGGAATAATGCGTTACCACGGCGAAGTGTGTACGAGTGGATTCAAATGTTCAAGGAAGGTCGGACATGTTATAATGTTATAATGTTTCAGACCAACAAAGACCCTAGGATCCACTCATGGTTGGTCTACCTAACTGTGTTCGTAATTGTGTATTGTGTCTGTCCTCCGTGGTGGCGGAGGGGACCTACAATTTTACGTGGGTTCCGAACCACAAGAACATAAGAAATTTATGTAACAACTGCCTGTACATTCGCAACGACCAATTTTTGCAAAACTAAATAATTATCAATTAAAAACTAATTAATTATCGATTTAAAACTAAAGATAGAATCTCTGGATCCAGAGGATCAAGTCATAATAGACTACTATCCACAAATATGTTACACTCTATATCTATTTATAACCGACATGCAAATATATCAGATCCAAAGAATCCAGTCAATTTCATTACGGTATTCATCAATAGTACCTTGCCCAACGAAAAATAAGTCACGGTCCATATCGATTGCGGACCAAGTCAAAATTTACAACCATATACATTACAATATACATACTTAGGAGAAAAAGTGTAGGTGTGGCTGTAAAGACTGTACAGTATGTAGAAATGTGTGTGCACCCATTTTGGGTCTCTCATTTAAAGGTGTTTGTGGGGCAAGTGAAGAGCATGAGTTTTTCAATAGCTCACAGTACTATGGGGGGCACCGCTCGGCAGAGGAATCTCTTTAAATGGGTGTGTAAGGACGAGAGTATCCCCTAACCCAAGATGCTGCCTCCCTATATCCCACAACACTTGTGTGAGCTGGGATCTATCACCACAAAGCCTTAATTTTACTACTTTGAACTACAGTATACCAATCTATCAACGTATGCGTAATCAATTTTTAAACATGTTTATAGACGTGCTACTAATTACTTCTACCGGCAAACTATTCCACCTATTTACTATTCTATGCGTAAAAAAGTTTTTGGCAACTGCTGTCTCGAACCTTCTACTTGTCAACTTACACCCGTTATTTCTAGTCCTATTATATTGAGATATTTCGAAAAGCTATCTCTATCTACGTTATCGAACCCATTCATAATTTTGAAAACCTGGATTAGATCACCCCTTAGCCTCCTAGTCTCGAGTGTTGTTAATTTTAACTCCTTAAGCCTATCCTCGTACGACTTTGACTTAAGCGACGGAATCATCTTAGTTGCTCGTCTTTGAACTCTTTCGATTTTGTCTATATCTTTGCGCATATGCGGATTCCAAAATTGGACCGCGTACTCCAAATGGGGTCTAACTAATGATTTATAAAGAGGAACTATAATATCGCGCGATTTGTACTCAAATTTCGAGCTATAAAACCTAACACTTTGTTCGCCTTATTGACCGCTGCTGTACTTTGTTTCGCTACTTTTAATCACCAGTGACTATAACTCCTAAATCTTTTTCCTGCTCTACGCTTGTTAAATCTTTCCCTGACATACTATACGCAAAATTACCGTTACGCGAACCTATATGCAAAATTTTGCACTTATCAACGTTAAATCTCATTTGCCATGTGACTGACCAATCAACGATTTTATTCAGATCTTCCTGGATTTTACCTCTATCTTCGTCATTAATCGCCCTACCACCCAGCTTCGTGTCATCCGCAAACTTTGAAACTATACTGACTAGGCCGACATCTAAATCGTTAATATATATAAGAAAAAGCAAGGGGCCCAATACAGAACCCTGAGGAACGCCGCTCGCTACATTAGCCCAACACGACTCCGCTCCATCAATGACCACCCTCTGTTTCCTACCTCGCAACCACTCTTCTAGCCAATTTATTACTACACCCCTGATTCCATGAGCCTTAGTTTTTTTCAATGAGTCTTTTGTGCGGCACAGTGTCAAACGCTTTTTGAAAATCTATATACACTACATCAACCGCCCGATGTCTATCGTAAACGTCAACCACGCTTTGGAAAAATTCTAAAAGATTAGTTAAGCAAGATTTGTTTCGCCTAAAACCGTGCTGCGTATTTCTAACTAGTTTATGCACTTCTAAGTGTTCGACTATACGATCCCTAATTATTGATTCCAGTAGCTTACCTACAACAGACATTGAACTGATTGGCCTATAATTTCCCGCCGCACCTTTATCGCCTTAAAGATAGGTGTTACGTTTGCTAACTTGAAATTATCTGGTACGGACCCCTCAGAAATAGACGCATTAAAAATCTTTGTTAGCGGCACAACAATGCTATCTTTTAATTCTTTTAATTGTATGGGATATATGGAATCCGGCCCCGGTGATTTACGCGTTTTCATTTTATCAATATAGCGCATTACTTCCCCTTCACTAACCACGATATTATCCAAAATATTACCATTATCAAAAGGTATTCTATGACCGTAGGGATATTCGTTACATCTTCTATAGTAAAAACACGTAAAAAATTCGTTTAGCAAGGTAGCCATTTCTTGTTTTCAGAAACTAGATCTCCGTTTACATTTTTCAAAGGTCCCCAAGACACTTTTTACTGGATAGAAAAAAAAAAAAAAAGAAAAAAAAAAAAAAAAAAAAAAATTAAAATTTCTATTATTTACGTATTGAAAGAATCGCTTGGGGTTTTCTTTACCGTCACGAGCTATGGAGATTTCAAATTCGCGCTTGGACTTTTTTATTACACTTTTCGCTTCACGCCTTAGAGATATGTAGTTGTTTCGTAACAACAGATTATCTTTATCGCACTTATATAGCCTATAAGCCCTATCTCTACTCTTTATAATGTCTCCTACTCTAGAAGTAAACCACAAGGGCTTGTTGTTTACTTTCGCACGCTTAATTTTGTACGGTACACATTCCTCATTTATAGTCCTAAATACCGTTTCGAACGATTCCCATATTAGTTTTGCGTTGGAGTTCCCCATTACGTTTTCCCAATTGACGTGTGAAAATTTATTTCGAAATTTACTAAAGTCTGCGTGCTGGAAGTTAGGAATTTTAGTCGAGTTAGCTGGTTTCGAGTGACTTACTGAGAGGACAAACTCTACCATATTGTGATCGCTATTGCTTAACGGTTCTATTACTTGAAGATCAGTAATTAGCCTATCATCCGTAGTTATTACTAAATCTAAAATACTGTCGAACCTCGTAGGTTCCCCAACCTTTTGAATTAGAAAGCTATCCTCGAGAAAATTAACTAAACGATTACCTTCCGCGTCTCCCTGCATTGTATCGTAATTCACGTTGGCGCAATTAAAGTCACCCATAACTAAAGCATGCTCACTACCGATTATTCTCTTTAGTTCACGATATAACGCTTCGTCCGTATCAGCTGTTTGATTAGGGGGCCTATATATAACCGCAACAAGAAGTTTGAAATCGTTCAATTTAAGTTCTGCTATAGTCGAATCTATCGGTTCTGGAATTGAATGCTTTACTTCTATAACGTTCGCAATATTATCTTTGATATACAACATAACACCGCCTCCTCGCCTACCTATTCTGTTTTTAACAAAAAGTCTATCACCTTTAATTTGATACTCCCCTACAAAGTCACGTGTTTCAGTGCTAAGCCACGATTCATTTATCGCAATTAAATCAGTCTTTACAAGCAATTAAAGAAAAAAATTCGTTTATTTTATTTCGTAGGCTACGAGCATTTAAGGATAGAACCTTCACATTGTTTGTAATTGAGACACCTTCGCGAGCGCAGGGGAAATTTGTGGAATTTACGCTGGGACCGTTCGGGTTGCGGCAGCCTGAAAAGAAGAGACAGTATTATGAAATAGTCTTCCTAAACGCGCAGCTCCAACGTCATTAAAATGAAGTCCATCTTCGAGGAACAAGTCCCTCCTGCCGTAGAAACTGTTCCAAAAACTTGCAAAATGCACTCCTTCCTGTTGGCAAAGAGACTTTAGGTTATTGTTGATATAGGTCGCCTTGCTGTAGAAATCGTTTCGTTGGATAATTCGAGGAAGTATACCTGTTAAAACAATCTTATTTAGTTTTCTCCTTTAGTCGCTCTAATAAGTCCCTGTACCTAGCCAGCAGTTCTTCCGATCTAGAATTTAAAACGTTATTAGTACCAACATGAATAACATACGTTGTGTCCTCGGCGGTACCGTCTGTAAAATGGTCAACACTATTAGTTATATCCTCCACCCTTGCACCAGGGTAGCAATAACGGCGCCTACGACGAGGGTTTCTGCCACAGAATTCCTCGAGCTGCCCTCGAACAATGGAATCGCCGAGTCGTATTTCCGGTTCATCAGCATCTTCGAACCCTAAAACAGAAAACTTATTGCTTGTTATTACTGGTAGCCAAGTCTTTGCTTTTCTCAATGGGGCTCCATTTCGCACTCGAACGAAGGGTTGGTAACTCGGGGAAGAGAGAGGGCTATTAGTACTATTTATATTATTAGTAGAAACTGAGGCAGGAGGGGTCGTAACTGGAGTCTCAAGGGATTCTAATTTTGCCGTCAGGAGCATCACGCTTTCAAGTCTCACCCTGGCCTCCTCTCACGTTCTAACTCGTTCCTCAGCACTTCCATGCTTGAGCACCACCTGCAAACTAACTGTTCATTATTATTAGCCATTGTAAACGCGTAAGCAGCAAATTTCCCTTCACAGCGACTGCAAGTACTGGGGTGCCATGCTTTTAATTAGTTGAACAACAAAAAAAACAAAAAACGAGCGTTTGGAAATTAATAAATTACAACGTAGGTCTACCGCGTTCTTGAAACGCAGAAACAGGTTCTTGTAACACAAATTTATACTAAATGAATATAGAATTAAGCTACCAACAAAAGATCTGTAAAAGAAGAGTATTTATAACACTTATCTGTCCGCGATTCGACCCGACTTTTTTCCTTTTTTCACACGGTTTGTGACCCACTCTACCTGACCTCTCGAAGCACGGAAAAATGAACCTTATGACCACGTTTTCTGATAGATTTGAAAAACAAACAAGGCAAGCCACGTGCAGTAGCCTTGGTTTGATCAAATAATATAGTACTGAATAACGTCAATAAATAAAATATATTCGTTACTGAATGATTAGTAGCACGAAGTAATTTAGTTAAGAATGCACCGAACACTATTTTTTTTTTTAAACACTTCAACGAAAACCACTTATTCAATTGATAACACTGGACACTCGATAAAACACGTTTGTTCACAAGGAAATAGATGCTCAGCGCTCAGGATGACCGTCAACATCAACCAGTGATGACAAGCAGGAAGAAGCCAGAGCCATGATTTTCGATGACAGAAGATTAACAATAAAAGAAATTGCATCTTCATTAGACATCAGTCAAGGGTCAGCCTATTCGATAGTTCATGACATTCTTGGCTTTCACAAGGTTTGTGCAAGGTGAGTGCCCAAACAGTTGACAGAAGAGCACAAGCGTAATCGTATGGACGTCTGCTCTCGTCTTTTGGCACGGTATCATAATGAAGGTGAAAACTTTTTGGAGCGCATTATCACGAGATGAAACCTGGATCCATCACTATGAACCAGAAAGCAAACGACAGAGCATACAATGGAAGCATCCAACATCTGTTGCAAGGAAGTTCAAAGCGCAGCCGTCAGCAGGTAACGTTATGCTAACACTGTTTTGGGATACACGAGGCCCTATCCTTGAACATTATCTAGAGCGTGGAACTACATTAACAAGTGCATCGTATTCTGACATGCTTCGGAATGAGTTAAAGCAAGCAATTCGCACAAAACGGAGAGGGAGATTGTCGGAAGGTGTTATTCTGTTACACGACAATGCGCGCCCTCATACCACTGCACAGACTAGAAAATGCCTTCAAGAACTTAAATTTGAAGTTCTCGACCATCCAGCCTACAATCCAGACCTGGCACCTTCGGATTTTTACCTGTTTGGACCACTAAAAGACGCTTTGAGAGGTCAGCGATTCCAAGGCGATGATGACCTGAAGGAGGCGGTGCATGACTGGCTACGCACACAACCAAAAACATTCCTTTGTGATGGCATTAGGAAGCTTGTAGATCGCTGGACTAAGTGTATTGAGAAACAGGGAGACTATGTTGAGAAGTGATGTGTTTATAACACTGCCCAACACCAATTTTGCTGATTTAATTCTAACACCTGTTTTTAGGTAACTTTGGTGTGCTGATTTCAAAAATCACAGTTTTTGCCTATCACGTCAGGTTTTCGAGCAATCAAATATGGATATTTTGGAGATATCGCATTTTGGCAGGGTTATGCCCAATTTTTTTTCTTTTCAAAAAATAAGTTTTTACATACTCAGAATCAGCATGGAAAAGTAAACAATTGTGCAGGGAGTGAACTTTAATATACAATGGTAATATTGACACATAAAGTGATTAAAAGTGTTTAAATAAGCAAAAAATGAATCCATATTAAAGCAAGCACAGGACCAGTTTTCTTAACATTGTCTTTTTCTTGTTTTCTTACTTTTCAGTGCTGATAAATTTTCTCTTATAGGACTTCCTAGAATGAGAGATGTCAAGACAATCTCTTTGCAGGCTCCAGCAGTAGTCAGCCATCATATGGGTATCCCATCTTCCTTGGTATCGTTCTTCCATCACTTTGATATCTTGGTGGAACCTTTCACCTTGCTTCACTAACATCACCAAGATTTTCTGGAAATTTATCCAGATGGCTGTTGAGATAGTGAACTTTAATGCTCATGTTGCAACCCAACTACTGAAAGTTTACAAGTAACGTCACTAGCGGAACCGGCTGCTCTCACTCCGCCAATGGGAAATCTCTCTCAGATCATGACGTCACGCTCACACCTGGGGAAATCACAGATACCCAAGATTTTAATATGTTGTACATGACCTTTAGATTTAATGCACAGATTTGTGTATTCCACAGATAAAATTTTAACAGCAAAACAGCTGTTAACAGGTCTCAAAAATCATCAATTTTGATAAGCGCCCTTCATGGATCATCCAAAATAGGCATATTGCATTGCACGAAAACCTGATGTGATGGACAAAATCTAAGGTGATTTTTGAAATCAGCACATCAATATTATCCAGAAACAGGTCTTAGAATTAAATCAGCAGCAAAACCTTTTTGGGCAGTGTAATCTATCAGATGTGAAAATAAAAAGTGCGGATACTTATTGAATTACCCTCGTGTATGTATATATAATATTTGCTTCTTATTTTGATATTAATGCAGAGAGAAACAACTTCTCAGCGGTTTATTCAGTCTGCGCCCGAAAGTGTATAAAGTATCAGTAAATCCGTGCATATAAATTATAATGAAGTTCATTGAATGTAAAAAAGTGCAATGTGATTTACACAAGTTATTTATCACAAGTTAAAATTTACAGGGTGTACATAAAGTCAGGATCTATTTTTGTGAAATAATTATTTTTTTCTATTTTTCTTTTCAGAAGCCCTTAGAATGAATACAGAAGAGCGTGTGGCAATAGTAATTTGGCGAATCGAGGGAAAGAAATACAATGACATCAGAGAGAAGTTTAGAAGGAGATTTCATAAGCCGGGGCCAATAGACAAGACAATACGAAAATTGGTGAACAAATTTAAACGAACGGGATCTGTAAATGATGAAGCAAGATCAGGTCGACCGTGTATGTCAGATCTTACCGTGAATGCAGTACGCGGAATTATCACTGAGGAGCCACGTACGTCCGTTCGTGCTGCATCACACAGACTCGGCCTCCCGACGTCATCTGTGCACAAAATTCTGAAAGTTAATTTGCAGAAGAAAAGCTATCATTTGCAGGTTTTACATGATTTACATGAGGAAGATTTCCCTCGACGAAGTGCTGTGTGTGCTGATCTCGTAGAACAAATCTGGAGTGATAATTTAATGGACAACATTCTCTTTAGTGATGAAACCACTTTCCATACGTGTGGAAAAGTAAATCGCCATAACTGTCGAATTTGGGCAGATGAAAAACCGAATGATTTCGTCCAAAATTGGGAAAGAGACTCACCTAAAGTTAATGTCTGGATGGGTTTAACAAAATCTAAGGTTTATGGTCCTTTTTTCTTTGCTGAAGCTACAGTTACGGGCTTATTTATCCGGACATGTCGCAGCAATTCCTTGAACCTCAGCTGATTGGGGATAGGATTGTTAGTACCGTCGTCTATCAACATGATGGTGCTCCTTGTCACTATGCCAAAATTGTTCAGGATTATCTAAATGGACGTTTTCCAAATCGCTGGATCGGACGCGGAAGCAACAGACCTTGGCCAGTGAGATCACCAGATTTAACCCCTTTAGATTTCTTTGCATGGGGCTTTATCAAATCGCACGTCTATCAGACGAAGATTACGAGTCTTGAAAACTTACGTACACGTATACGAACTACTGCAGATAACATAACCCCGCAAATGCTCCAGAATGTGTTTAGAAATGCTGCGGAACGATTTGAGCTGTGCAGGGATACTGATGGGCGTCACGTCGAATCCTACTCTTAATTATTTAATAAATGTTACCACTTTATCATTTTATGATTGAATTCCATATAATTTCCAAGTGCTTCACAAAAATAGATCCTGACTTTATGTACACCCTGTATATTCAATCGAAATACGGTAGTCAATTCATTGCCGTGTTCTCTGTGTTATCGCGTTTACTGCAGGTAAACCAACCTCAGAGAATTAAAAAAATATTTTTAATAAATATTAAAACATTACTTAAAAAGCTAATCAAACAATTTACACTTCAAACGATAATTACTGCAGTTTTGAGAGCGCGATGAAATAACGATGTTATTGGATGAGCTACAGCCACGGTCAATAGTAGTAATTATGCAAGTACCGAAGGCTATAGTGGAGATGATGACGCAGTGACATGACGCGGAAGATATCAGCCAGTCAGTGAGCGCCTACAGCTGGCTTGTTTATCGCTCATTTTTGCGAATGCTTAGACTGGAGATGAAGAAAAGGCCAAAAGGAAGCGTTTGAGACTTCCAAGGACGTACGACTGAAGTTCACTTCCATTGGGCATTGCAATCCTAAACGTCCTTTCGTAGTTTCAGCAGATAGCAGTTCTTAGTGAATTGGCGCAGTGCTATCTCATCACATGGACGGTGTAGATAGGTATTTCTATTTCATTTCTAGGACACTAACTGACACTGAAAGGCATTATTCACAACTTGCACGTGAAGCTTTAGCTTTAGTATTTGCAGTAAAGAAATTCCATTTCTACCTATGGGGGTCATGAATTTAAATTAATCATCGACCATAAACCTCTTTTAGTTTATTTTCACCCACTAAACATATTCTAGTTATGGCTTTAGTTAGGATTCAACAATGGGTATTGATTCTACAAGCCTATAAATTCGACTTAGTACATCGGTCGGGCAAGCATCTAGGTACGGCTGATGTTCTAAGTAGATTGCCCTTGGAAAACCCAAATGAGTGCAAACCTGTACCTGAAGAATGGGTTCACTTGGTTGAGTTTTTGGACTCTGCTCCGGTGACTGGCACAGATAGAGAAGTGGACCAAATCAGACCCTATTCTGTCTAGAGTCATCCATTAATGCTCAGTTGGTTGGCCAAGCAAGGTTGAGAGTGAATTACAGCCTTTCCATCAACGTCAAACTTGGCTCTCGATTCAAAATGGCTGTCTCCTATTGGACCATAGGGTAATAATCCCTAATAATAGCAGGTCGAGTTTAATGAAGGAACTTCATTCTGAACACTTGGGTGCAACTAAAATGAAAGAGCTGGCTAGAGTTTATTTCTGCTAGCCTGGTTTAGATGGAGAACTCAGATCGTTGGTTCGTTCCTCTCAAAACTGCTTAAAGAACAGAGACTTTCCTAATAAAAGTCCCCATCATCCTTGGGAATGGCCTACTATCCCCTGGCTTAGGATCCATGTCGACTATGCAGGTCCTATTAATAACACCTATTTCCTTGTCATTATGGACGCCTAGTCTAAGTGGGTGGAAAATTTTCCAACCACTCTCACTACTTCGGGTGTCACTATTCGCCTACTCCGTTCTTGTTTCGCTCGATGGGGTTTACCTGTGGTTCTGGTTTCCGACAATGGTACCTGTTTTATCAGTGAGGAATTCCGTTTTTTCGTCCGCCTAAGTGGCATTTGACATGTTCGGTCAAGTGCTTTTCATCCGTCTACTAATGGTCTCGCGGAAAATATGGCCTGTACTTTTAAATCGGCCTTGCGTCATTCTCAAGGGGAGGAGATGCTGGTGATGTTGAACAAATTCCTGTTTAACTATCGACTAACGCCTCACACGACGACGGGGTTGCTTCCTTCTAAACTCATAAGTGTCCGTGGAATTCGTCCTGTTTTCGATTTGTTACGTTCAGATGAAACGTTGCAGTAATGAGTTTTACGCCAACAGGAGAAACAAAAGTTTTATCACGACACTAAAAAAGCGAGAGTTCTAGAGTCGCAACCTAAGGATCCAGTAATGGTTCGGTACTATGGGTCTGGACCAAAATGGGTTCCTACAACGATTTCACCGACAACGTCTATATTGTGTGAAATTGCAAATTGATCTATCATTTTCTTATTTTACAGGTTTTTATTGATGTTATGCTACAATGCCTAGGGAGTGCAAAAATTCGCCAGACAGTTTTTGTTATATTTGTGGGGCATTAACGTTAAAACAGTATAAAAGGAAGTTGACTTCTCATGTGAAAAAGCTTTATGAATTATACTTCGCATGCAAAGTTGGTGATCAGGACAAGCACTGGGCGCCTCATGTCTGCTGTGTGAAATGTACAAGCTCGTTATCTGCATGGTTCAAAGGCACCGGTCCTGGTCTGGGATTCGGTGTCCCAATGATATGGAGAGAGCCGCTGGACCATTCAAATGATTGCTATTTCTGCTTAACGAACATCACAGGTTTGAATCTTTTATTTTTCTGAATATACGTCAAATTTGGTGTTTTTAGCACATTTTAGCATATCCTGCTCTGCATAATGTATTACACAGTTATGCTATCTTAAGTAGTCAACAATGTCTATTATCTCACATTACAGGTTGCAACAGAAAAGGGAAAAAGGCTATAGTCTACCCAAATCTTCGTTCTGCTATGCGTCCTGTGGAACATTTTACAGATATACCCATCCCTCATCCTCCAGCTGAAATGCTGACCGATAACACAGACTCTGACAAATCGGAATCAGACGGCGAATGTTATGAAGCTGAAGTCAAGTCGAGTCCAAGAAAGAACATCTCATCACGCAGCCTGAACTCAGTGATTTGGTCCGTGATTTAATACTTACCAACCAACAAAGTGAACTGCTGGCCTCACATCTACAAGAATGGAATCTGTTGGCGGAAGACGTACGAATTACAGCATTCCGAAAGAGCTCCTTGGATTTGCAGGAATATTTCACAATGAAGAACAATCTTTGTTATTGCATTGATATACATGGTCTGTTCGATGTCTGGGTTTGTGCTATGAACCGAATCAGTGGAGATTGTTCATTTATGCATCTCTGTACAATGTTAAGGGTGTACTGCTACACAATGGGAACACAATGCCTTCTGTTCCGATCGCCTTCAAATGGCTTATCTGCGCAGATTTGAAGGTTGTGGCTATTCTCAATGGATTGAAAACTGGCTATACGAAATACATGTGTTTCCTATGCAAGTGGGATAGCCGAGCAAGGTCTGAACACTACACACGCTCAGTATGGCCGCCGCGAGACAATTCCTCACCTGGATCTCACAATGTTATTTACGAACCACTAGTACAAAAGGAAAAGGTTATCTTGCTGCCACTTCACATAAAACTAGGGCTGATGAAACAATTTGCAAAAGCGTTGAAATAGGATAAGCCTGCCTTCAAATATCTAATGGAAAAATTCCGAAAAATAAGTGATGCCAAGATTAAAGAAGGCATATTCGTCGGCCCTCAAATTCGCCAACTCATGCTAGACGAACACTTTGAAGCGGTGATGGATGAGGTTGAGTTGGCAGCCTGGCGTGTATTCAAAAACATGTGCAGCGGTCTACTAGGAAAGACTAAATACGACAACAATGCCGCACTTGTGGATCAACTTATCAACTCATACCAACGTCTCGGATGTAAGATGTCATTGAAAATTCATTTTTTGCATTCACATCTCTCATTCTTTCCAGAAAATGCATCTGCTGTTAGCGACGAACACAGGGAGAGATTCCACCAGGATATAGCCACAATGGAGAGCCGATACAAAGGGAAGTGGAGTCCTGCTATGCTGGCCGATTTCTAATGGAATTTAAAGCGTGACCAACCAGAAGCATCACACAAACGCCAGCATACAGTAAATACAAATAATGAGTTGAAAACAGTATAATACGAGAGTCTTATGTTAATTTTGTGCATATATGTTGAAGTATAGCAATAATTAAACTGTTCCATATGATAAAGCCTATCTATTTATCAATATATTCTTGTTTTTTGGTATGAAGATTTTAAGCAGTCATTAAAAAAAACGTGACGTGATAGAAAAAAACTATTTTCAGATTTGGAATCAGTACACTCGAAATATTAAGAATGACCGAATGTTATTCCCGGTTTTTTCTGAACTGAAAATTTGTTGTACAGTGTCATTAAGTCACTTAATTATTTGTAGGCTAAGTCGAGGGTTTGGCCGATTGTTTCGTTACCAGCTGAACTGATCTCGAAGGATAGACCTCCAACGGAAACCTGAAGCAAAGTGTATGTTACATGTAAGTACTATTTATGTCTAACTTCTAACCTATACATAGCTGGGTCTAAAACTCCCGCTATTACTGTACAACCCTGATTTCCAGCTCCATTTCTCACAATGGTTGGGACAGTCCTTGATCCCAAAACTTGGGGTTTAGTGTTTGTTTCACTGAGAACAAATTACGTGGCTGCCTTCGATCTAAACACTATGAATGCCGATAAAATGAAGTCATCGCTGTCGCTAGGTTACTTTTTCATTAAAAAATCATAGTTCATCTTTCTTTCCCATTCAACTGTCGGAGTCCCAAAGGAAATAAATGAATTTGGATGAAACATTCTTAACGTCTACATTTATTTAATTACAGGATTTAATGTAAAGGAAACTTTTACTCTAATTATGGAATTAATAATGTCAGGACTAAATTTCCATGTTCATTTGGTACTACAAAGAAGAGACAACTCATACTTGAATCTCACGAACCTGACACTTGAAAACCCCATATGATTTTTTTTTCTACCATAATTTTTTCAAAAGTATTATCTTTTTCCTCTTACCATAACTATCTAGTCCCAATGGCAAAAAAAAAATAAAAGAGAGACCTTTCAAGAAATTAGTCTAATTATTACAGATACAAATGTGCTAATAGGAAAACTAACAAAACTGTTTCATTGAAGTATGATCACAGAGAGGAATGTTACATTTTAAACTACAGCTGAACAAAAACTAAAAAAGAATTTGTCTTGAACTGGTGTTCACAAAGATTTTATTTGAATACTGTTTACGAAACTTCTGATAGTTGTCTTTGTAAATGTAGGTTAGCTACGTTACGCTACGTTAGGTAAGGTTAGGCTGTCATATGAAATTTGACTTGGTTCGACTACATTTGGTCAGGTTAAATTTGGTTATTCTGTTTCATCATCTTTATTAGTGCAGACTGCAGATAGTTTCATATAAAAATTTTGTATCCGAGAAAAATTTCTGTCCGTGTCGATAATTTGTCGCATCGGTCAAATGTTTGTCTTGCATGTAAATATTAAGTTTAGAGGACACCAGTTTTTTGACCCCTGATTGGCCTAAAGTTGGTCACGTGAGAAATAACTAACCAACCTGAAATGACTACTTACTTAGTGTTACCCAACCCGGACGTAAGACTCACCCTGATTGGTCCGACGGATGAAATGGGCGGATCACCGAAATCTGGTGCCCCCGAAACTTAATATTAGCTGTCTTGAAAAAGTCTCGCTCTGTCTTCATACTTATTACTATTAATAGATAAATAAAACGGTGATCGAATAGGATGAAATTGGTAAAACTTAAAAGTACCTGAACCTTCATCGTTATAACAATTATTAAGCATCATAAACACTTCGTATGCAAGCAAATGTTCCGCTTAGCTGACTACTTTACCACATAATCTATACATAAAGAATTAAAAACTGAAACAGTAGATAAACATATATACAATCTTTTCCAAGAAAACAAAAACTTGCTCAAAGACCATAACACACTGAAACGGATAACTAAATCAACTGTCCAACTCTCAAATGTATGCTGCGAAATTTGTTGATATTGTGAAGTTACACGGATTTAATTTGTAGTGATTTTATGAATTTTACAAAATGGTTTGTTAAATTTGCAGGAACAGGTCTTTATGATTTGATATTTCTTACCTGTAATTTTATGTAAAATATATATATATATATATATATATATAGTTTTGCGTTGTTGTTGTTGTTGTTTAGCCGATCAGCCCACCCTGATCGAGCAAGCCGGCGCGGCGGCACGTAGGTAACCGATCGCCCTCTTCGGAGTGGACCAGAGGTTCGGCGCACTAGTGATGTTGTGTTGTGTTCGTTGTTGTGCTAGAGCGGTACAGTCTGTCATGTGTTCAATTGTTTGTGGTGTGTCGTGGCACACGTGGCAGATGTCGTCTATGGAGTTGTCTAGTCTGTGTTTATATGTTAGTAAGTTGGGGTGATGTCCACATCGGAATCGTGCTAAGTTAACTCGATCCGATCTGCTCAGACTGATCTCTGACCTATTAATGGGTGGCGGCTTCGCACCTAGGACCGCATTCGGACCGAGTCGTGTCAGTGCTTTGTGGGTTAGGTGTGTGTGTATGTGTTTTCTGTACTGTGTGATGTCTGTGGGGCGTGGTATGGAATGGAGTATTTGGTTATAATGTCTCTCTGGTGTTACCTTAATGGTGCGAGATGTCGGTGCGTGATTGTACATGTAGTGGCAAGGGTGTTGTGGGTTAGTTGTCGCTGCTGCCATGAATTGTGTTCCCCTCATGTCTAAATGTTCCCTAACTTTTAGTATTTTTGTTTCTGTGTGCAGGTGTTCTATTGTTGTTGTTTGAGTGCATCCTGTAATGATACGAAGTGCGTTGTTTTGTATTGTCTGTAAGGTGTTTATGTGTGTGTTTGAGATAATGGGTGCCCAGCATGGGCTAGCATAGTCCATAACTGAGCGAATATATTGTTTGTATATGAGTGATGTTGTTTCCTGCTGGTGTCCAAAGTTTGTGCCTGTTAGTACCCTAAGCGTGTTAAGTCTTGACGTACATTTGTTTTTAATATCCTGAATGTGGTTTGCAAAAGATAATGATGTGTTGTATGTGACCCCAAGTATTTTGGTCCTGTGAGTGTGTGGAATGTTGATGTTGTTTAGTGTAAGCTGTGGAATTACCTGGTGTTCTTTTGTGTTGCTTGTAAGCAAGGTGATGGTTGATTTTGTGGGCGCTACTTTGAGTCTATTGTGTGTGAGCCAGTCTTGTATACTGTTTATATATGTTTGTAGGTTATTTGTAGCGGTGTCGATGTTGTTGTGGGTGGATGTTAGAGTGATGTCATCTGCATATGATGATAATGTAAGCTTGTTATCTATGGGTGTTGGAATGTCATGCATGTATAAGTTGAAGAGTGTTGGTGAGAGAACAGAGCCTTGAGGGACCCCGTTCGGAAAAAGCTTGTTTTTGGATGACTTGCCATTAAATGTGACATGTGAGTATCTTCCTGAAAGATAGTTGCTCAGCCACCTTTTGGTGTTATTGTGCAGGTTTGTGTTGAGTATTTTGTTTATGAGAGGGAAGCGTGGGATAGCATCAAATGCTTTACTAATTACGTTTTGCGTTGTCGTCCGCGTATATAAACACTGCAGTAAATTACGTCAGACTTTTGGGTGGCTCATACCTCCTCACAGCCCTACAGTGTCACCGCCTCCTCCTCCTCCTCCTAACAATGTCAATATTGCATTCTTATATTACGAATAAAAAGTTGGAAAACTTTGACATTATAACGGTTTTAGCATACAGTTAATAACTTACATATATGTAGGCAGACAACGCTTGTACTGTACAAAATTTCATACACGTTTGTTAAATAGAGACAAAGCCAATCGGTCAATGAATTTAAAAAATAATACAACCATCAAAATTTTGAGTGTCATTCCTAGCCAATGGGATGAAACTTTGTGAAGTTACACTTACAATATAAATGACTCGCGAGCTTAAAGTAAATGTTATGTTCTCACTGGCTAAAATTTTCTGTTACAAGTATTTTGATTATTTACAAGTTTTAAATATTTGGGATCGTGGGTAGAGGATGGTGGAGAGCTGGTAAGGGAAGTGAATAATAGAGTACAATCAGGATGGAATAATTGGGAGAAGGTGTCTGGGATACTGTGTGATAAAAGAATATCAATGAAATTGAAAGGGGAGGTATTCAAGGCGGTAGTGAGGCCTGCAATGTTGCATGGTGCGGAAACGTGTCCTATGAGGAAGAATCTAATCTGGGGAAAAAGATGGATGTAGAGATGGATGTGTGAGGTTACGAGAAGAGCTAAAATTAGAAATCAATTTATTCGTGGAACGACGAAAGTAATAGAGGTGTCAAAGAAAGCTCAAGAGAGAAGGCTTACATGGTTTGGACATGTCATGCGGAGAGAGGAGGAATATGTTGGGCGATGAGTTATGGAGATGGAACCACCTGGAAGAAGAGAAGGGGAAGACCAGGGATGAGATGGAGAGAGTGTGTGGAGGGTGATATGAGGGAGCGAAATCTGGCGGAGGATGTGGCGTTGGACAGAAATAAGTGGCGAAGGCGGAGTAGGAACCGACTCCACTTAGGCGTGGGAAAATGCTGCCGACAAAGAACACATGTTATCTTAATTGGTTTGTATGGAATAATATATAAATATTATGACACATAAACGATAAAAATATCTATTTTCAGTAATTTAGATGTATATAGTAATAAGTATAAGTAATTTGGTATTACTAAAATTATGTGTACAATTCCTCACGTTTATATATAAAATATTTAATTAAATTTTAAGCATTCGTTAAATATTAAATAGCTACCCAGATAGCAAAGATCCGTTGGGCCGATGTTGGTATCTGTCATATCTCAAATACCGACGTCGTCCTAACAGATCCTTCTTATCTGTGTACCTTCGTTTTAATTTAAACAATAGGTTATTAGCTTCAGAGATAATGACAAGGGTGTATCAGTCTTATAATATTTAAGGCCAAAGCTCAAATGCCTAGCTAGGCTTATGGCATAATTGCTTCAGGCAACGTTTTAAGAGAAATTTCAGTTCCTTTTTATTCTTTTTGTTGAACCCCCTCCTAGTGAGTAAAAATCTAAGACCAGCGGAAAAAAGGGCCTTTTTCAACCCGATTATGAAATACCTATAATAATAATTCAAATTGTTTCCTGGAAGGCCTTACCTTTCAGTGCTTGCGCGATCACAAAATCGGTAAGTGCAAGTGATAGGAAGGAGGAATTTTTTTTTTAAATATGGTGCTGTAATGATAAAAAAGAAAAGGGAAAATTTTAGCAGCAAGAAAAGAGGAGAAAACCTAAAAATTAAGTGTTTAGAAATTACAAGTATTCCCAAAACGTTATCCAGTAGAGAATGTTACAAAGGGCGAATGATGAAGGGAAGAGATATCTGGAAACCCTATCCACCATAACTGCTCGTGCTCTTCTTTTTTGGGCCGGCGTTAGGCCCCCGCTGCTATGAGGAGTAAGTTTAGGAGCGTCTCCAGTCAGAAAGCGAGTAGTCTCCTGTACATGAAAAAGTATGACATCAAAGTCAATATTAAATGATTTAAGAGAACATTAAAAAATGTAGGGACTAGAGCTTCCAAACTTCATAGATGCTTACCTTGGCATGTTGTTCGTCTTAATTGAGAAGTTGCTCGATGTGTCCCCCTTCCTGCTCAACGCAGGCCTACAAACGTGGACGCCACTGATCAATACACCTGTTTACATATCGTTGAGACACCTCCCACCCGAGCTGAATTCTTTCGCGTAATTCATCTATGTCTCTTATATTGGTATCAGGGATGTAAACTTTGGCCTTCAGGGCTTCCCAAACACCATAATCTAGTGGTGAAAGATCGGGGCTACTAGCCGGCCACATATTGGGTTCGATAAAATCTGGTGTTTCGTTCTTAAGGAATGTGACAGTTTGGCGTGCTCTGTGAGCAGGGGCTCCATCTTGTTGGAAAGTACATCTTTCACTCAATCTAACTGATATTCGACGAATTAGTGGTGAAAGATATACGTTCCAACAAGATGGAGCCCCTGCTCACAGAGCACGCCAAATTGTCACATTCCTTAAGAACGAAACACCAGATTTTATCGAACCCAATATGTGGCCAGCTAGTAGCCCCGATCTTTCACCACTAGATTATGGTGTTTGGGAAGCCCTGAAGGCCAAAGTTTACATCCCTGGTACCAATATAAGAGACATAGATGAATTACGCGAAAGAATTCTGCTCGGCTGGGAGAAGGTGTCTCAACGATATGTAAACAGGTGTATTGATCAGTGGCGTCCACGTTTGTAGGCTTGCGTTGAGCAGGAAGGGGGACACATTGAGCAATTTCTCAATTAAGACGAACAACATGCTAAGGTAAGCATCTATGAAGTTTGGGAGCTCTAGTCCCCCTTACTTTTTTTAATATGAAAGTTTACCTCTAAGGGGTCACTTGTTTTTTACCCACCCTGTATATATATATATAAATTATAAGGTGGCCCCAAAAAAAGTCCCGATTTTTTAAAGTGCAATAACTTCCAAAATATGCACTGTACAATCACAAATTTGAAATCCATATAAATTCAGTCTATTGACAAGCTGCCATAAAATTTCCAGAATTCTACCTGCAATAATTTTTCGAAAATGAAGAAAACAATAAAGTACACTCAAATAAACAAATATCATGAAACAAAAAATTTATTATTCACATCTTGTTTATTGGGAGAGATGGTCAATATACCCGCCGTCTTGCTCACAAACAGACCTTAACCTTTTCTTCCACAACATGATACATTTTCTGACTTCAGTTAAAGTTATTTTGTCCAAACAATTAAGTATCTTTTCTTTTAATTGCAACTCGGTAAATTTTTCTATCTGACCTTCATAAACCTTTTCTGCGAGAGAGTTCCATCTGCAATAGTCCATTAGATTGCAGTCTGGTGACTGAGGTGGCCAGTCATTTTTACGAGCAAGTACACCCACGACTATCTCCAACAGAATGTGGCCAATTTCACACACACACACATATATATATATATAATCACCTTATTTATTTATATATATATATATATATATATATATATATATATATATATATATATAAAATCACCTTATATACATATATATATATATATATATTTTTTTTTTCCTTGAAAACCAGATTATTTATGGTTTGATAAGTGTTTTCATATCTTCTTTACGTCAATTAAATTTGTTATCATAATAGTTATAATTATCACTTTTAATTAATTTAGTTTATCATGTACTACAGTAGATGCTGCACGATGTACAATTTTTCACGCAGGGCCTATTGAGGAAAGTTATTGTTAGAAAACAACCTTTGCATGAATATTAATAATAATAATAATAATAAAATATTATAAAAGATTTAAGACACTTTTTCACAGATACTTTTCCTGCAGCCATCAGGATGACCGAGTTTCCCAGGTGTACCCTTGTACTTAAGGTCCATCTCGGATGCTAATTTTTCTTTTCAAAATCGTGCTGTTTGTCATAGAACAAAGAATTTTATTAACAAACGACTAAGAGAAATTTTAGCCTTTAACTTACCCTTACAGTAATCATGCTTATTTTAGAGGATTTTGCGTCATCTTTAGGTTTAGCTCCGTCATTTGGGTTGTCTCCTAAAATTATGTTTACGACTGCATATTCCATCAAAGCCATAAATACAAATCTGAAATTTGAAGATCCAAATTGTAAACTGACTTTTTACAATAAAAACTTATATAAGCGCTTCTCTCTCTCTCTCTCACACACACACACATACACTGTTCATCCTTCTTGCGTGGAAGGATGAACAGCTGGGTTTTGCTGCGCGCCGCCTGCCGTCACCGGGTCTCGATCCCGGGGCCGATGGATTCGTAGTCAGCGACGCTAACCACAACACCACCGAGGCGCGCATATATATATATATATATATATATACTGCTGTGCAAAAGTCCTAGACATATTGCATTTTTTCACTCTGATGCATAAAGAGACTAAAACTTTATATTCAGTTTAAATAACCATATAGAGAATATACCTTCATATAGATTCTATATCAAATTATATTTTGTATAAATATTGTTATTTGAATTTGAATTTGATTTTCATTTCAAATACATGAATGTTAAATGTGAGGGATTACCGGATTAGTTACTACAGTACCTAATATTAGCTGCTTTTGTACAGTTTGCTTTGAAATGTTGTGATCACAATGTTTGAAGACTCTGATCAATGTGAATTAAAGGTTGCTATATATTTTATACTATAGAACAGGGGTTTTCAAACTGTGTTCCGCGAGAACTTGATGGGGGTTCTGTGGGGCATGTCATGAGAGTGAGAAGGAGAGAGAGGTAAGATAAAATAATATCAACTGGCATGGATGAATTTATGCTATATATTCTGCGAATTCAGTGATTATGTTTTGAAAAGCGTAGGCAAAGAGAGAGTGGGCGAGAGAGAGAATTTTAATTCAAACGATGAGATATCCAGATTAAGTGTTGCCCTCTTGCAGCCACATTAAGAAATAGGAGCCCATTTTGTAAACAAAACACAGCTGATGACCACAAGCACTGGTCTGATTGATTTGGTGAGTTTTTCTGTTTTTAGGTTCAGTTTTCTCAGTTCACGGAAGTTATGATCAGAGTAATGTTATTAAATGCAGTGTAAATGTGTTAGCGTTCATAATGCATATTATACAAATAGGCCTATATGATGATGTTTTATAAAGATCTTTACTAACGAAAATATTAAGTTCGTCAGTAGTACGCTACAAATAATGATTCTACTCAACATTTATTTGTTTGATTAACTATTGAAATTACCCCTCAATAACTGTAAAATTCCTCACTTTTAATTATTTTGCATTGAAAACTTTAATTTTACAATAAACATATTTTTTTATACTTATAATTTTTTTTATGCTGACATTAATGTGGGGAGGGGAATTTAAAATAAATAGGTCAATAAAAGTAAATTGTCTTTTTTTTCTTGTAAATTTCTAAACTTATATATATTTTTTTTGTGAAATTCATATAACTGTATATGTAAATTTCATAAATTACATAAATAAACTGCAGTGAGCATAAATTGTTTTATTACCATTTGCCTTATATCATTAAAATTTTACCTGTTGGTCAAGGTTCCGTGGTTTCAAAAAGTTTGAAAAACCTTTGCTATAGAATACTATATATTCTATACTAGATCGTATTCTATAGTACATAGCATAAGGAGGAGAGTGGGATCACCTGAAGATCAGGGCCCCCAGCCTTCTTTAGTTAGCCTTATAAGGCTAACTAACGAAAATATCATGACCTAACCTAAGCAATCGTTAGGTCAACTATACATCCTTCACGACTGGTTAGGTTAGGTCGTGATATTTTCGTTAGTTAGCCTTATAAAGCTAACTAAAGAAGGCTGGGGCCCTGATCTTCAGGTGATCCGGAGATTGTAGACACCAATCGACCAGGAAAGTACTCCGGGGGGAGGCGTTAGACAGAAGATAGGGAGTGCTGGAACTCCCGTTTCTCCTGTCACTGTCCTCCTTAGCTGATCTTTTTCATCTACCCTATGAGCAGTCCAGCATGCTCTCAAACACACACACTTCCCTCCCTATTCCTCACTACATACACATGCATCTCACACACTACACAATCTTTTCAAAATTAAAAAAAAATGGCATCAACTTCAAGAGCCTCGGAGTCCCCTGGGGGGGACCATAAATATCCCCACTTCTGGCTCTGCCCCTGCCGTTACCGGGAACGCAGACCCCGGTAGCGGGGCTGGATCTCTGTCTGATTCACTGTCCTTAAACTTCTACAACATTCGTGGCCGTTTTCTCAAATTTTCAATCTGTTGAACACCTCTCCTCCTCTAAACCTCATCTTCTTTTCCTCACTAAAACTCAGGTGTCTGGGATGACTGACAGCAACCCCCTTTCTGTACCCTCTTACTTTCTCTATACTCAATTTCACTCCAAAGGTGGATGTTGCGTATATGTACGCAATGACCTAACTTGTTCTCATATTCCCGATCTCGAATCTTCCAAATTCTATACCCTCTGGCTACGGCTTACATGCCAATCTCAAATTAAATACATCTGCGCTGTTTACCTTTCTCCTGATTCTACTGACTATCCAAAATTCTTTGACTACCTCATTTCCAAAGTGGAATACATTCTTTCCCGCTCTCCCTTTGCTGAAATCTCCATTTTAGGAGATTTCAATGTTCACCACTACCTTTGGCTTTCTTCCCATTTTACTGACATCCCTGGTGAACTAGCTTACAACTTTTCTATCCTAAATGACCTAGAGCAGATTGTACAGCACTTTACTCGTATCCCCGATCGCCTTGGAGATAGGCCCAACATTCTGGATTTATTTCTTACTTCTAATCCTTCTTCTTACTCTGTGAAACTTTTCTCTCCGTTGGGCTCCTCCGATCACAATCCTTATATCTGCTTCCTGTACTATCGCTCCAATTCGGCCTTTGGATCCTCCCAAGAGGAGGCACCTTTGGCATTTCGGCGCCGCTGATTGGGAGGCCCTTAGGCAGTACTGTGATTTCCCATGGAATGATTACTGCTTCCTGGGCCCTTCTGGGTGTGCTGAGCGCATCACAGGTGATTCTCTCGGACATGGAGGCATACATTTCATATTCTATTCCTACTACTAATGCAGAAAAACCTTGGTTTAACTTTACTTGTTCTAATGCTATCCGCAACAGAGAGGAGGCTTTCAGAAGGTACTGTCGCCATCCAACTCCTGACTCTCACTCAGCTTATATTTCTGCCCGAAATCGTGCAAAATCTGTTTTTCGGCTCGGCAAAAATTCCTTCATCCAACAAAAATGTGAGAACCTATCCAATTCTAATTCTTCTCGCTCTTTCTGGCATCTAGCTAAGAATCTCTTCAACAAATTTACTTCCTCTTCTTTCCCTCCTCTTTTCCATTCCGACGGCACAGTTGCCGTCTCTTCTTTTGACAAAACTGAACTCTTCGCTCAAATTTTCGCTTCCAATTCAACCATGGACGATTCCGGTGCTGTTCCTCCATCTCCTCCCCCCTTTGACTTTATTATGTCTGAAATTAGAGTCTCTTCTAAAGATGTTTTTTCTGCCCTATCTGGGGTCAACTCTAGGAAGACGTATGGACCTGATGGTGTTCCTCCTGTTGTTCTTAAGAACTGTGCTTCTGTGCTGACACCCTGCCGAGGCAAATTCTTTCGTCTTTGTCTCTCATCTGGTACTTTTCCTTTCAGCTGGAAGTTCGCTTTCATTCAGCCTGTCCCAAAGAAGGGTGACCGCTCTCAACCCTCCAACTGTCGTCCAATTGCTTTGATTTCTTGCCTTGCCAAAGTTTTTGAATTTATCCTTAATAGAAAGATTCTTAGACACCTTTCTTCTCACAATCTTCTTTCAGATAGTCAGTATGGATTTCGTAAGGGACGCTCTACCGGCGATCTTCTTGCGTATCTCTCTGACTTAGTCATCTTCCTTTCGGGACTTCGGTGAAACTTTTGCTATTGCGCTAGACATATCAAAAGCTTTTGATAGAGTCTGGCACAAATCTTTAATTTCCAAGCTTCCCTCCTTCGGTTTCTATTCTTCTCTCTGTGCCTTCATCTCTAATTTCCTTTCTGGCCGATCTATTGTTGCAGTTGTAGATGGCCACTGTTCTTCTTCTAAAGCTATTAACAGTGGTGTTCCTCAGGGTTCTGTCCTGTCACCCAATCTTTTCCTTTTATTTATTAATGATCTTTTAATTCGCACTTCCTATCCTATTCACTCCTATGACGATGATTCCACTCTTCACTTCTCCACCCGCTTCCCAAAGCGTCCCTCTCAACAGTCACTCCATGATTCGCGTGGGGTGGCTATGGAGCACTTGACCTCTGATCTTTCTGCTATCTTTGATTAGGGCAGAAAAAATCTTGTGGCTTTTAATGCCTCAAAAACTCAGTTCCTCCATCTGTCTACTCGTCACAATCTTCTACCCGACTATCCCCTTGTCTTCAACAACACACAACTTAATCCTTCCTCTTCTCTTAACATTCTTGGCGTTTCCTTTTCTCGTGATCTTTCCTGGAAAGATCATATATACACTCTTTCTAAAACAGCTTCTATCGCCCCCGCGGTTTCTTCACTCCCACTCAGTTGCTGTCTCTGTACAGGGGTCTTGTTTGCCCCTGTATGGAGTATGCTTCTCATGGGTGGGGTGGTTCAACCCACACAGCCGTACTTGAGCGGGTAGAATCAAAGGCTTTTCGTCTCGTCAATTCCCCGCCTCTTACTGATTGTCTTCAATCTCTCTCTTTACTATCGCTATCATAACGGACATTGCTCCTCTGAACTCTCTAAGTGCATGCCGCCTCCTTTAAGGAGAGCACGCAGTGCCAGACTTTCTACACTTTCTCATTCCTTTTCTGTCCAACTATCTAATGCAAGAGTTAATCGGTATTTTCAGTCTTTCATCTACACAACTGGTCAACTCTGGAACAATCTTCCTCAATCCATCTTTCCTCCTGTCTATGAACCCCCCCCCGCATCTTTCAAACGCAGAGTGTCTAGGCATCTCGAAAACCTCGGCCCTTGATTTTGGCTCTCTTCTTCTATGGGAGGGGCGCTTTTCCGGGCGTTTGCCCTTGGCCCCTCCTTCCTGCATAAAAAAAATATATATAATATATAGCAACTTTTAATTCACATTTATCAGAGTCTTCAAAACATTGTGATCACAACATTTCAAAGCAAACTGTATTTGAGCAGATAATATTAAGTACCGTATTGTAGTAACTAATCCCTCACATTTAACATTCATGTATAACACTGGTCAACACTCATTTTATTGCCAATCATATTAGAGTGATTTTGGGGTAACTTTGTGGTGCTGATTCCGAATATGACATCGGTTTTGCTAGATTGGCTCTAATTTATGAGATAATTGGTACCCCATTGAAACACGTAAAAATGCAAAAAATTTAATGTTCAGGCGGAGCCTACTTACAAATCGCATTGAAATTGTCTCAAATCATACAAAAGTAAACACATGAAATACATAATGGCATTTTATTCGGTATAATAACAGATAAACACAGTAAGCTGATTCGCATAATTACAATTAATGTATAGTAAATCTCTGTTTGTACGATTCTCTTTTATGTGGGTTATCAGGACAATCACGTTGGAGGTTCCAGCAATAGTCTGCTATCATGTGTCTGTCCCATCTGCCTTGATACCTTTCCTCCATCACCTTGATATCTTGATGAAACCTCTCCCCTTGTTCCTCGCTAAAATCACCAAGATTATCCGGAAATCTGTGTAAGTGGCTATGGAGAAAGTGTACCTTTATGCTCATATTAGTACCCAACTTTTCAAAGTTTGTGAGCATGTTTTGCACCAGTTCTTCATAATTGTCTGCTTTGTGGTTACCCAAGAAGTTCTTGACAACTGAGACATAACTGCACCAGGCAGAAGCTTCAACACCATTCATAAATTTTGTGAAATTAGAATCCTTGATAAGTGTACGGATTTGAGGGCCATCAAAGATTCCAGCTTTTAGTTTTTCCATACTTAGTCCAGGGAACGATCTACAAATGTATTTGAAGCAATCGCCATCTTTGTCCAAGGCCTTAACAAATTGTTTCATTAGTCCCGGCTTGATATGAAGTGGTGGGAGGATGATTTTTTCCCTGTCAACCAAAGGCCAACCAAAGGTCAACCAAACTACTGGTTGGGTGGCCGATGACTTATATACGGAGGGGGAATATTCTAGAATGATCGCGGAATAAACACTAAGAATATTCGCGTGTCTCACCATCTAGAATGTTCCGGTAGTTTCCCATATGCACGCGTTATGGTTACGTTTCCTATTAATTGAGGGTATTCATTATCTCAAGAACTAGAGCCAAATCGGAAAAACTACTTTCATTTTGGAATTCAGCAACCCCAAAATACCCTAAATTCGTACGAATTTCCTTGGCAACGAAACAAAAAAATTTTTTTGTTGAGCTGTGTAATTGATGAAACATTGTAATGTTTTCATTGTTACTAAAATCATACTTTTTCCTTTTTAGAGATCCATTAACGTTCAGGTTACTTTTTGTACTGCAAAATAAAGATCAACCAGGATCAACTGTTTCCAACTGCCATGGAATTGTGTTTCTGTATAAAGAAGGAAAAACAGTGAATAAAATAGCTCGCATCACTCTATTTTCACGGTGGTATCCGAAGCATTATCAACAAGTACGGAGAAACATCTATAATTGACAAACCCAGGACTGGAAGACCCAAGAAGTTGTATAACAAAGATGAGCAACACATGAAGATATTTTCTTTAAGGAATAGGAAGAAGGCACTTGTTGAATTGGCAACAGAAATGACAGAAAGCCCGGGTGTTCTTGTTCATCCATCAACAGTGCGAAGGTCACTTTTGAAATCAAGACAAAGTATGTGTTGCAGTAAGAAAACCTCTATTAGGAAAGGGGAACAAAACTAAAAGGCTAAATATGCACAAGAACACAGAAATTGCACGATGGAACAATGGTCAAAGGTGCTTTGGAAGGAGGAGTCAAAGTTTCAATTATTTGGATTTAATCGAAGACAGTATGTGAGACGATAAACAACTGAAACCTATAAAGAGCCTTGCTTGAAGCCAACAATTAAACATGGAGGAGGTTCAATTCAAGTTTAGGGGGTGCATCTCCTCAAGCGGTGTTGGAAAATTGCTGAAAATTGATGGTACTGTATATTGAATGCTGCTAGGTACAAACAGAGTTTGATGTACCAAAGTACCATACTATCCCTAATGGTGCAAGGCTTATTGCTCCAAACTTTATCTCGCAGCAAGATAATGAGCCAAAGCACACAGCTGCAATAATTAAAACCTATTTGCAAACGAAAGAGGTCGCTGGAGCCCTTCAACGCGTGATATGGCCCCCTCAAAGCACAGATCCCGATATCAGTGAAGCTGTGTGAGACTATTTGTATAAAGAAAAAGTAAAAAAAGAATCCGAGCAACTTAGATGATCTGTAGAAGGTCTTGGAAGAAGCGCGGAACACGATACTACAAGAATTTATAACAAAGTTATTTGAGTGTCCCAAGAAGAATTTCAGCGGTTTTAAAAGAAAATAAAGTTGGACACACTCGTTGTTAGTTTATATCAAAGTGTATATTCTGTATAAGTATATTATTTTGAATTTGATTTTCATTTTATTAAAAGTGGATTTCATTGAATACAAAGTTTTAGTTTCCTTATTCAACAGAGTTAAAAATTGCAATATGTCTAAGACTTTTGCACATCGGTGTGGGTATATATATATATATATATATATATATATATATATATATATATATATATATATATCAACTGCAAAGAACACGCAGTATAATTAACGTAAAGAACGACGCTTGTATAGGAGAACATGCCGCGCAAGATGAGGAGGGAGAACGAACAAATGAAAAAATGAGGTAACCACCCGGAATCGAACCCGGGATCTTCCGATTGCCGGTCAGATATGATAACCACTACACCAGGTCCTCATTTTTTTCATTTGTTCGTTCTCCCTCCTCATCTTGCGCGGAATGTTCTCCTATACAAGCGTCGTTCTTTACGATATATATATATATATATATATATATATACAGTGTACACACAAATTTATCTCCTGAATAAGCACCACCCCATCCTTGTTAGGGTGGGGAATAGGTTTTTATGAAAAAGATGCATGGATGAATGGAGTAGTAGAATTTGAGGCTTGAAAATAACTTCAGAACACTGTTTGCTTATTTATGGAAGGAAGAAAATAGAGAAGATAATAAAGAAACCTTAAAAAATGAAAATAATCTTTTAAAGAATATTTGCTATATTACTTTGCATGTTCACCGCAGTCTCAAACTCTTTGAACAGAGGAAAGGGACGCATTTGTTCACTTACATCGTACAGGAAGACATGAACACATCGATTGCTTTTATGTAAGAAACGGGAGGCAAACCAGCCTGAGATTTAGCGTGTTGCGTTGATAGTGTGAGGAGGGAGGTGACTCCGAGGGTGACTCTGGCAGGAGCGATTTCCGGTTTAATCCAGAAAGATACCCACTAGAAAAAAAAAAAAAAATTATATGGGGCTTTGTTCTTAAGCTATTGTCCTATATACTGACGTCATTAAAAGTTAGAAATTCCATTTTTCATTTTTGACAAATTTTAGTAACTGTTTTATATATATATATATATATATATATATATATATATATATATATATATATGATGAATAAAACCACGAAGGAAAGGAAACACAGATGGTGCTCAAGCGCTTTCGTCTAATGACATTCTCAGGAACACTGAAATACATAAAGAATTACAGCCTATATATAGGTTACAAAAAAATATATATATATACACAGGGTGTCCCGTAAGTCTGGACCCATAGGGATTTATAATATATTTTTTTATTATGTTATTATTATTATTTTATTATTATTATTTTTTTATTATTTTTTATTATGATTTTTATTTGTGGGGCCACTTGAAAGCCAAAGTGTACGAGGTCAAACTTCAGAACATTTTCCACCTTAAAGCACGCATTGTGGAGGCGTGTCAAGAAATTTCTGCGACTGTGATTCAGAAAGTGCTGTCGCAGTGGAGGTTGCGTCTTCAACTATGTGTGCGACACAACGGCGGACACTTTGAACAGATTATGTAATAAATTTTTGGACTATTTTGTAATTTTATTATTTTTCCCTATGGGTCCAGACTTACGGGACACCCTGTATATATATATATATATATAATATATATATATATATATATATATATATATATATATATATACATACAATAAACGGAGAAACGAAATTAAAGGATTGTGGAAGGGGGCACACAAATTTATAAGGAAAAACTATCGATTTTTAGCACAAGATTAAAAGATTTGTTTCCAAACAATGTTAAAAAAAATATATATATATATATATATATATATATATACAAACTTATACTGGAAATCTGCCCGGGTTTTAGCACTCTGCCCTATTTTTTTGTATATAAAAATTGAAAAATAAAAGTTATTAGGGTGGCATACAAATTTTACCAAAGATTTAGCGTTCTACCTTTCTTATCTAAATCTGTTCTGAAGGAATTCAAAACAACAGGATCGAGTTGAAAAAGACCTTTGCTTATGTTGAAGTTATATTTTTTTTTTTTTTTTTTTTTATCTAAGTGTTTGGAAACAAATCTTTTAATCTTGTGCTAAAAATCGATAATTGTTCAATTTTTATATACACAAAAGAGCAGAGTGCTAAAACTTGGGCAGATTTCCAGTATAAATTTGTATATAATATTTTTTTTTTTTTTTTTTTATCTATAACATTGTTTGGAAACAAATCTTTTAATCTTGTGCTAAAAATCGATAGTTTTTCCTTATAAATTTGTGTGCCCCCTTCCAATCCTTTAATTTCGTTTCTCCGTTTATTGTATATATATATATATATATATATATATATATATATATATATTATTTTTTTTGTAACCTATATATAGGCTGTAATTCTTTATGTACTTCAGTGTTCCTGAGGATGTCATTAGACGAAAGCGCTTGAGCACCATCTGTGTTTCCTTTCTATCGTGGTTTTATTCATCATAAATATTTTTCACGTGTTACTTTCGTGAAATAATTTTCATATATATATATATATTGTATTTACATACATAACTAATAAAAAATAAATTCGTACCGACATTATAACGATAAGGCAAGTGGGAATATATGTATGAAACATGTAGTAGCCCAAACGCCTCTTCAACTTGAAAATTACTTCCAAACACGTGAAATTTCCTGCAAAATAATATAAATTTAAATAACTATAAATTAATTCAGAAGGAGAAAATTTTGTAGTTCGGTCAATGGTGACATAATTAAATTTTTAAAACTGAACAGCAATATTGCTAAGAGTAAAGAATCTTATAAATAAAAAAAATTGCTGTTCGTAACAGAAAATTAAACTGTACGAAACATTTTCTCAGAACCGATTCCGCCACAAGAGTTAATTGTCTTCAGATAATAGAATACAACGAAAGAATTGGCACTTTAAAAAAAAAAAAATCGCCAAATTGTTCTTTATCACGTTTCATCAAACTTCTTTTTTGCTTTATTTCCTTTTTAAATTACATTTTTATTGTCTTATAAAGTTATAACGATTGAATGTGTTTCGTTGTTAACGAGTGACTTCATCAAAAATAATTTATTTAATTTTATTATTAATTTTGATTCTTCAGCGATTTGATTTTTTTCACATATCTTTATTTCGTTCAGTTTTTGTCAAGTGTAATTTAAGTGCACTTAACTTCATATTTACCTCTAACAAAAGTTCAAGGTTTAGCGTCAATTTTATTTTAATATTCTGCTACAAATTTTAAATAATTTTAAATAAAACTCACGGGACTAGAAATCGTAAAAATAGTTTTGCCCCAAATTTCTCAGGCTCGTTTTACTAGAAAGGTTTATTGGCTGTTTTATTTAATAATTCGTCTACAAATTATACAGTGTATTATACATATGGACATACGAATAACATGAAGCAGATCGAGTGGAATAAAATCTAACTGCCTACTCAATGTTATTCCCATTCGTTGTCCACAAGTGAGAATGTACAAAAGTGAAAAAAATCCACATTTAAGAAAAGCGTTTCTTGATTTAGGAAACAATGTCACGACATTCCCACTCGCGGCAAACGGCGCCGAGTGGGAATGTTTAATATTTCCTAATCTAACTTATTTCAACCAATCAGGAACCTAACTTTAACATTAGTCTAACCAATCATAACCTAACCTAACCAAACGTAACCTAACCCGGACCAAAGTGGGAAAGGCCATGGATGAGAATGACATGAATTGGGAATAGACTGATTTGAAAATGCCTCGTTTGAGATTCCCACTTTTTCACTTTCCCATTCCTGGGCGCGGAATCGAATGGGAATGATGGTGAGTGAAAGTAAACCGTTCCAGTCAATGTAATTTCAGCTCGACTTTATTTCAGTAGGATTTATTCCACCTTATATCAGTCGGACTTAATTCCAATATTTTTTATGCAATTCCAGCTCGATCTTGTTCCAATCTTGCAGTCTAATGGGTAAGTATAACTTGCTACTGCAAAATCTAACTTACTAAATCCTCCTAACCTAACCTAACCGACGTTAGTATTAATTTATCCACGCGCTAAAAGTATCCTAACAACATGTTAATAATAGATTAACCGGGTGTTAACAGTGACCTAAGTTAAATTAAATAATTAAGTTAAAAACTCGCTTATAGATACTAGTTAACTACGGTACTACGTACTTAGTCACTAGGTTTTTCTTATAACTGAGACTAAGTAATGAAATGGAAACGATGATGGCTTCCAAAGATGCGACAGAGTCAAAGGGTTTGCTCTCACTCATCGTCATTCCAATTTCATTCTGTGCCCAAGAATGAGAAAGTGAGAATTTCGAACGAGGCATTTTGAAATCGGCCTATTCCCAATTCATGTCATTCTCGTTCTCACTCACGGCTTTCCCACTTTGGTCCAGGTTAGGTTAGATAAGTTAGGTTCTGATTGGTTAGGCTAATTATAGACTGGTGGTGGTTATGATTGATTAAAATAAGTTAGGGTAAGAAAATTAAACATTCCTGCTCGGCGCCGTTTCCGCGAGTGGGAATGTAGTGACATTGTTTCCCAAATCAAAAAACACTTTTCTCAAATATGGACTTTTCACTTTTGTGTATTCTCACTTGTAGACCGCGACTGGAAATGCGAATGAGATTGAGTGGGAAGTAGTCAGTCAACGCGGTAATACGGCCTGTATTAGCTGTAAGAAAATTAAGGGTTCTCATCATTCCATTCCCGTCCCACCGGTACTACCGCCCGAACGTGTAACTTGCGCTGTAACATGAGCAGTTCATTTAGAGGTGACAACAGGCAATGCGTGTGAAGCGTTTATAATGTTTTTGTAGGTTCATCAGTCGATGTTCATGTCTACAAATTATGTACAGCGATAACTCAACGACTATTGCAGCTGGGTCTAAGACCCTTAAGGCTATTCAAGACGCTGCAGCAGTACAAAAAATATTGACAAATCATCGATGTGAATGGCACTTTATTCCTTCGAGAGCGCCTTGGTTCGGTGGCTACTGGGAGCGTTTAATTGGGCTGACGAAGTCTTCATTAAGAAAGGTGTTAGGAAATTTATTACACTTGAGCTTCAGACTTTAGTCGTCGAAATCAAGGCAGTCATAAATGAGAGCTCGTTAGTTTGTTAGTGATAACACCGATGAACTTAATGCCTTATCACCATCACAGTTATTGTATGGCTGTAGACTTACTAATTTACTTTCTTCAGTTGAGGATGAAGTAGGATATGGGAACGTCCTCTGTTAAGATCACGTCGAAAGAGATGCACTAATTTAAAACAACAATTTTGGAAAGATGAACAGAAGAATATTTGCTTTCTTTACGCAAATGTCATGCTATTCCGAAAAACGCTCAGTTGAGGTGACGTGTCTCGGAACTACATGATGGTAATGATCATGAAAACAGTAAATGGCGAAATAACCAAATGTGTTTCTTTGTATCCCTTAGAAATCCGAGCTGCAGATCCAGAAAAATCAAAAACTAAAGATGCAGATCAAGAATTGCAAGGAAGGAATAGACAAAAAAGATAAGCATCAGTAACTGCCGAAAGGAAATTCGCTCAACACTTATAACACTTTTTATCGAGGGGAGTATGTCGGATTTCGTGCTACCCAAACTCTTCACTCGCTTCAAGAACCTCACGAAAGCGCGTTTGTTTTAGTTCTCGTGAATGTTACTTTTGTACATCAAGTTTATTTATTCAAGTTTTTACTTTCATATACTGGGTATTCGTTTCTTTAAGATTCTTGAGGTCTGTAATACCCCTTTTCCCTTTCTCTGGTTGTGGTTCCAACCGACTGTCATAACTATTTTGTTACACTATCATTATTAACTGTAGGTTAATGTTCGTTTTAACATTTAAGCAGCATCTCTATTTAAAAATTATATTAGGCTTAATTTACAATAAAAGCCAAGACTTGTTCAACAAATACTATTTTTTGTGCAAACGCCTAGTTACGGAGATATAAAGAAATTAAAATACGTCAAACAACTGTTCGCCATGTTTGCTTGAGGAAGACTGGCCAAGAACATTATTTTCTCTTGAATTACGTCACTTTTCCAGTGTAGTTATTGTTCAGTTTTCAGGTTAGTTCTTGCCATGGCTATGTGCAGTAGTGATGTATGTCACATCCGCATCCGCAGAGCATCCGCGGGATGCGGATGTGTACTATTTTCTAAATTGCTATTTTTGAAGCACAATTTGCACCTCATTCAGTTCAAATACTGAAACTTGTGCAGCCTTCATTTGATCTTTAATGTAACTGGCAATGTCTGTTGTGTATTTGTATAATTAATTGTTCATGCTACAATACATAACAATGTCATAAGCACACTACTTTCCAAAGGGTGGTAGTTGGTGGGATGCAAGACCAGTTGGTCCCCCGCATCCTGGTCACACACAGTTGTATGGCGAAAACTCGTCCAAAAAGAGAAGTGTATGTAAAAAAATTATAATTACAAAATAATATTATCTACGAGTAATAGCTAATATCTAATATTATCGTATCTAATATTTATAACTAACCAAAAATCGAAGGTCAATTAATAAATTAAATATGAATTTAAACTATCATATTATCAAGCTGACAAATTTCTGCATGAACATCCGCATCCACATCCGCGGATGTCTGAAATCTGACTGAAAACCTAATTCGCTTTATTGGTGTTGATGATCAAAAAGCTTTATAGAGTACGAACTAGGGTATGGTTCTGATTAATCAGTTAATCATTGTTTCGAATTTAATCATTAATTAATCAAAAAAAATATTTTTAGAAAATGATGGGAAATGATTAATTTTCCTCAGAATTTCATTAGCATTTTACCTTAAATTTTGTAATGTATCATTTCAATTTGGTATCTTTTTTTGCATCTGTCTAATCCCCCATGCCTGATTTCTTGAACTAAAGCAAACTAAATGTTTGAGCAAAATGTTTTCTTCGGTCTTATCTCACGCAACAGAAACAATAAAGCTTTTCTGGATCTTTTCGGTTTGACGGCCTGTAATATTTTTTAACATTACTTGTTTTTTATTGTCCAGTTTTAATCGAGGATTTCAAAAATAACATTCATGTTTTAGAGAAACAAATAGTGAGGCAGTTATACATTTTAGTTTAGAGAATATCATATACGCTTTAAGATTCCAAAACCCCTGAAAGTTTTAGGTCAACTGTACGCTCATGACGAATGGTTAGGTTAAGTCGTGATATTTTCGTTAGTTTTAACGAAAATATCATGACTTAACCTAACCAATCGTCAAGGACGTACAGTTGACCTAACCGGGCATTATGTTAACCTAACTGGGAATTCAGTTAACCTAACCAGTTGGTAGAGTCTAGAATTTGACGGTCCCGTAGCCATGACTCGTTTTTTCCGCCGGCCATCAAACCAAAACGATTCCAATACGGCTTAAAAATATATATTTTAAATTTGTTAAATTGCATATAACTGCCTCACTATTTGTTTCTCTAAAACGTGAATGTTATTTTTGAAATCCTCGATTAAAACTGGACAATAAAAAACAAGTAATGTTAAAAAATATTACAGGCCGTCAAACTGAAAAGATCCAACAGTACAAAGTGTAATTTACCTAATGGACTAAACGAAGTTGCCAAGACGCGATGTCGTTAACTCTCCAATGTAGATAGGCTAACGACGACAACATATGACCCTGCCAACTTAGTTCAGTCCACCTAATACCAAATAAACTAACTACAATAACCCAATTACCTAGCAACTTAATTCTAATAACAATCCCATCAACTTCAATTAAAACGTGGATCAGGGTAAGCCCACACTGTTAGGGTCAGCAATAATGTGCTAAAAATATTTAAATTTACTCGGAGAGTTTTTACTTTACTAGATCTAATTTACGCGCAGTATTATTCGGATAAAAGTGATAAAGTTCCAAATCTAATTGTGGTTAATTCGAAAATGTGTTCTACAATTATTGTAAGTACTTTTATAACCAAGTGAGAATCAGTTTCAATCTTCCGATATGCAAACTATATGTTTCAAAAGCAAGTAGATGAGTGACTAATCACTGCGAAATCCATCAAACAACTGACTCTTTTCATACACTTCTAAAATTTGTACAAATTGAGACGCTTTGTAAATTCATAATTTTCTGGTATTTTGGATTCGTAACCACTGCCAGAGGCATGACGTCTCTGATTTTGAAGCCCAGTATATTCGATTTCTGCTCCGGATTTTATTGTGGGAACTACAATATTTCCCACAATACAGTATACTCGTATCACTAGTTAGCATGGGTGTCGATCGCTTCTCAAAAATTACACATCTGTTAAGAAACTTGCTACTTTAGATATAGATAAACAAATGAGACATTAAAAAATTATCAAAGATAGATATTTCAAAGAAATACAACTTCAAATAAACATGGTAATTGGTATGTTGTCCCCCCCCCCCCCCCCCCCCCCACGAACAAGTGGAGTGGACATGTGTCTCCCGTCCCACCCACGATTGATGCCCATGCTGGTTAACATTATATTTGTGTTTAATTAGCATTATATTTGTATTTAAAAAAAATGTTGGTTTTGTTCAACCTAAATGGTTATAAGGTGGGATTATTACTGTATAGGCATAGCATGTTTAACAACATAAATTTAAATAGAACATATTGGGAAACAATTATTTGAAAACTGAATTAAATTTCGCAAAGTTTATAAAAATTCCTAGAGAGAGAGAGAGAGCCTTATAGAAGTAATCACTGGGATAATCGTGTCACGTTCTTAGCCATTCCTAGATAGGATGCTGATGTAAAACAAGTTTTCAAGCTGTTATTATATTAAAAGGTCAAAGGGATTGGCAAGTCTGAAGTTGACGCTGTGTATATGGTTGTTACTTTAGAGAAGCTCTATAGGTCTAGTAAACGATCAGTTTCACTTCTCTTGCTGAATATTTAAATTAACATACAACCTTGTACCTGTTTTCCTTTATTTTATTCGCTAGCTGTTTCCCATTGACATTCTTGGATCTCAGATTTATTAAAGATATGTTCACGTACGTATCATCATTAATTACTAAATTTATGTACAAGCAAACGGAAATAAGCCCACAATTTGAAGTAATTTTTTTCGAACATAGTCATTTTAACTTTCTAAACTATGAACATAATATGCAAGTCAAATGAAATATTTATTCTTTTCTAGTTTTCTAGCGAAATGTAAGGAGTGACCCTGTATGAACTTTCACCCTTTCCCGCTCCAAACCCTCGTCACAAAAAATAAAATTGCACTACTCGAAGTAATTTAACTACGCCCATTTTCATATCTAAAACTATAAATGGCTACATTTGATTATGATCCCGGGATTTATTTATTGCATCCGCGCAATCCGTTTTCATGAAGAGAAGGACGGAGGCTCCTTCGCAACCCATCATGGCAAATGTGATCAACAAATCGTTTCTGTTCAGAAATTAAGCCATCATTCAGTCTGAAATATGGAACCTCATCAACAAGGCGTTTGAGTTGTGCGAGTGTGTTTGCGAGGGAGAAGCATAATTTTGGATCATCTCGTACAAACCTATTGAACTCTTTCCCGAATCATAGATCATTCATAATATGTTTAATGAATGAAAGTGCTGAGCAAACGATTTAAAAGTTATATACAGTGTGCACCACAATCATACACTTATTACCTGTTGAATAGACGTGAGTACAGTCAGAAGTCAAGTTTTTAATAATCTCCTGTTGGGGTAGTTCTATGTGTTCATCAACCACCAGAGGGATTTCAGGATCCCACTCAAATATGAGATCTTCCGTCGTGTGAGACACTAAAGAAATATTTTGTTAACTTACGAATATGTTCATAAGGTGCAAAAGTCTAACCCTCAACAGGTAGAATGAAATATTTGTATCAGTGGTAAGGTGGGTCAAAATTACTGCTCTGTAAAAAACTTCAAAAATATGTTTTATTCCACGTAAAACAACTTGGAACTTTCACTCATATCAGAATATTGGATCACCTGAAGATCAGGGCCCTCAGCCTTCTTTAGTTAGCCTTATAAGGCTAACTAGCGAAAATATCACGACCTAACCTAGCCAATCGTTAGGTCAACTGTACGCCCTTAACGATTGGTTAGGTTAGGTCGCGACATTTTCGTTAGTTAGCCATATAAAGCTAACTAAAGAAGGCTGGGGGCCCTGACCTTCGGGTGATCCAGAATATTTTGTTCATATGGTAGGAAATGCAAAGAAAGGAGCAAAAATGTTTTATTTGCATTTCGATACCATGTGATAATATCGACTTGAAAAAATTGACGTGGATCATTCTGACCCCACCCTACCTGTTGAGGGTTAATATTCATATATTTTTCTCGTTTCATATTAGCCGTATAAACATTAGAGTTAAAAAGGTACTTACAACTTTCCATCTGAAGTTTGCATTCTTGCGTATCGTGAGGGTAAATAGCAAAGTTCATGGCGCAGGAGAGTGTTAATGTTAGCCTGAAACGATTATTTATCATAGCAAACAGTGATATGAAAATATTCCTATACGTGTTTCTGCGTTAAAATAAGAAATGAAGCATCTTTAAAAATTAAAGAAAGAAAACAAAAACTTCAACTTGAAGATGCTGATTCCTTTAAATTTATTTCTATACTCATAGACGACTTCCTCATACATTAATTGAAGACAGTGAAATATAATTAATCATATATGTTTTGTATTGCCCTCTTATCTCTTTTATTTATATCTCTATATTAAGTTAATGATGATGGTCTACGAAAAATACAAATAAACTTTATCATAACTCACTTCACCATGTATAGAATGGACTTGGACTGGTATAACCAAACATAATGATTTGGAATGGTCATCGTTTGAAATTTCACTTGCTTCGCATTCTTGAAAAAACTGTCTGGTCTCCACAAATTCTTCAACCAATCCAGATCTAACAATCTGACAAGAATTGAAACATTTAAATTATAAATTTTAGTTTCCCTTCATTTATGAATATTTAAATTATGTTACCGATTAGAAAATCACTTAAAACTATATTTAAAAAACTCGTTATCTATTTCATGGTTTTATATATCATACTAGGAGAAATATTTACTTTTCGTAGTTAGTGTCGGCTACTAACGTGAATTAACATTTGCACTCCTGTTTTAATTTTAAATGTTACATTGTGAATAATTTCCTCAGAGTTTCTCTGCGAAAACATCTACTCTAATTGTAGGACAGTTACGTACGTTTAAATGTTTCTGGATTATATAATCGTAAAAATTACTTTAAATGACAAAAAAAATTATTTATTCGCTTTACATTTTATGATATACTGTATTTTAAATATGAGTTAGTTTTAAGTTTGGTGTTTTTGCCATTCATGAAGGTTAAAACAAAAAATTGAGGTGTACTTATCCTATTAGATGTTTACAGTAAACGGGAGGATATTGTTTACTGAAGAAAAGTTGGATCACCTGAAGATCAGGGCCCCCAGCCTTCTTTAGTTAGCCTTATAAGGCTAACTAACGAAAATATCACGACCTAACCTAACCAATCGTTAGGTCAACTGTACGCCCTTGACGATTGGTTAGGTTAGGGCGTGATATTTTCGTTACTTAGCCTTATAAAGCTAACTAAAGAAGGCTGGGGGCCATGATCTTCAGGTGATCCGAAAAGTTTGCAGATTTAAAAAGAAGATTATATATTCATTTAAACGTTTTAGTACTTTTTTCACTTCTCAAAATTTACCTGTATTCTGTAGTCATATTGGATGGAAGCTGCAATCTATGATCCTTCCAAGACTGTGCGAAGAAAATGTCAGCTGCATAAGTCTGTAAAATATAATTTTCACTAAATTAGATAAAATTTTTAACTCCGACTTATAATAATAAAAGGAAAAGGATAACAGAAGGGAACAAAGCAAAATGAATCGAAGTGTTACCTGAACTTAATGAACCCAATGTGAAATTACTTTACATTTTGATAAGCCGCCAATGAAATGTCCAACTCTAGTCTGAAAAAATGCGGAGGGAATTGGTGGTGAGCTCGCTGATCGTAACTTGTTCGGTTTGACCATGGCCTCTCAAAGATGGGATCATATTTTCCCCAGTTGGTAACATTACTACCCATCTAAACGACGCTTCGCAATGACACCTATGAAAGTAGTTATACAACTATGTGTTTTGTAGATTTTTGTATTGTTTCTCCAGATTTTTCGCACGAATTGGAAAATGGTTTCAATTGCCTCTCAATTAACTACACAGAAATCTGTATTTACATTACTTCGTAAAAAATTATTCCGTCAGCCACAGCCGCTTATTTAAAGTGCAACTCTCCATCCCAGTTCTCCACACATTCGCGAAATTTTGTGTCTTTAGAACAAATTCATCTTTCTTTTGTCAATTGTTTTCGTCCATTTAAAGTATGTGATGAACAGACAGAGAGAGAGAGTTACAAGGAAAAGTAGTACCTCAAAAGGCCTTGCGGCCCATACCGAGGAGGTACCAATGGCAACGGGTGCCAGGGAAAAATTCATACACCCTCAAATAGTTGCAAGATTCGGTCTAACCTTTTCTTGAACAGATCCACAGAAGAACTGTTCACAACTTCTGAAGGTAGCCTGTTCCACGTGCCACAGATCTTATACATAAAGTAATTTCCACACACACTAGTCCTAAACCGTTTCAAATCCAACTTCCAACCATTGTTGCGAGTTTCGTTATCATTTAAACTAAACATGCTTCTAAAATCGACATTGTTGAACCCGCGTAGGAGCTTGAAAACTTCGATGAGTTGACCGCGCAGCCTCTGAGTTTCCAGCGAAAACAAATTCAGGGCGCGTAAGCGTCGATTGTAGCCCATATGCCTAACGGAAGGGATTAAATTTGTGGCCCTCGCCTACACTCGCTCCAGCCTCTCAATATCTTTCCTGAGGGTGGGCGACCAGAACTGCGCACAGCATACTCCAGGTGCGGCCGAACCAGAGAATTGTACAGAGCACAATCTCCTTGTTCCGAAATCGAAATTGCCTCCTGATATAACCCAACAACTTCTGGGCTTTCTTTTCCACCTCTACGCACTGTTTGGTAAACTTAAGGTCGCTGCTAATTAGTACACCTAAGTCCTTTTCCAAATCAGTGGCCTCGATATTACTTCCCAACATGGAGTAGTCCGACTTGGGATTGGCGTAGCCAATGTGCATGACCTTGCATTTACCCAAGTTAAACGGCATTTGCCATTTTTCGGACCACTCTCCTATCCTACGTAGCTTCGTGTCATCAGCGAATTTGGCGATCCTACTGACGATGCCACCGTCGATATCATTTATGTAGATGATAAACAACAGTGGCCTCAAAACGGAACCCTGAGGAACCCCGCTAGTGACCGAGGCCCAACCCGAACTAGCCCCTTTAATTACAACCCTCTGCCGCCTATTCTTCAGCCAGTTTTTAATCCACCTACCTACTTCCCTACCAATACCCAGCACGCGCACTTTGGCCATTAGCCGGCGGTGAGATACCTTATCAAAGGCTCTCTGAAAGTCGAGATGAAGTATATCAATCGCCCTACTCTTATCATACTCACTCAACATGACATGGAAAAACTCGAGCAAGTTGGTGAGACACGACCTATGCTGTCTAAACCCATGTTGGGAGTCCCCAAGCAGCTTGTAGGAATCCAAATGGTCAATGATCCTACCCGCTATTATCCCCTCTAATAATTTACCTACAACCGAAGTGAGACTAATGGGACGATAGTTCCCTGGACTTTCGTGATCCCCTTTCTTAAAGATAGGGGTCGCGTTGGCTTCCCTCCAGTCACCAGGCACCTGGCCCGTCTCCAACGATTTGTTGAAGACTGTAGCCAGGTGGGGAGCCACCTGGTCGCGCACCTCCCGCAACACTCTGTGGAGGAACTGGTCTGGCCCAGGAGCCTTAAACGCGCTCAGTTTGTCTATTCTATCGGCAACGACTGTCGCGGTACACCAAACACTATCCACGCCAGCACCTTCGTGCCTGACGCCTGGCTCGGGGATGACGCGGGTGTCCTCCCTGGTGAACACTCCCGCAAAGTACTCATTCAGCACATTAGCGATGTCCGCATCGGAGGTCCGCAGAACGCCGCTGGGGTCCTTTAACGGACCTATCATGCTTCTAATGGACTTTCTACTATTAACATAACTGAAGAACTCCTTAGGGTTCCCTTTGCAGAGGCTGGCCACCCGGAGTTCTTCGTTACGTTTCGCTAGTCTAACCTTCGCCTTCACTTCTCTGCACAGGCGGACATACGACTCAGTGTTCTCATGGGAATGATTGGCCTTCGCCCTCCTATACGCTGTTTTCCTATTTCGGATAGCCGAAGCGATGTCACGACTGAACCACTTAGGCTGCGTTGAAGCAGGGGTGACCGGTTTTGAGGGTATGGCAACAGACTGCAGCACCATAAACTCGTCCCGGAATGCACTCCATACTTCCTCAACATCGCCACCGACCTCTAACCCCATCTCACCTACGCTATCCCGGAGGCTACGGAGTTCGGTGTCGAGAGAGAGAGAGAGAGAGAGTTACAAGGAGTTACAAGGAAAAGAAGTACCTCAAAAGGCCTTGCGGCCCATACCGAGGAGGTACCAATGGCAACGGGTGCCACGGAAAATTTTCTACACACTCAAAGAGTGTGCAAAATTTGGTATAACCTTTTCTTGAACTGATCCACAGAGGAACTGTTCACAACTTCCGAAGGTAACCTGTTCCATGTGTCACAGATCTTATACGTAAAGTAATTCCCACACACACTAGTCCTAAACCGTTTCAAATCCAACTTCCAACCATTGTTGCGAGTTGGGTTATCATTTAAACTAAACATCCTTCTAAAATCGACATCGTTGAACCCGCGTAAGAGCTTGAAAACCTCGATCAGTTGACCGCGCAGCCTCCGAGTTTCAAGCGAAAACAAGTTCAGGGCGCGTAACCGTCGATTGTAGCCCATATGCTTAACGGAAGGGATTAACTTCGTGGCCCTCGCCTGCACTCGCTCCAGCCTCTCAATATCTTTCCTGAGGGTGGGCGACCAGAACTGCACAGCATACTCCAGGTGCGGCCGAACAAGGGAATTGTACAGTGAGAGCACAATCTCCTTGTTCCGAAACTGAAATTGCCTCCTGATATAACCCAATAGTTTCTGGGCTTTCTTTTCCACCTCTACACACTGTTTCGTAAACTTAAGGTCGCTGCTAATTAGCACACCCAAGTCCTATTCTAAATCAGTCACCTCGATATTACTACCCAACATCGAGTAGTCCGACTTGGGATTGGCGTAGCCAATGTGCATCACTTTGCATTTACCCAAGTTAAACGGCATTTGCCATTTTTCGGACCACTCTCCTATCCTACCTAGGTCCGCACGCAGTTCCTCGGTCGCTTCGGGCGTCCCAACATTGGCCCCAAGCTTGGTGTCATCAGCGAATTTGGCGATCCGACTGACGATGCCACCGTCGATATCATTTATGTAAATGATAAACAACAGCGGCCCCAAAACGGAACCCTGAGGAACCCCATTAGTGACCGAGGCCCAACCCGAACTAGCACCTTTAATTACAACCCTCTGCCGCCTATTCTTCAGCCAGTTTTCAATCCACCTACCTATTTCCCCACCGATACCCAGCGCGCGCACTTTCGCCATTAGCCGGCGGTGAGGTACCTTATCAAAGGCTTTCTGAAAGTCGAGATAAAGTATATCAATCGCCCTACTCTTATCGTACTCACCCAACATGACGTGGAAAAACTCGAGCAAGTTGGTGAGACACGACCTATGCCGTCTAAACCTATGTTGGGAGTCCCCTAGCAGCTTGTAGGAATCCAAATGGTCAACGATCCTATCCGCTATTATCCCCTCTAATAATTTACCTACAACTTAAGTGAGACTAATGGGACGATAGTTCCCTGGACTTTCGTGATCCCCTTTCTTAAAGATAGGGGTCACGTTGGCTTCCCTCCAGTCACCAGGCACCTGGCCCGTCTCCAACGATTTGTTGAAGACTGTAGCCAGGTGGGGAGCCACCTGGTCGCGCACCTCCCGCAACACTCTGGGGAGAAACTGGTCTGGCCCAGGAGCCTTAAACGCGCTCAGTTTGTCTATTCTATCGGCAACGACTGTCGCGGTACATTGAACATTATCCAGGCCAGCACCTTCGTGCCTCACACCTGGCTCGGGATGATGCGGGTGTCCTCCCTGGTGAACACTCCCGCAAAGTACTCATTAAGCACATTGGCGATGTCCGCGTCCGAGGTCCGCAGAACGCCGCTTCCGTCCTTTAACGGACCTATCATGCTTCTAATGGGCTTTCTACTATTAACATAACTGAAGAACTCCTTAGGGTTCCCCTTGCAGAGGCTTGCCACCCGTAGTTCTTCGTTACGTTTCGCTAGCCTAACCTTCGCCTTCACTTCCCTACACAGGCGGACATACGAGAGAGAGAGAGAGAGAGAGAGAGAGAGAGAGAGAGACCACAATTGTCCTCAAGAACAAATCGCAAAGCTCATCAATGGAATACTAGAACGTATCAGCTTTACATGATACAAAGGGGAAAGCAACACTATTTTAAATATATTGATTCAATAAATATCTCATTATTTAGTGACATCAAATCATAAACTATGGAAAAGTCAACGTTATCTGTTTACTTTTGTCTAGGGCTGGGCATCCGGGATCCCGGGATATTATTTCACCCCGTACTCAAGCGAAAACGGTTTTCAAAGTTTAAAAAACGGGTGAACAAAAACTTCAATTGTGAAAAGCCTTTGCATGAAATAAATATACCTCATAATAAAACCGTTTAAAAGTCTCCCCTGAAAATAGAATACGGGGAATTCCCGGGATCGAAATCCTGGGAAATGAGCCGTCTACTTTACATCCTCCGGGATCCCGGATGCCCAGCCCTACCTCTCTCTCTCTCTCTCTCTCTCTCTCTAGTCTATACTATATATTCGGGTCTGAAATTCCACCGCTTAAGCTAGTCACACATTTGGGTTGGTCCAGCCAGGCTGGACCAGCTCAAGTTGTATTGCATAGGTTGTAATGACAATACACACACTAGGGCTGGTACCAGCTCTCCAGCCCAAGTGCATTTATTGTCATTACAACCCATGCGATACAACTTGAGCTGGTCCAGGCCAGGATGGACCAGCCCAAATGTGTGACTAGCTTTAGGTTTCAAAAATAGGTCTTTCCACGTATGTCTCTGGGCCCGAATGCTTCTTGTAACTTAACGAAGGCCTAGGCAAAGTCTACCTTTAGTCTAGTCTATGGTCTACCGGTAGTTTAGTCAGACTACGCTTCCACAAAATTTAATATACTTGTGAAACCGAGAAAAAGCCAGTCTGTCCATACATTTATAAAAGAACGTAGCTATGAAAATTCTGAGCTTCATGTCCAAAACCAGTGGGTCAGGATTTGTGAAGCTACATTTAAATCTAAATGATTTGTAGGCTAAAGTATATATTAAGGTCTTACTGTCTGATAATTTTCTGTTCCAAATCTTCTGTATCGTCTACGACTCTACGCTCTACTGTGTGTGGACAAATCTTTTCTGACTCCGACTAGCACTTCGCGGACGGATCTTCTGAATGCTATAACTTTTTTTTCAGAAGAAACTACACCACACGCACTTTACACCAAGTGATAGAGGAATAAGCCGTCCGTCTGCGTGACGCTGGGCGGAGCTTATTCGTCGAGAGTTCTAAGTTCCGTCCAGCATCACGCCTCTTGTCGGCAGCACGCAAAAGCAAAATTTCGGCTAATTTTACAGTTTGTGTTGTTTGTGGGAATAAAATAAAATAATTTTGTGCATCTAGTCAGATCACGCTTGTACAAAATTTTAAACTCTTTTGTGAAATTGAGGAAAAGCAAGTAAGTCCATAAATTTACAAAAATACCACAGCACTCAAAATATAAGTGGTTCGTGAGCTTAAAGTAAACATTAAGACTCGGTGTTTCCACATTCAAGGAAATTTCCTTGATTCAAGGAAATTTGGTGCTCTCAAGGAAGGTTTCAAGGAAATGGAAAATTCAAGGAAATTACAAGGAAATCGGGAGTTTGCCATCACAAACTAATAGTTTTCGAGATATCCCAAGAAAGGAAATGCCTGAAAAATAATTCTTCTTGATAACCGATTAAATTAATATTCAGTCATGTCCACTACTAATTCTGTGATCTGGAATAGTGCTGAGAACTGGAACCTACCAAGAGGAAGGAGTTTGCCAAGGAGTGTTTCAGTTTATAAAGCTTGTGCCAAGAGAATTTTGTGTTAATTTTATTTAAAAACACTTTGTTTATGAATTACCTATGTATACATTTGTTTAATAAATGTTTTGGTCGATAGAAATAGTTCAATCCTTTTCAAAAGAACATAAGAAGGTGACAGGCGAGCCAAAGCCCATAGCAGGGACTACTGTAGCACAGGACAGAAAACAACGCTAAGAGAGAGCGTCTGCCATGGAAGCTGGTGGGATATTTGCAAAAGAGCATCGGTGGTGCAGTGTGTCAATCAAGAGAAATTCAGATGAATACAAGTAATAACACTTGAGTAAATGAATAAACTAGTCCACTATAGGGTAAAATTTGTAATGAAAATCCGATATTTAGCCAGTAAAAATGTGAGCCTTGTCAAGGAATTTGTAAAATAGTATTTAAATTACTAATTTTACCCTGTAGTAGACTAGTGTATTCACAGGGAAGTTGCTTACGCAGGAATTTCCCTGTAGATTGCAATATTGTCAAATGTGTCATTGAGCATTTCTAATAATTTGAGAACAGGTGCATATCTAGGTATTTGCCGAAAGGTGATCTGGCCTGCTAAATATTTTGTAAATCTAAAATCAAGTGTACACTTTTATGGATGCTAATAGATATAAATTTCACACTTCTTCTTATGAGGCATGTAGGCCTACCTATAATTCGCTTACGTTTTTATTTTATGATATGCTTACGCACCACACATCATCATCATCGAATTCTATGCAGGGGCGTAATCGGCTGACTCTCAATGAGGCAGAATAATCTTAGAAAATGACGGCTATTTTGACCATAACAAGTTAAAATAATTTTTATAATGGAGGTATCATATCCAGGCACGGATCTAGAATTCCTTCAAGGGGGCAGGCCTATTTAAAAAAAAAAATAGTGGATGTGCAGCGAGTTCATGGCGCTACTAGTGTTCTGGGTAGCATTGCAGACCTCTTCCCTTAAAAATTTTAAGATTTGAATAATTTCAAGGATTTTCTTAAGCCATATGCAATTATATTTGAACATATTCTGACCTAGAGGGGGATTGCAAACATAGGCGTATGAAGCGGGGGGCCAGAGGGGGCGGGACCCCCCCACCAGGACCGGAATTTTGAGCATTTTCAGGGCAGATTTTTCCTGACATTCCTTTGGGTTTTTTTTACTTCTTGAGGTGAATTAATTACTTGCTGCTATACTTGTAGTTAATAATTAAAACTAAATTGAGGACTTACTGAATTCTATATCAACTGTAATGTCGTAATTTTGCTTGTCATTTAGAAATGTAGCAAAATTTTATCTCATTTTTGTAAATTGTAATGCTTTTTATATCAAAAAGGCTTTAATATACGTTGCTCATACTCTAACCTTTGTGTTATTTTATGCTACACATAGTGTTTATGCGGAAATCAGGGCACCCTGAAAATTTTTAGGGCAAATCCCCCCCCCCCCCCCCCACCAGTAAAGTGCCATCCCATACGCCTATGATTGCAAATTCAGTATCCCTCCCTCTAAATCTGCTACTGATGTCGCCGACTTGTGGGAGGAGGATAGTTTTATATTTCAGCGTCTTATATTTCAGAGTCAACCCTAAACAAGCCATGTCTGCTATTGCCTAAAATACTGCTAAAAATTTTCCTTAGAAGTTTTAAATTCAAGGAAAATTACAAGGAAATTAATAATATTTCCAAGGAAATTCAAGGAAATTTGGCAGTCTTGACAAGGAAATCAAATTTCGTCATGTGGAAGCACTGTATTAAGTTGTCAGTGGCTTAAAATTTTCTCTTCAAAATGTAGGATGAACGCTAATTTTCTACAAAATTTGTATTTAAAACAAAAAAACGTTGCCTACAAAAATCATGGACTAGTCTGAAAAATGCGTCCTGCCAAAAGGCAAATCTTTTTTGTGTGTATAATAAAACCTTTAAAAAAAATATTGACGTTAAAAATTTGAAGTTAAAACAACAACAAAATATTTAGCGGCAGATAAAGATAGGGGAAATTCTTTCAACGAACAAGTGCCCTCAGATGATGACAGCGTTTTCATCAAACTTCAATGTTTGATGAAATACCTTTTGGGGAAACGATTCCTTGAAAATAATTCAATCGAAGTGGGTGGCCCCATCTATTAGAGGAAATGTCAATTAAATACCATTTCAGTTTACTTTTATTAACGGAGTGTGAATAGCAATTTAATGCTAATCAGGAACAACCTATTAACATCATCATAAGTTTTAAAATTAAATTCATTAGAAATAAAGGATCACTTTAACATATTGCTTCCCAAAACATTCGGGAAGCAATATGTTAAAGTGATCCCTCCTGGGAAGCAATATGTTAAAGTGATTAACACTGGGAAGCAATATGTTAAAAAGCCATATCATGACCTAACCTAACCAATCGTGAAGGGCGTACAGTTGACCTAACGACTGGTTAGGTTAGGTCGGGATATTTTTTTTTTTTTTTTATCTCTAACATTGGTTGGAAACAATTCATTTGATCTTGTGCTAAAAATCGGTAGTTTTTCCTTACAAACTTGTATGCTCCTCCCACAATCCTTTAATGTTTAATTTTTATTTTTATCTCTCCGTTTATTGGATATATATATGTATATATTTTTTTATTTTTTTTTATTTTTTTTATTTTTTTTCTGTAACCTATATATAGGCTGTAACTCTTTATGTACTTCAGTGTTCCTGAGGATGTCATTAGACGAAAGCGCTTGAGCACCATTCTGTGTTTCCTTTCCTTCGTGGTTTTATTCATCCTAAATATTTTTCACGTGTTACTTTCGTGAAATAATTTTCATATATATATATATATATATATATATATATATATAGCCGACTCCAGTTAAGAAGGTCACCTGATAATCAGGTCATATACCTTAAAAAGGTCACTTTTGTAAGTCCTAAATCAGTTCCTATCTCTCCTATTATAAGAATTTACTCTGTAGCAGATCATGTGCTGAGCCTAAAACTCTCTTAAGCAGGTCATGTATTAAGCCTAACATTTTCGTATAAACATGATAATCTCTCATCATTCAAGGAATTAAATGGACAGATTATGGGCAGATATGTACTGACTAAAGTAAATCCAGTTAGTATTTTTACCTCTACAGTAAACACTATAGCATTGATTCAGCCTCTTGATCAAGGAATTATAAAGAAATTGAAGACAATGTACAGGAAGCAACTGTGAAAAATTATTAACTCAAATTGAAGGTGTTAATGATCCTGAGAATTCTCTTCCCATGGCAAAAGCAGTAAGACGCATCACCATTCTAGACGCAATTTACATGCTTGCAATAGCGTGGGAAAATGTAAATCAACAAACGATGAAAAACTGCTTTGTCCGATGTGGACTACGAATAACGAGTGAAGATGATGCGGATTTCATTGAGTCTGACGAAATTGTTGAAGCTCCACCTGGCATTGAACACGAAGATTCTGATCAAATGTCGCAACTCTGAAGATGAGAGTATAATTGAGGGAGCAACTGATGAAGAAATTATTGCATCTATCAAGATAAAAGATGACACTGAGTCTGAGGAAAGCAACAAAGAAGACGATGAAAGCAATAGAGAAATAAAACCCTTATTATGTCATGAAATTAGTACTTTATCAAACTTACTTAATAGGTACAGAAAGACAACTGGAAATTTAGCTGTCATGAAACATATTTATGCATTGCAATCCTCAATTAGTAATTCTTATGTTAATTCTAATTCAAAACAGACCACAGTAAATGACTTTTCCTACCTATTGTGTAAAGTGTAAATTAATGATGCACTGTATTGTAACTTCTGTAATAAAAAGTTACTTTTTAATTTGTCACTTATTTCCCTGTTTAAGTGTACAGTATATACGAGCATTTTCAGCTTATGTTCCTACCATATTTTTATTAATCTGTTTTAAAATACGATATTAGTAGTGTACATCGATGTAAGATACATAATATACGTTAGTTGAATTCGGATAAGGAGGTCAGACGGGGAAGGTCCCAAAGTGACCTCCATATCAGGAGTCGACTGTATATATATATATAAATTTTTCCTCTTACTGTAAGAGCTGCCGCTAAATATTTTTTGTTTTAACTTTGAATTTATTTTTAACGCCAAATGTTTTTTTGTGCTATTCTTGTCCTGTTCTTTTTAATGTTTATTATTAAGCACACAAAAAAGATTTGCATTTTTCAGACTTGCAATTATTTGTTATAATGCGAGCGTAGACTAACTAGGCATAAGTAGGATTTGGCGTAGGCCCAGACCTTTTAACTCTTGAGTGGCCCAAGCTTGGCCTTAGCTAACCTTACCCTGGGTGTGTACTTTTAGAGATTTATCTGGTTCGAACAATTCTTATGCAGCTGAATCTGTAAATATAAAAAAAAATACAATTATATGCATTTAATTTCTTCCATGAAATTAATGCATACAATACATGCCAACAGAAACCCCCATATACATACAAAAAACGGATTCTTATCATGCATACATTCGTTGCGCATGCACAAATTTCCTTTTCGCATGCGCTACATCAGAAAGAAATTGTTAAATAGTATAACTATTTGTTGATATGTATCCATCCTAGTAAAAAATGAAGAAAACTTTAAATACAAAAATTACATGAACATAACATTGATGAGCTGTAATGTCATGTCACGTTCAAAATTTGTAGAAATTTTTCGGCCAGTTGTTAGGAATTGTTTTGTTGGTAAATGAAACGAAACCCAATAATTTCATCAAAATTGGCATAAATTCGGCTCTATATATACATAAAATTTTATTTAACTTGTGCAATAATATATGTGCATGCATGAATCTCAGTCAAAGTGTGCATTTTCTAAATTACCGAACTTATCATTAACATTTAATTGTAAAACCCGGAAATGTGGTATAACCACATATACGTTTCTTCGAAAACAATTCTTCAGCAATGTTCCACGTACAGTATAAACAAGCGAAACACCTTCTTTACTTCACCATGGAGTTTTCGTTGATGGAGTCAATGCCCATGACCGTCACATGAAAATAGACGACCGTGGGTTTTCCCTCCTTCTTTGGGGGCCGCATCTTGTCGTACGAACTTGAGTCCGGTGGCATAATGTCGGATAAAGTTAAGACGCTGTTCTCTCTGGAAGGATTGAGGATCATGTATCGGTCAATTAGACTCAAATGCTTCATTAACTTTAATAAGAAAAATTAAAGTTTAAATAAATGAAGGTTTTATTTAGTATAAATAGTTAGGCACCTATAAATAAATTTCACACGGGAAAGTGAAATTAATTGAAACTAATAAAGCATACTTTTTCACTGTGGATTTATTTCATTTTAGAAAATTAAAACCAACTAAATGAAATACTAAAATTAAATAGATATAAAACCAATTACAAAAACCTCCTTTAGTATTTACCTTGCACTAAATGTAAAAATTTTGTTCATAAAGTTGAAAGAGAAAATTAATAGCCAAGTTTTCATTTTCTTTTGATGGTTGTGAAATATCATTTAAAAGCTAAACTAAAGGATAAAAATAAAAAGAAAAGAAAAATTAAAGTATTGAGAAATTAGTTAAAATAAAGTTACACAAAAAGGAAATGTAGTCAAATTTTGTAAATGTGTAAAATGTCAAGAACATATTTTAGATCTGTTAAATCTCAAAATACGTAATAATGATAATTTTGTCTTCTTAGAAAAACTTCAAACAGTTTCACGATTCTTGGCAAATGCCAGGGGCGTTTTTAAGGTTTTGAATTGGTCGGGGCAAGATATGCCACAGGGTTCCCGGGTCCTGTTTACCAGTTTTCCTTAATGGAAGTTCTCGAAAAACTCTTTAATGTTTTCACTAATCACTACATATTTAAGTAAAGTTATTTCAACCAAAGTAAAAAAAAATAAAAAATACCAACAGCACTGATTTTTGTAAACTTTATTCAGGATGCAAATATATAGAGCAGAAGAATTATAGCAACCAACTCAGTCCTGTACACTAAATTTTATCTAATTGTTTCATCTTAAACTTTTAATGCTTAGGAAAAAAAATGCAACAATAAATATCTAGATTCAGATGACATGTTAGAACCATTGACTTAGAACCAGTGACTTACATCCTCACAGGAAAGTAAATGACTAAACATAGCCTATTGGTAAATTTTGTGAAATAAAATGTGCTCACATAATGGTTAACATGTCTGTTGAAACTACGTTCATAATTAAAGAACCATGAAGTAATGATCAGTGATCTAGAACGTGCTTCTGCGCCTATTCTTACAAGTTACAAAAGTGTCACAAAAGTAGACAAAAGGCCCGGGGTAAGGGGGGCCCGTTAGGGCCATGCCCAGCTTGCCCCTATGTTAAAAACGCCCCTGGCAAATGCTACTAATTATTAATAATATATCCTAGAAGATAAACTCTCTCTCTCTCTCTCTCTCTCTCTCTCTCTCTCTCTATATATATATATATATATATATATATATATATATATAATATATATATATATATGGGATGAGTTTCACAATTAAACACGTGAAATGAATGAATGATGCAAACCCACAAAGAAAAAGGCTTTGGAATAATTTTTCTTTTTTCTTGTGGGTTTGCATCATATATATATATATATATATATATATATATAGAGAGAGAGAGAGAGAGAGAGAGAGAGAGAGCGAGGTACGCTTCAAGCATTTCTTAAGCGACGACTTCAGGCACTTTCGAAGATTTTATCCTTTTCATTTTTTTGCCTTCACAATAATTATTTTTTTCGTTTGTTTGCCTCTCTGCCTCAAATAAGGCTTTTATTTACCAACGCATAACCGTGACCAAGATGGCGTCACATCACACCGTGGTCGAGACTCCTTCGAAACGACCATCAGTCAAGCTGGCAGCCTGGCACCGCGCAGGATGCCAGATGCTATCTTAGGTAGACCTCCTTGTGGGCCTATAATCATTCATTAACGTAAATAACTAAAACTTCACTCATTCGCGCAATGTTGCATTTTGTTAATCATTTAATTCACCATTGTGCATTTGTTCTATTGTAATCAACATCATTCTCAGGAATTCATACATTTTTATTACGAAACAATTAATCAACCATTATAACGTTACTCAATACACAACATTAATTTGGACGTTTATTGTGACTTTCATAATTTATTGTTTTGTTTATTATCATTTCATTGTTTCAGTTTAAAAATGTTACAAATTGCATGTTGATGTATGAATTTTATATTACTAGCTATTAATATTATTGATATTACTATTATTTACCAGTTTCACTTCTCTTACGTAATAAATAAACTGAATCCCATTAATTTTACCTAAAAAGCTTCCATGCTTCCAACGGCATATTCATATTAGAATACTGTGAATATACTATTGCCATATCAAATATCTAAATTGTACAGAAAAAATATTGAAAAATATTGTAAAACTTCGTCGCTTTTATTCTTTTTCTGAATAAAGATTTTTTTTGGTTTTGATTATTTATTATTAGAAAGAAACGTGGCAAATAGCAAGTGCGCAATTGTGAAATGATAAGAACTTCATTCACATCGCAATGAACTGAAACTAACTGTGGAAAACGCTTCAGAGGGATTTAATCAACTAATTGTGGTTGTTATAGCAGGGGAGAGAGAGAGAGAGAGAGTCAAGGATTTTGAATTGCCTTTGTTCGAAATCAAAGTTTTCCAAAACCAGAAGTAAATAATCGACCAGTATATATATATACACACACACACACACACATATATATATGCAGGGGATGATGATGATGATGATGTCTGTCTGTTCGTTTATACACGACTAGACGATTACGGTAATCTGCACCAAATTTAGTATACACATCAAGGGAGAACCAGGGAAGGTTGTAGTAACACATCCGCTCCTCCCAATCACCCCCTTTCAGGGAGTGACTGTGAAGGGAAGCCCCCTAAATGGCTAGGGTAATCGACACCAAATTGAATATATACATTAAGGGGAACCAGGGGAGCTTTAATAACACAACTGCCCCTCCCAGTTCCCCCCTAGATTCTTTTTCTGGAGTCTTTTGATTCGCAATGCGCAGCAGACATCATTCTAATATATATATATATATATATATATACCGGGTGTACATAAAGTCAGGATCTATTTTTGTGAAGCACTTGGAAATTATATGGAATTCAATCATAAAATAATAAAGTGGTAACATTTATTAAATAATTAAGAGTAGGATTCGACGTGACGCCCATCAGCATCCCTGCACAGCTCAAATCGTTCCGCAGCATTTCTAAACACATTCTGGAGCATTTGTGGGGTTATGTTATCCGCAGCAGTTCGTATACGTGTACGTAAGTTTTCAAGACTCGTAATCTTCGTCTGATAGACGTGCGATTTGATAAAGCCCCATGCAAAGAAATCTAAAGGGGTTAAATCTGGTGATCTCACTGGCCAAGGTCTGTTGCTTCCGTGTCCGATCCAGCGATTTGGAAAACGTCCATTTAGATAATCCTGAACAATTTTGGCATAGTGACAAGGAGCACCATCATGTTGATAGACGACGGGGATAGGATTGTTAGTACCGTCATCTATCAACATGATGGTGCTCCTTGTCACTATGCCAAAATTGTTCAGGATTATCTAAATGGACGTTTTCCAAATCGCTGGATCGGACGCGGAAGCAACAGACCTTGGCCAGCGAGATCACCAGATTTAACCCCTTTAGATTTCTTTGCATGGGGCTTTATCAAATCGCACGTCTATCAGACGAAGATTACGAGTCTTGAAAACTTACGTACACGTATACGAACTGCTGCAGATAACATAACCCCGCAAATGCTCCAGAATGTGTTTAGAAATGCTGCGGAACGATTTGAGCTGTGCAGGGATACTGATGGGCGTCACGTCGAATCCTACTCTTAATTATTTAATAAATGTTACCACTTTATCATTTTATGATTGAATTCCATATAATTTCCAAGTGCTTCACAAAAATAGATCCTGACTTTATGTACACCCTGTATATATATATATATATATATTACTTTATGTGAGTTCAAACGATGGTGAGTTTGAACGACGGTTCAGGATCGACCTGCAGTCGACCCCTCTGCAGCATCCCGCCTCATTTGCGGGATTTGGTGAAGGAGGGAATTGCTGCCTGATCTCCTGCCCTCGTAGCCAGCCACGCATGGCTGGTCAGGGACTTTGCACAGGAATCTGTCCAGCTGGTTCTTGAAGTTATTCAGGTCGGTGTGCTGGAGATTCCTCACTTCTTTTGGTAGTCCATTGAAAAGTTTTGGGCCTCGTATTCTGAGGGTATTTTCCATCCTCGTTTTCATAGCCCCTTGTCCCACCGCAGTTGGGACCGTACAAAATCTGCCTCTTCTCTCATTCCAGTTTGTTTCTATTTCATTTCTAACGTTAGGGACACAGCCCTCAAGTATTTTCCATATGTATATTATTGTGTACCGCTCGCGCCTTCTTTCGAGAGCGTAGAGTTCCAGGGATTGTAGTCGAGACCAGTAGTCTTCACCTTCCGTTTTCTCTATCTTAGACGTAAAAGTCCTTCGTATAGCTTCAATGTTCGCAATGTCTCGTTTTCTGTATGGGCTTGTGAGTAGTGAGCAATATTCATTTATTGGTAGGACTAGACTCTTCCATAATTTGAGCATGATGTTTGCTTTTCTGCTGCGGAAGCTCCTCCAGATGAGTCCCATTATTTTTCTAGCCGTTGTAATTTTGATGTAATTTTGCTCTCTGAATTTTGCATCCGACGACATTATTACCCCAAGATCCCTGACTTGTGGATTTGGTGTTATCTGTTTGGCTTGCATAGTTTTGTACCTTTTTTTCTGTAGCTCCTTGTTATTACCATATCTTAGAAGTTGGAATTTTTCTTCGTTGAACTTCATATTGTTGTCTTCTGCCCACTGGAATAATGTTTCAATGTCATTTTGTAATTTTTATATGTCACCTTCTTTCAATATTTCCTTACATATCTTTGTGTCAACTGTGAAGCATGATACAATACTGTCCCTAATATATGTATCAATATCTGCAATCATTATTATGAACAGCAAGAGAGCTAATACTGTCCCTTGTGGGACAGAGCTCACGACTTCCGAGACTTCCGATTTAACTCCGTTTACCACCACTCTTTGTGTTCTTTGCGTCAAGAAATTAAATAGCCACCTTCCTAGCTTTCCAGTAATTCCTGTATTCTTAAGTTTGTGTGCTATGATTCCATAGTCACATTTATCGAAGACTTTAGTACAGTCCGCATATATTACATCTATATTTTGTCCTCGACACAATGTTTCCAATATTTTCTCCTGGTGGTCTAGCAGCTGTGATAGGCATGATCTTCCAGCCCTGAAGCCATGTTGATTTGGGTTGTACAAACCTTTTTCTTGTAGGTAGTAGGTAGTTTTGCCTCTAATTATACGTTCAAAACACTTCATAATGTGTGAGAGGTGAGAGCCACTGGCTGATAATTCTTGGACATTGCTCTGTTACCACCTTTAAATAGGGGGAGGGGGGCAATGTTCTCTTTCTTTAAGGGGAGTGGAATTTGTCCTGCGTCGAGTGATTTCTTCCATAGTAAGTACAGTATAGCGGTTTGGCAATACTCTCTTTGCATTTCTTCAGAAACGTGGCACTCCATGTGTCTGGCCCTGGCGCTGAATTGTCTCGCATCTGTGATAAGGCCGTAATTACATCTCCCTCCGTGAACTCGAAGTAGTTCATTAATAGGTTTGTGCCGGAATTTGTTCTTGGTTGATTTGTATCTATGTCGAAAAATTTGTCTGGGTTTTCCACTTCCATGTCGGACTTAGGGGTGCTAAACACAGAGTTAAATTGTTCCCTAAGCAGTTCGCTTATTTCTTTCGGGTCATTTGTATATTCGGTCTCCCCGTCTATCAACGGACCAATACTCTTCTTACACTGCATTTTCTTTTTCGCAAAGGTGTAGAAGTATTTTGGATTATTTTTTGTTTTCTGCTACCTTGTTTTCCTTCTCGTTTGTCTTATGTATGAATGTTTGCTTCAAGTCCATTTCTATTTCACCAAGTTTTCTCTCTAGTTTGAGTCGTTTTGCATCAGTTCTGCATCTGTGGAGATGTTTTACTGTTTGTCTTCGTTGCCTGAATAGTGTCCTGATTTTCCTCTCGAGCTTGCTACGTTTTCTTTTCTATCTCTCTGGAATATGTTTCAGCATTTTGGTTTGGTTTCAGTCTCTATTATACATAATAGTTCTTGTGGAGTCTTCTCGTGAAGTAGCAATTCCCAATTTACCTCCTTTAAATCTTTATTTACGTTTTCCCAATTTACTTTCTTTGAATTTATGTTTAGCCTTCAAATATTCCATCTGCCTCTCTAGGCTGCGTTTTCGGACCTCTGGGTGCTAACTTCAATTGTATATCGATGAGGTTATGGTCGGAGAACTTTGTGTGCGTTACTTTTTTATTTATTATTATCTCGTTGTTATTTGTCAAGATTAAATCCAAAACGTTCCCTTTTCTCGTGGCTTCACAGATTTCCTGGGTAAGGGCGTAATGTTCCATAATATCTAATAGCATTGTTGCTTGGGTTCTATCATCTTTAGTAATGTTGCCATGAAACTTCTCGACATATATATAACTTCGTCATTTTTCTTCCGTGTTATGAATGGGAAATTAGAATCTCCGAAAATTAGAATATTTGTTGCTGGAGTTTCAAGTAATTTTAATATGTTTTCTATTTCATTTGTAGCAAATTGGAATTCACTTTTTGTGGTGTTTGGTGATCTGTAGATGTTCATAATGGTTAGGTTCAGTTCTTTTACTTCTAATATAATAACTTCAACTGTGTTGTTTGATTTGTTTACCTTCACTTCACATGTGTATGTTTTTCACGTAGATGCAACACCCACCCCTTCGTCTAGCCACTCTATCTGCTCTGTGTATGTTGTAGTCCAGCAATGCTAATTCAGTATCCTCGATACAGTTTTCACAGCCTTTTTCGCATTTATGCAAGTGTGTTTCCGTTAGGCATATAATATCTATGCTGGATTCGGTAGCTAAATTCTGTAAGTATTGTAATTTGCAGTCTGTATGGTCCGTGTAGAAGTCTTGAATATTTGTGTATAAAACATTTATTGGGTTTCTAATTTCCGTGTTCAGTTTTCGTATATAGTGGTCGTTTCCAGGTTGATGTCGGGGAATATACCTGCGGAATCCTGTCCTTTTTTGTTAGCAGGGAAATCTGTGCTTTTATAGTTCTCATTTCCTCGAAAAAATTTGTTTCCTTGCTCCTGTTGTTACTTCTAATACGGATAGGGTCTGTTCTACCCCATTCTCTTCTTTGGGTACCCTTTATGTGAAAATATGGGCACTCTATATTTAGGCATTTTCTCTGTCATTGACTGTCTGCACATAGGAAGGTGGAAAAAGTGGCAGTTTTGTCCGTATCTGCATCTTCCATTCCTCATCATATAGAAGCATTCTTTTTGGGAGACTGTACCTGCAGTTTGCTCCATATATGCACGACCCTGTTTTATAGTATTCACATATGGCCCGTCATTTAATCTCCTTACGAGCCCTATGTGATTCAATTGCTTTTTTCTGTTTCGCCACCACTTCCTCGCTATTCAGTGGTTTTTTGTCTTCGACGAGTTTTCATTAGTGTTCTTGGTATCTTCCTCTTTCTCCTTTGTATTCCTGGTATCCCTCTCTTTCTCTTTTGTGTTCCTGTATCTTTCTCTTTGGCGGGGGATATTTCATTCTCTGAGGCTACTTTTGTATCTCCTGTAGTGTAGCGTGCTTTCCTGTATTGTGTTGTCCTGAGCCTCGTGTTCCTGCTGTAGCGTGCTTTCCTGCATTGCGTTTTCCTGCGCCTCGTGTTTGTTTGTGCCAGAGTTTCCTAGTGTCTCCTTGTCATCTGTCGGTAAACATGTATTGCCCATGTTCATTGCTCTTTTTACCATATTCTTATTTTTTTTTCATGCATGTGATGCACAGGAAGCTGTAAATGCCTATGATTTTGTTATTTATTCTATTTATCATTTTCTTGTCTTTTCTATTTAAGTTCATGCATTCGTAGTGTTTAAAGGTATTGCACAGAATGCATTTTAATCCCGTGGCCTGGTCCGCTTCATTTTTGCAATCGCAAAGCTGTTGCGCAGCGCATTCCATTAAACATAATCCAGCTCTATTCAGCTTTCTGAATTTACCGCAGTTTACACACTTCTCCGTATTTTTTGTCATTCTTTCCATTATTCTTTCCTTTCTGCTTTCTTTATTCTTTATTATTTAGTATTCTTTATTCTTTCTTTATTCCTTTATTCCCTTATTCTTTCCTTTATTCTTTATTCTTTCCTTTAGTTTGCCTCTTTTCTTCTCACTTCTCAAATTACGTCTCGAAAACTTGACCTTCCAGTTTTATGAATCTTTCGAATTTTCTCTGACTTTCTTTCCCTGTATAGGCCTAATTTAAAAATCGTAGAGGCTGATTTTCCGTTCGAGTTATTTTCAAATTATGTTTCAGTTGATGTAGTTTTTCCTTGTACACGCTATATACCACCGGCTTTCACTTAATAAATTATCACCGCGAATTCACTGATGTTTAACACTCACACTGGTACAAGATAGCATTTACCGCTGAACTTATAAATACTAGTTATTTCGTTATTACACAGAGCGGAAACAAAACCTCCGTACACCACGAGACAGAAACACATATATATATATATATATATATATATATATATATATATATATATATATTATGCAGGAAGGAGGGCGAAGGGCGCATGCCCGCAAAAGCGCTCCCCACCATAGAAGAAAAGAGCCAAAATCAAGGTCCATGGTTTTCGAGATACCTAGACATTCTGCATTTGAAAGATTGGAGGTCACAGATAGGGGAAAAGATGGAGTGAGGAAGAGTGTTCCAGAGTTCACCGGTTGAGTAGATGAAAGACTAAAAATACTGATTAACCCTTACGTTAGAGAGTTGGACAGAAAAGGAATGAGAAAATATAGAAAGTCTGGTACTGCGTGCTCTCCTTAAAGGAGGAGGCATGCAGTTAGAGTTCAGAAGAGCAGTGTCCGTTATAATAGCGATAGTAAAGAGAGAGTGAAGCAACACTGCGGCGAAGAGAGAGGGATTGAAAACAGTCAGTAAGAGGCAGGGAAATGATGAGACGAAAAGCCTTTGATTCCACCCGGTCAAGTACGGCTGTATGGGTTGAGCCACCCCATACATGAAAAGCATACTCCAAACAGGGGCGGACGAAACCCCTGTACAGAGAGGGAAACTAAGTCGGGGTGAAGAAACTGCGGAGCCGGTACAGCACACCTTTAGGGTGCTCAAGGCCAAAAATGGGCACCTCTTTGGGGATCCGGAATAATTTCACAGCCAGGTGGTACATTGTGGTGTGTCTTGAGAGAGGAGTTTTAACGCAGAACTAGGAAGTTTATTATGTGTTTTTTTAGATTTTTTCACATTACAGGTTAGTTATACAAGTTACTTGCTAAATACAGTACAGGGAAACCTCTGAATTTCTTATGCGTTAATTGAATCAACGCATAATTGTTTTAACACTCCAAATCATAGGACAAACATAAATAAATAAATAAAAGGTGGGTTCAGTTGTACACACACACACACACACACACACACATATATATATATATACACAGTATTATAATATATATAATATATATATATATATATATATATATATATATATATATACACAGTATATTGTGATTATCTGTAGTTTAATATTGAGTTATGAGCAATCATGCGCAGAAGTACTAGCCGAGGTAACGGTTATACAGGGTGTTTAGAAAGTCCCTATCTATTTCAGTGAAAACGTAGCAAAAAGGGTAAAATTCAATAACAATATAATAGAAGGCATACATTTAATGAATACTTAAGCATATGATTCTACATGAGCATCATCAGTATCTCTACAGAGTTCGAATCTGTCAGCAGCATTACGGAACACATTTTGGAACATGACGGGGGTTATTTTTGTAACTGCTGTTATGATACGAGCACGTAAATCTTGCAGATTTGTAACCCTCGTTTAAAAGACTTTTGATTTAATAAAGCCCCATGCAAAGAAATCCAAAGACGTTAGGTCAGGAGATCGAGCCGCTTAATGACAAGGTGACCCATCTTGTTCAAAGACGACGGTGTTTAAAATGCCATCTGAATGAAGCTGGAACATTTACGTGCTCGTATCGTAACAGCAGTTACAAAAATAATCCCTGTCATGCTCCAAAATGTGTTCCGCAATGCTGCTGACAGATTCGAACACTGTAGAGATACTGATGGTGCTCATGTAGAATCATATGCTTAAGTATTCATTAAATGTATGCCTTCTATTATATTGTTATTGAATTTTACCCTTTTTGCTACGTTTTCACTGAAATAGATAGGGACTTTATAAACACCCTGTACAGTACTGAATCTGAAGGTCCTGGGGCCTTAGATGTTACGAATGAGGCTAAAATATTGTGCAGAAGTGTTGTCTGTTTGGTTCTATCGTAATAGGAGATCGTTGTGAACCAGACTTCTGTGTCTGACTGTACATCTGTTGCAATTGTTCCTTCAACAATTTATAGGAAAATAGGTCTCTTCTCTCTGCACAGATAATAAGTAATCTAACCTACGTTAATTCATATAAAGATAGACCTTCATCGTATTGAGAGACTCGAGGTTAGTAATCCGACAGAGTGCAGTCCGGCCCCTTTTTCTTCCTGTGACGTCCGTCGCCAGTACTTAAATATTAAGTGTAAATATGTACTAAAACATGAAAATTCTAATATGTTGTGTTGATAAGTACTTAAGTGTTGTAAATGGGACACATTTTTCCCATATACTTAGTGTTATAATGGGAGATGCGTTCCGGGGACAAATTTTCGGACTCACTAACTTAAATTAACCTATATAGAAGTGTGACCCCCCCCCTTGACAGAAAAGGCCCATTTCTTTTTTCACTTTACTAAGGCAGGGTAAGAAAAGTTTATTGTATTCATATACATAAAAAAGTTACTGAAAAAAGGTCACTTCTGAGTCATGGAGGGAAAAGGGCAGGGGCTGAGGCCCCTGTGCCCCCCCTCTGCACGGCCCTGATGCTGAATCACATAGCCTAGACACAGTGTTACCGCGACGTAGAATCCGGCGGAAACGGCGAATGCTTGGCGAAAATACGGAAGATGAATGTATTTCCAATGTAGTTGACGAATATAAAGCAGAGATGTGATAATAACAACCCACTCTAATAGACAGAGTTTATTTCCACAACAGTTTCGATGCCCACTGGCAACCTCTTCGGGTGGATACAGAAAAACTATTTTTTCTGTATCCACCCGAAGAGGATGCCAGTGGGCATCGAAACTGTTGTGGAAATAAACTCTGTCTATTAGAGTGGGTTGTTATTATCATATTTTGACCTTCACGTAGAAAAAAGTGAAGTTTTTTGCATTTAAAACAGAGACGTTCTATGCAACTCTTGATCGAGCCTTGATGGCCATTACATTGCGATTTTCCCAGCATAAAGATCTGTTCTTGGATTTTGGACTTCTCATTCGCAGTCCACTCCATAATCCTATTTACATCGTCTTGGAGCCTATTTCTATCGTCCTCGTTAACAACCTTACCGCCTATTTTAGTATCGTCCGCGAATTTTGACACGTTACTAGTCAATCCTACATCTATGTCGTTAATGTAAATTACGAATAGCAATGGGCCTAACACTGAAACCTGTGGGACACCGCTACCTACATCCAACCATCCCGATTCACTACCATTAACAACGACCCTCTGTCTCCTAGCACGAAGCAATTCCTCTAACCAGTTAGCTATCTGACAGCGTATACCGTGCGCTTTAACCTTCGCAATTAATCTTCTATGCGGAACTGTATCGAACGCTTTTTTAAAATCTAAATAAATAACGTTAGCCGCTCTATGCCTATCGTATTCGCGCACTATTTCGTTATAAAATTCTAACAAATTAGTTAAACAAGATCTATGGCGTCGAAACCCATGCTGACTATTATTAATCAAATCGCGACTTTCTAAGTGATCGATGATACGATCCGTAACTACGGATTCCAAAAGTTTACCGACAATTGACGTTAAGCTAATGGGCCTATAATATAATTGCTAGCTACTGTGCGGTCGCCTTTTTTAAAAATGGACGTGACGTTAGCTAATTTGAAGTCTTCAGGAATAATCCCCGTTTCCAGTGACTGATTAAAAGTCTTCGTTAAGGGGCCTGATGATCTACAGATCTACAGAAGCTAAGGCTAACAAAGACCCTAAGATCCACTCTAAGGCTAGCCCGAGAGAAAGGAAAGAGTAGGGGGTTAAGAGAAGAGAAGAGAATAAGGGGTTAAGTAAGGAGCAACACCTATCATTCGTGGGTTAACATTCATTCAGAAAAAGAGGAAAAAGGTCTCACCATCATCATCCGCCGGCCACTGCCGACAAGTCAGAAAAATAGTCGGAGAAAATAGGAGAGGGGTGAAAGATGAAAAAAGTAAAATAAGAACGCTTACAAACCATGCAAACACAGTCTTAACTCACTGTCATACCATGCAAACTACAAACATGCAAGTAAAGAGAGTTACAGACATGCAAGAAAGGAGAAAAGAAAAAAAAGAAGTAGGTACAGTTAAACAAAAAGTGGGTTAGTTTACGCTACGAGCTACATCTACGTTCGTGTTAGTCTAATTTTTTTTTTTTTTTTTTTTTTTTTATTGCTGGCATCACACGCTGGCATGTCACAAGCTGGCATTCTTCGTCAACAGACTCATCCTCGAGCACCACCACCAGAGCTCCTGTTGTTAACTTTTTTTTTTTAATTTTAAACAACGTTAATACTTTTAAAATGTCTGTCAAGACGGTTCTTAAACATATTAACGCTGGTAGAATGAACGACTGACGCGGGAAGATTATTCCATTTATCAATTACTTTAAACGTAAAGAAGTTTTAGCGATATTAGTAATGAAACGTCTGCCACGCAACTTAAATCCGTTATTGCGAGTATTACTATTATCGAAAGTGAACAATTTGTCAAAATTTACGTTATCGATGTTATTAACGATTTTGAAAACTTCAATAAGCTCCCCCCTTAATCTTCTAGTTTCGAGTGAATACAGGTCTAACTCTTTAATCCTATCTTCATAAGGCTTATTGCGCAATGACGGAATAAGTTTCGTGGCACGACGCTGAACCCTTTCTAACCTCTCAATATCCTCACGCAAGTACGGGCACCAAAACTGAACGGCATATTCTAAATGAGGCCTGACTAGGGACTTGTAAAGGGGCAATATAATATCCTTCGATTTAAATTCGAAATTACGCGCTATGAAGCCTAACATCCTATTAGCTTTTGCGCAAGACTCCAGGCACTGGTTCCTAACCTTTAAATCCTTAGATACGCGTACGCCTAAATCTACTTCCTCGTCAACGCTCGCTAACTCCCTATCATCCATCGTATACGCGTAATTATTGTTGCGAGAACCTATATGCAAAACTTTACATTTGTCTACGTTAAATTGCATCTGCCACTTATCTGTCCACTCCATAATCCTATTTACATCGTCTTGAATCCTATTTCTATCGTCCTCGTTAACAACCTTACCGCCTATTTTAGTATCGTCCGCGAATTTTGACACGTTACTAGTCAATCCTACATCCATGTCGTTAATGTAAATTACGAATAGCAATGGGCCTAACACTGAACCCTGTGGGACACCGCTACCTACATCTAACCACCCTGATTCACTACCATTAACTACGACCCTCTGTCTCCTAGCACGAAGCCATTCTTCTAACCAGTTAGCTACCTGACCGCGTATACCGTGCGCTTTAACCTTCGCAATTAGTCTCCTATGCGGAACTGTATCGAACGCCTTTTTAAAATCTAAATAAATAACGTCAGCTGCTCTATGCCTATCGTATTCGCGCACTATTTCGTTATAAAATTCTAACAAATTAGTTAAACAAGACCTATGGCGTCGAAACCCATGCTGACTACTATTAATCAAATCTCTACTTTCTAAGTGATCGATAATACGATCCCTAACTACGGATTCCAAAAGTTTACCTACAATTGACGTTAAGCTAATGGGCCTATAATTGCTAGCTACCGCGCGGTCGCCTTTTTTAAAAATAGGCGTGACGTTAGCTAATTTAAAGTCTTCAGGAATAATCCCCGTTTCGAGTGACTGATTAAAGATCTTCGTTAAGGGGCCTACGATAACTTCTTTCAAATCTTTCAAATGTCTGGGATAAAAAGCGTCAGGGCCTGGAGCCTTGCTAACTTTTAGCCTATCGATATAATGCGCAATCTCAGCCTCGTAAACAGTTATTTCATCCAAAATAGTCTCGCTACTAAATGGAACGATATCATCCACGTCGGGGACATTATTTACGTCTTCTACGGTAAAAACTGTCGCAAAAAAGTTATTGAAAATACCCGCCATCGCCTGAGCGTCAGAAGCCAAAGCGCCATTAACATCCACTAGAGGGCCTATGTTATTTTTTACCGGCTTACGATTATTAACGTATTCAAAAAACTTTTTTGGATTATGTTTACTATCCGCAGCTATAAGTATCTCTAAATTACGCTTGGCATTCCTAACTGATCTTTTAACCTGACGTCTAAGCTCGATATATCTATTAAAGTTAGCTACCTGGCCATTACGCTAACTAAGTCTATACGCTCTATTACGCTCGTTTATAAACTCTCCTATTTCCCTACTCCACCACTTCGGTCTATCATGATGATAATGATGATAATGATGTTATAATAATAATGATGATGATGATGATGATGATGTTATAAAAAGATTATGGACAACAGATTTGAAAAAGAAAATGCTGATGCCATAAGCTGCTTTGATTTTTATAATTTTTATTTTCTACAGTAACTACTCCTGATGTAATATGTAATTGTTTGCTGAAGATGAAGTGAAACCTGAGCTTCTAAAGTAAAGTAATATTTGACAATCATTCCGGCTTAATGTATGTAATTCCTTATATTATAATGTATATAATGGAGTGGAACATTACACAAGTCATAACTGACAAGTGAGTTTTTACAATTCCCACTCTACACATTACATAGCCCTGCCCAGTCTGGAAAATCGTACGTCTTGCTCACCCTATTTTTCCATCCCACGACGCCCCTATATACGCTGTAACTGTCACTATGATTTAGATTTCCTCACACAGTTTTCAATTGAAAAAAACTGATGAAAAGAAGATAAACGGTCACTTAGAGCGTGTTGTGTTTTTCATGATAATATTGAATTGAATCTATGATATATCCTCAAAGCAAAGATCAGTAATTATGAAAATGTTGCGTTATGTAAAGTTGGAACAAAAATAATCTTAAATCATCTTAAGGCTCTTTATATTGAGTTTAGAAAGCCTCATTCTGTACATTAACGGAGCATTATTTCTAAAAAGGGGTCTTTCCGGTTTGGCGATTTTTACTGCTACAGATTTTTACGAAACTTAGTAAATCACTTATTTACAAATTTTATTCTAAAGAAATGTAAGTTAGGTTAGGTTAGGATTAGTTAAGTTATGTTAGGAATTAGACATTTTCTTTGGATAAATTTGTAAATACTTGATTTGCTAGTTCGGATCTGTAGCAGTCCGCCAAACCGAAAAGATTCCTAAAAAAGAATTGCTTGTATTATACAAAACAATGAAAATGTAACTATTTCCATTATTTGTGAGTTTACAATACTGATAAAAAATTAATTTCTTGACATGTTAATAAATAATGAATGCAGAGGTGATGTAAACAAGTTACTATTAATCTAAGTGAGAGATAAATTATTTTATCTTAATTTACCTCGAGAGAACGAGCTTACATTAAATAAGTATGTTTGTTTGTGCGTCGGTGTTGGGTTACAGGAGCGTTCGGTTCTTTCAATGGCATATATTTTTAAATAATCTCTCTGACTTGTTAATAAATACTGTATGCAGATGTGTTTCTAAGTTCATAGTATAACGTCACACACACATATATGATTAGAGGTGTGACATGCCCCACACTTTTATTTTTCATTATATATATATATATATATATATATATATATATATATATATATCAGGAGAAGAATGGTGCACGAGAGATAGGTTAGATTATTTTTAATGTTATTAATTTATTTTTCCACGTTATGCTAGGTTAGGTTACTCTAGGTTATTTAATTTTCTACTTTTTGGGAGAGGATATCACCCCACCCCCTTGGCACTGGCATTAACACTAACCATGGAACTTCCCCGTCCTCCACTAACCTCACTAACCCCATTACCCCTAACCTTAACTAACTTATGTTTAACCGAACCTATCCTGAACATGTGCGAAAACTCCGAATGAGAATGGAAGACGTGAAAATGGAATGGATTAAAAAATTAAATGGATCGGCCAAATTTAAATAAATAAATCCTTTTAGTACATCATAAATAGTACCCCGTAATAGTTCAAAAAATGACCCATAAACCCATCTTCATTATATAATAAAGTACCACGACACATTATATATTTATCACATTTTCAATTGTGGATGGCTAAATTTAACCTTATCTAAATAACCTAATTTACCTAAACTTCCCTAACCTAGCGTAGCTTCAATTAACTTAGTGTAAGCTTTATTATATATTTTTTTCCATATTTAATGATTTTCAATAAAAAATAAGTTAATTTATGGCGATACCGTAAATGTCGCTACACGCACGCTCGTGCTGGTTAAGATCTGCGTGTATTTTTGAAGTGTCGCGAAGACGTAAGGTATCCAAGAACACACACACACACATGTATGCATCTCCGCATAAGCGAGGTACCTGCTTTTATGCTGTATTTAAAGCCTAATTAACATAACCTAAATTGATGTAATCAAACCTTAATGTCATCGAACCAAGAAGGTCGTAATAAGCGTTCCTGATGCACGTGGGGACTCAAGGAGTGTTTTCCGTTAAGTTCCTAAATAGTGAGGTATTAGGTAACTTAACCTGAGCTAACCTAAGCTGACTTAATTTACCATAACCTAACATAATCCTGAGTAACATATCTTTTACCAATAGTAAAAATGTTTCTAGATTTTTTAGATAATTTTTTTTAATGTTCCGAGGTACCAATAGTGTTACCACACTAAAATTTGCCTCTGAGCATACGTGAATTATCACACACTCGATTTCACTTATGTACATATGACGTTCATACACACACACACACTTTTAACTGAAATAGTTTTAACATGCTTTTACTTTACTTTTTACTTTTTAGATACTTTTCACAAACGACAAAATCGTGTTTCATCAAAAGATTGTATGAAAATACAAATACAACATCCCCTTGAACTCGACACGCGTCAAAACGAGTGACGACAAAATTAACTTCGTCAAACATCAAAACGTTTGTGAGTGAGAAATAAATATATAATAGGACACAATGTTAAAGAAGAAAGCTAAATTATACGACATTTCTGCTTTTAGTTATAAATATTTAAGTTTTGAACAAAGGAAATCGGTTTTATTTTAGTTTTCAGATCACGCATTAAAATTGTGAAGTTAAAATGAACTAGAAAATAATATATTACAGGGTGTACATAAAGTCAGGATCTATTTTTGTGAAGCACTTGGAAATTATATGGAATTCAATCATAAAATGATAAAGTGGTAACATTTATTAAATAATTAAGAGTAGGATTCGACGTGACGCCCATCAGTATCCCTGCACAGCTCAAATCGTTCCGCAGCATTTCTAAACACATTCTGGAGCATTTGCGGGGTTATTGTTTGTTTTTTTCTGTTTAAGGTGCTTTCAACCCTGCTGGATTATTGACACCATTTTTTTTTTTTGTAGAGAAAAGTGGTGAAAGAAGTAGTAGAGGAAAAGGATGTTTTTGCATAATTAAAACATCTGATATATGCGGGGTTATGTTATCTGCAGCAGTTCGTATACGTGTACGTAAGTTTTCAAGACTCGTAATCTTCGTCTGATAGACGTGCGATTTGATAAAGCTCCATGCAAAGAAATCTAAAGGGGTTAAATCTGGTGATCTCGCTGGCCAAGGTCTGTTGCTTCCGCGTCCGATCCAGCGATTTGGAAAACGTCCATTTAGATAATCCTGAACAATTTTGGCATAGTGACAAGGAGCACCATCATGTTGATAGACGACGGTACTAACAATCCTATCCAGTGTGTGTACACTGGGGCCCCGCTATAATGTGGTACGGTACGCTATAGCGCGAAACTCGTTATAACGGGGTCCGTTTTGGACTCGCTAAAATTTTCATTTGAATTGATTGTCTTCATTTTGATATCAGAAGTCTGTTTGTTTATGTGTAGTTCGGCATTATTTTGGCTACTGGCTTGGGGCGCTTTTGAAAGGACCTCGTTATAACGCGGTCTCGCGATATGAACCCTTGAACCGCTTTATAGCGGGGCCCAAGTTTATATATATATATATTATAATATATATATATATTATATATACACACACAGTATATCAGTGATGTACTCGAGACCACCATGGCCAAGACCAAGAGCGAGACCGAAACCAGAAAAAAAGGTCTCGAGACCGGTCTCGAGTCCTACATCACTGATATATATATATACCGTCTGCCAAAAAAAAGGGTTCACTAAAAACATCCATGGAATCAACATTTTTCAAACAATCAGTATGAAACTTATACACGTAAAAGATGCATAAAACATCTACCTGTAAACCAAATTTCAGTTCGAAGCTATCCAAAATAACGATTTATTAAATATTTCTCTAATAATACTACAACTGATTGTCGACAAACTAATCAAGAATCCTTTATTTCCATTTTCACTTTTGTAAATTCTAATATACGATTTTTTTTTTTGCAGGTTATAAAATATAGTGAATATGCCATTTTCAGAGGAAGATAAGATTATAATTAAGCATTAGAGACTAGAAAAGGGATATGGATGAACGAAACTACTCTCCGAATTCCCCAACAAAGGATGGACTCTTTGTGGTTTGGGAAAGCTTCTAAAGAAAATTGACGAGACTGGGGGATATCAAAAGAAGAGAGGAAAGTGGGAGACCAAAAACTGTTCGCATACGAGACAATATTGACGACGTCGAAGAACGTATATTAAGTCAGGAATACCAGCGAGGAACCCATATGACACCAGCTCGCATATCAAAAGAATTACAATTATCAGAAACTAGTGTGAGACGCATAATTAAACAAGATCTTCAACTAAAACCTTTCAAAAGAGTGCACGAGCAAAAGATTACTCAAACTGATGAGCAGAAACGAGTTCAAAAATCAAAACAAATCTTACGGCGAGTAACATGTGATAAACTTTCAACGGCTTTTTTCACTGATGAAAAGAGATTCACTATGGAGCCACCTCGGAACAATCAAAATGACAGTTTACTCGCACGTCCAATGTAAGAATGAAATACCTGATATGATAGCAGACTTTTTGCAACCAGAGGTAATTTCTCAGCTAGTGTCATGGTGTCAGTTGGCTGTCAGTTGGCATATCAGAGTTAGGAAAAACATCCATTCATTTTACTGAGTCTGGTGTAAAAGCCAATGCCGAGTACTATCGAAATACTCTGCTGCCAAAATCTGGCCAACGGTGGTTATTATCTTTTTCGGCAAGACGGAGCAACGTCCCATAAAGCAATAGCAACTGTGGAATACTTAAAAAATAATGTCCCAGAATTACTTGAACCCTAAAACTGGCCACCTAACAGTCCTGACTTGGACCCTGTTGACTATGGAATCTGGGAAAATTTGGCACAGAGAGTTTATAGGAGCAGAATGAGAAATGTTGATCACTTGCGTCAGCTTCTTGTGGAGAAATGGGAAGAGATACCACAGGAGCAGATCGATCGAACCATTGATGAATTTCGTCCAAGATTGAAGAAAATTGTTGAAACAGAAGGGAAACACGTTGAACAATTTTTTTGAAAGGAATTCCAAAAGAGTAAAATGTTAATTTAATTTCTTTTGTAAACTCAGGATTTAAGTTGTTTCGAAATCCAAAATCCTTTTTTATTTTCATAGTTTTTTAATGGAGGCATTTCCTATATTTTGTAAATTTTATGATGTATTTTATAACTAAAATGAGAACAAAAATTTTATTATCAAAGTTTTACCGTCTTTGTGGACTCCCAGAATTCAAAACTGGAGCGATGTTCACCAACAAAATTTGTTGAACATAAACAATCCTCATTAAATCATTAATTTTTAATATAATACTCTGAAAATTGGTGTACATATATACTGCTTACAGTACATAGTTTTGCTCTGTAAACGTGTATAAAACGTCAATAAAATGCTTAGGACATTTACGAAACGTTTTATTTCTCACTGGGTATGTATAATATATATATATATATTTTTTATTGGGGTTGTTTAACTTCCTTCGCAACATCTAAGGTCATATGACGGAGGGGACCTACAGCTTTACGTGGGATCCGAACCACGGGTCGCTACATAATCTGGGCGCGAGGACGGTCTCCCATCCAACTACTACCCAGACCCAATGTCGCTGATCTCTGGGAAGCGGTGTTACGACATTGGCCACGACGTAGCCCGGTGTGTATATATATATATATATATATATATATATATACTGTACAGGGTGTCCGAAAACGAATATACCAAAAATAAAGTTTAATAACTTTTGTGTTATTTGAGATATCAACATAAATTGAAGATAAATACATGCAGTAGACTTATAAGTTTTGCTTTGTTGTATATATTAATTTTTGTTTTCTTTTTGTTTCAAAAGAAACTCCAGTTTTTAATAAAATGACAACTCCTCAAGAGAAGGCAAAAATTGTGAGATTTTTACATGAAAGTGGTTCAATCATTAAAGCCCAAAGGCGTTTCCGACATGAGATGAACAAACCAGCGCCTGAAAGACAGCATACGAAGATGGGTAGACCAATTTGAGGTTAGTGGATCTGTACTGAAGGGGAAATCTACCGGAAGGCCAAGGAAGTCTCAGGCAAGAGTGAATGCAATTAGGGAAGCATTTGCCAGAAGCCCTAAAAAGTCAATAAGCCCTTTAGATTAATTAGGAGAGCCATCAACGGAGTTAAACATCCCGAGAAGCTCTTTCCATGATATTCTTCATAATGAAATGAGGTTCAAATGTTATAAAATGCAGGTACTTCATCAACCTTTAGAAGAAGATTATGAGACTAGAGTAAATGTTTGTCAAGAATTAATTGGAAGGGTAGAATCAGATGAACACTTTTTATCAAACCTCTTGTTTAGTGATGAGGCTACATTTCACATATCAGGCAAAGTTAATCGTCATATTTGCAGGATATAGGGTGAAGAAAATCCCCATGAATTGTATGAACACGAAAGGAATTCCTCTAAAGTAAACGTCTGGTGTGCCATGTGTATCTATGGACCGTATTTTTTTGTTGAACGAACTATCACCAACAATTCGTACCTCAACATGCTACGAGAGTTTTTTATTCCACAACGCCAAGAAAATCCCGGCTTGTTACAAAGAGCTTTCTTCCAACACGATGGAGCACCACCCCACTTTGCTCGAATTGTTAAGGTGTTTTTAAACGAAACTTTTCTAGAGCGTTGGATTGGTCGGGGAGGACCTCTAAAATGGCCCGCTCGTTCGCCTGATTTAACACCTTTAGATTTTTATCTCTGGGCCCCTGGGGTTTCTTGAAAACTAAAATCTATTATAACAAATCAAGGGACATTGAAGAAATGAAACATCGTCTCTGTGATGCTGTCTCATCCATCTCTACAGCAGTGTTGGGAAATGTTTTCTCAGAATTTAAACGCAGAATCAGATTAATTATAGCGAGTGATGGACGACATGTAGAAGTTCATTAATTAATCAAACCAATATAAATGATACCTTAACAAAATTAAATAACCTAATTCTCACAGGCCTGTTGTATGTACTTATTTTCAATTTATGTTGCTATCTCAAATAACAAAAAAGTTATTAAACTTTATTTTTGGTATATTCATTTTTGGACACCCTGTATATACATCGAATGATTTATGTAAAAGCAGAGTAGGCACCTGCCTAGGGCGGCAAATTTTGTTGTATTTCAACATAAATCTGGCAAAAAAAAAATAAAATAAATAAGTTATAAGCATTAACACATTAAATAGATTCACAAATAAGTTTTGAAATAAAAAAGAACAGCAGCCGCTAATAGCAAACTAGCGATATCAAATGGCAAAACTATAAGCCCTTTAATTCCTGCCTAGGGACTGCAAAATGCTAAGTACACCTCTGTGTGTGTGTGTGAACACACACACACACACACACACACACACACAAATATATATATATATATAATATATATATATATATATTATATATATATGTGTGTGTGTGTGTGTGTGTGTGTGTGTTCATTGTATATCTGAATACGCGTTTTTCTATGAGAGAAACCACCATTTTAACAGGAGGACAAACTCGATACTAATTATGAATTTTAGAAAAAGTGAAGTTTGTTTTAAGAGGATGCCGAAAGACCGAGGCAGAGAGAGAGAGAGAGAGAGAGAGAGAGAGAGAGAGAGAGAGAGAGAGAGAGAGCCTAAGGGGAGAGTGAATAGATGTAAAGAACACTTAAGTGTTGAGACACTACTATATCTCGTTGACATCTAAGTTTTAAAGATTAGGGATATATATATTATATATAATATATATATATATATATATATATACAGTATATATTAGGGTGTCTCTTATTTTCGAAGTGTTGATTGTTTTAGGTTGCGCCCCCTCAACCAGTCCCATTGGTTGAAAAAACATCACATATAAAATTGTTTTTGGATTGAACAATTTTTAGAGGTTGCCCCCGCTTATTAAAGTTCCTTCAACTGCAAAGACAAAAGGTCGTCCTGGCTCAATCGGTGGTGTGGACACTGTACATCTTCACCGCACAAAAAATGCAGTCAAACGGTTGGAAGCTGAGGCAGAGAGAAAAAGAAAGTCAGAATCTTTGATGGAGGCGTCTACTAGTCAAGTTGTACTGGCTTCTTCCACATCTTCCAGCAACACTGATGAAAGTGAGAATGAGGAGGAGGAGCCCAAAGGAGCTTGTGCTTTACCAAAATCTAAAAAAACGAGGCATGAAAAACATCATGACTATTCAGATGTCTGCTGCCCTGGATCGTACACAAATTTCCTCTAGAAAGGCAACATTTATCCTCGCAGAGGCAGCTAAAAGCTTTGGTTTGGACGCTTCAGATTATAACATAAACCAACATTCTATCCATCGCCTTCGAAATAAGAACCGAGCTCGTCATGCTAAAGAACTTAAGGAGCATTTCCATGGAGAATGTTCTATGACAGTCCACTGGGATGGCAAGATGATGGAGGACCTCACCTCGCACAAGCACATTGATCGTCTCCCAGTACTTGTGTCAGGACCTGGTGTTGAACAGCTGCTTGGTGTCCCCAAAATCCCAAACTCAACTGGAGAAGCACAAGCTGAAGCCGTCTTTAACTGCCTGAATGAATGGGGAATTACAGAGAGAGTAAAAGCAATTTGTTTCGATACAACAGCTTCAAACACGGGTCAATATAGTGGAGCCTGTGCTCTCATCGAAGCAAAATTGGGACATGATGTTTTGTACTTGCCTTGTAGACACCATGTTTTAGATTTATTGTTGGGAGCTGCATTTGAAGCAACATTGGGATCTACATCAACTGGTCCAGAGATATTGATCTTTAAGCGTTTTCGTGACAATTGGACTTCTGTTGATCAAAGCCAGTTCCAAACAGGTGAGACAGACACGATTACTAAAGAAGCAATTATCCAATCTAAAACTGAACTAATTCAGTTTGCTAGATCCCAGGCACCTATGCTACGGGATGACTATCAAGAACTTTTGGATCTGTCCATCATCTTTCTTGGAGGTGTCCCCAATAAAGGCATCAAGTTTCGTGCACCAGGTGCCATGCATCGAGCTCGCTGGATGTCCAAAGCGCTCTATTCTATCAAGATGTGGCTTTTTCGAAACCAGTTCAAGATGACTAAGACTGAAGAACGAGGAATTCGAGATCTTTCCCTTTTTTCTGTTCTCATCTATATGAAGGCTTGGACAACATCCTCACTCCCTATTGAAACCCCATTTAATGACTGGCTCTTTATGAGGTAATTGATTAATTATCCTAACAAAAAGATTTCTGATGCAACTAAAAAAAAGCTCTCTAACCACTTATGGTACCTGTCTGAAGAAGCAGTTGGTCTTGCTTTCTTTGATGAGCGAATTACTACAGATGTAAAGAAAACGCATGGTAAAGGCATTAGAAGATGAGTCCACTGATAGACCACCCAAGCGTCCTCGGATTCCTGAATCGACCTTCTGCTCTGGTGAAGGACTACACCAACTTGTTACAAGAAATACTAGAGAATTCTTTACTAAGCTGAATTTGCCAGAAGGATTTCTGAACAAGGCACCCAGCACTTGGACATCCAACTGTGAATATTTAAGGGCCAGAGCTATTGTTGCAGCTCTGTCTGTTGTAAATGACCGGGCAGAACGTGCAGTAGCTTTAGTTCAAGAGCTGAATAAGAAATTGACAGTGGGGGAAGAGCAGCTCCAGTTCCTGCTCCAAATTGTTGCAAAACACCGCCAGAGTCACCCAGTTCCATCAAAAACTGTTCTTCTCAAAAAATAACCATCAATGAGGTCGCACCTTAAAATACACCATATTGTATAATCATTGTATATTAAATAAATGTTGTATAAAGAAATAATGCTAATTAAAGTAATTAAAGTATGTAAATAACACTGGCATTTTGAATTTATCTCTATATAATAAACTAATGGTTTTTTTTTGTAGCAATGCTTCATTGCTGATTGTATATAAAAAAAGAGCCAGGAAGGATTTTGGATAGGAGAAAAAGGATTGGGATAAAGAAGGATTGAGGACCAAAGGATGGATTATAACAACATCAAGGATAGGTTAGAAAAGGATCAATGATAAATAAGAAGGCCTATACTTATAAAAACGAATCAAACTAAAAAAAGAAGGAAGGAATTATGTGTATAATGAGCATAATCATATGTCAGGAGCTATTATGCCATGGTCACCATTTTTATTAGCCGGGGGCAACCCCTAAATATGAGCCAATTTGTGTCAAACTTTCAAGTTTTAGTTTTTATGCTAAATGGAACTATTTTAGGGGGCGCAGATAAAATAATTCAACATTTCAATTTTTGACTACCCAATAGAGACACCCTATATATATATATATATATATAATATATATATATATATATATATATATATATATAAACTATTATGTTACACACAGACCATGTGTGTAACAAGGAACTCTTCTGGGAAATTAAATCCACTATAGTTCAAATAAGTAATGGTAAATGAAAGAAAAATCGATGTGGCTGAAATGAAGATGTTGAGATGGATGTGTGGAGTGACAAGGAGGGATAGGGTCAGAAATGAGCATATAAGAGGAACAGTGAAGGTGGCGGAAGCATCTAAGAAGGTGCAGGAGGCCAGGCTGAGGTGGTATGGACACATCAAGAGAAGAGAGGAGGAGTATGTGGGGCGCAGAGTGCTGGAGATGGAGTTGCCGGGACGGAGAAGAAGAGGAAGACCGAAGACGAGATGGAGGGACTGTTTGGTGGCGGACATCAGGGAGAAGGACTTGGAGGAGGACGCGGTATACGACAGAGGAGAGTGGAGAAGACGAACCAAAAACAGCGACCCCATGTAAAGATGGGATAATAAGCTGCGGAAGAAGAAGAAATGACAAATACTATAGTTTTTCTGGAGCAAGTGTAGTTTACGTCCCCCTGACGCAAAAGGGGGACACAAACTACAGTAGGTCAAAGTTGGGGAACGTAAACTACACTAGGATCTTTAGGAGACATTTTTTAAATGAATCCATCAAATAAAACGTTAAAACTAACGAAAATATTACGACTTAACCTAACCAATCGTCAATATATATATATATATATATATATATATATATATATATATATATATATATATATATCATTGAATGATTTGCTTGAAGTCATAAAGAAGGTGTGGGCGCAGGAAATTACGCTGGAGTATTGAGAAATACTGGTAAATTCCATGCCACGACATATCGCCGAAGTGCTGAAAAAAAAGGGTAAATGTACGAAATACTGTCCGCAATTCATTAGTATGTGGCCAATGTCGTAACACCGCTTTCCGGAGATCAGCGAAGTTAAGCGACATTGGGTCTGAGTAGTAGTTGGATGGAAGACCGTCCTCCGCGCCCAGATTATGTAGCAACCCGTGGTTCGGATCCCACGTAAAGTTGTAGGTCCCCTCCGTCATATGACCTTAGATGTTGCGAAGGAGTTTAACAACCCAATAAAAAAAAGATAAATGGGTACCCTGGGTACCCTGGGTGGCCTAGTGGTTAAGAAGCTGTGCTGCTGGTGGGGCGAGGTTCGGATTCCACGTTAAACTGTAGGTCTAACTAAGGTGGAGTGAAAAGCTTGACCTTCGTCAGAATGAACAATTCGGGCGGAAGCTAACCAAAGGTTTTATATATATATATATGTTTTCTATACCAAATAAAGTCTCCGTTTCCATAACAACAGAGCAGTATCGTCAGGGAACAAAGATTGTCTCCAATTTCATTGGACGAAAATCTTTTCTAAAGTCTTCACAATCAGTCTTTTACGAAGAAATATATAATGGTAAAGAAGCTTGAAACGTAATTGTATACGTTTAAAACTAATATTCTTTGGAATCAAATAAAACGTAACTGTTTATGTATGACTCATACATATTTTTGACGTTTCAAATACACTCCTTCATAAATAAACCCTACAAAAAATTCCGTCATTAAAGAATTAATTAAATACTACACTTGATAATAATGATGATAATAATAATAATGATGATGACAAGCTTCATTGACAGGATATAAATCCCATAAAATAGTACAGTATTCTAAAAGTAATAAACGATAAGATAAATCAAACAATATAATAAATTTACAAGCTATAAAATAGGACCAACCAAACGTTTTGGTAGTTTGGTAGGCCTTAACTTAACCTATGTTAACCACACCTAACCAAACCATATATATATATATATATATATATATATATATATATATATATGATGAATAAAACCACGAAGGAAAGGAAACACAGATGGTGCTCAAGCGCTTTCGTCTAATGACATCCTCAGGAACACTGAAGTACATAAAGAATTACAGCCTATATAGGTTACAGAAAGAGAAAAAAATATACATATATATATATATATATTATATATATATATATATATAATATAAACGGAGAAACGAAATTAAAGGATTGTGGAAGGGGCACACAAATTTATAAGGAAAAACTATCGATTTTTAGCACAAGATTAAGATTTGTTTCCAAACAATGTTATAGATAAAAAAAATTAAATAAAAAAAAATAAAATATATATATACAAATTTATACTGAAATCAAATTAAAAAATTTTAGCACTCTGCTCTTTTTGTATATAAAAATTGAACAATTATCGATTTTTAGCACAAGATTAAAAGATTTGTTTCCAAACAATGTTATAGATAAAAAAATAATATATATATATATATATACAAATTTATACTGGAAATCTGCCCGGGTTTTAGCACTCTGCCCTATTTTTTTGTATATAAAAATTGAAAAATAAAAGTTATTAGGGTGGCATACAAATTTTACCAAAGATTTAGCGTTCTACCTTTCTTATCTAAATCTGTTCTGAAGGAATTCAAAACAACAGGATCGAGTTGAAAAAGACCTTTGCTTATGTTGAAGTTATTTGTTAGTTGGATAATGGCAGACTCAAGAATATTTCTATTAACAATGTTGCTAGAGTGGAATAAAACTGAAGCATTATTCCAATCAATACAGTGGGATAACTCTGACAAATGGACAAAAAGGGCACTGGACAATTGTCCTGTTCTAACGGAATATTGATGCTGTTTTATACGTGTGTGCAAATCCTTTCCCGTCTGACCTATGTAAAAGGAATCACATTGTTTACACCCAATTTTATAGATAATGCCTGAATTATTGGTAGGGCTATTTTTTACTATGATATTTTTCACAATATTGTTATATGAAAATACTACATTAATATCCAAAAGTTTAAATACATTAGCAATGCCTAAAAAGACCGGGAAAAATGGAAGTACTAAAATATTTTTTGACAAAGTACGAATGTTATTATTGACGCGATAGAAAGTTCGTTTTGCCTTGTTGAGACAAGATTCCATAAACGCAGATGGATAACACAGATCACTTCCAATACCGTTGATTTTTTTTAATTCGGCATCGATGTATTCCGGACTGGCGATCCTAAGGGCATCCCTTGGTTGCGGTACGTCGACGATATTTTGTGTATCTGGCCCATGAATCGTGACCTGGATAACTTCCTCCTTCAGTTAAATGATCAAGTCCCCTCCATTAAGTTTACTTTAGAAGTGGAACAAGACAATTCAATCCCATTTTTGGATGTGCGTGTACATAGGGAAAGCCCAGGTTTTAAGTTTAGTATCTATCGGAAAAAAACAAACAATTTGTCCTACGTACACTTTTACTCGGGACATGACACCCCCACTAAGAAGGCCATTTTTTCTTCAATGTTTCTCCGCGCCCTTAAGATCGCCAGTCCGGAATACATCGATGCCGAATTAGAAAAAATCAACGGTATTGGAAGTGATCTGTGTTATCCATCTGCGTTTATGGAATCTTGTCTCAACAAGGCAAAACGAACTTTCTATCGCGTCAATAATAACACTCGTACTTTGTCAAAAAATATTTTAGTACTTCCATTTTTCCCGGTCTTTTTAGGCATTGCTAATGTATTTAAACTTTTGGATATTAATGTAGTATTTTCATATAACAATATTGTGAAAAATATCATAGTAAAAAATAGCCCTACCAATAATTCAGGCATTATCTATAAAATTGGGTGTAAACAATGTGATTCCTTTTACATAGGTCAGACGGGAAAGGATTTGCACACACGTATAAAACAGCATCAATATTCCGTTAGAACAGGACAGTTGTCCAGTGCTCTTTTTGTCCATTTGTCAGAGTTATCCCACTGTATTGATTGGAATAATGCTTCAGTTTTATTCCACTCTAGCAACATTGTTAATAGAAATATTCTTGAGTCTGCCATTATCCAACTTTCAAATAACTTCAACATAAGCAAAGGTCTTTTTCAACTCGATCCTGTTGTTTTGAATTCCTTCAGAACAGATTTAGATAAGAAAGGTAGAACGCTAAATCTTTGGTAAAATTTGTATGCCACCCTAATAACTTTTATTTTTCAATTTTTATATACAAAAAAATAGGGCAGAGTGCTAAAACCCTGGCAGATTTCCAGTATAAATTTGTATATATATATATATATATATTTTTTATCTATAACATTGTTTGGAAACAAATCTTTTAATCTTGTGCTAAAAATCGATAATTGTTCAATTTTTATAAACAAAAAGAGCAGAGTGCTAAAACTTGGGCAGATTTCCAGTATAAAATTGTATATATATATATTTTATTTTTATTTTATTTTATTTTTTTATCTATAACATTGTTTGGAAACAAATCTTAATCTTGTGCTAAAAATCGATAGTTTTTCCTTATAAATTTGTGTGCCCCCTTCCACAATCCTTTAATTTCGTTTCTCCGTTTATTGTATATATAGATATATGTTAAACACAGACCGTGCATGGAACAAGGAACTCTTCTGGGAAAATTAAATCCACTATAGTCCGAATAAGTAATGGTAAATGACAAATACCATAGTTTTTCTTTTTCATGATTTTAGCCCGACGTGGGCAACGGGTCTCTCGCAAAGAGATCCCACAAATATAGCTTCCCTCACCAGCCATCTGCAAGGCAGACAGGATCCAGCTTTGGGACATGGATCTAGGGTTTAAAGCAATCCTAGGTCCCTACATTCAGAACCTCTACATAAGTAAAAGACTCGTTGCATTCACGTCGGGTTGAATAAATCAAAGAAAAAGGGGGTAACTATTGTATTTTTAGCCAAAAAAAAAAAAAAACCAAAACTTAAACCTCAACCGGGACATTGAGCGTCCACTTTTCAAGGCACATAACACGTCCGTTTAATATACACAAATTCAGAATGGTTCCCTGAGACAATTATATGTTAAACACAGACCGTGCATGGAACAAGGAACTCTTCTGGGAAAATTAAATCCACTATAGTCCGAATAAGTAATGGTAAATGACAAATACCATAGTTTTTCTTTTTCATGATTTTAGCCCGACGTGGGCAACGGGTCTCTCGCAAAGAGATCCCACAAATATAGCTTTGCTCACCAGCCATCTGCAAGGCAGACAGGATCCAGCTTTGGGACATGGATCTAGGGTTTAAAGCAATCCTAGGTCCCTACATTCAGAACCTCTACATAAGTAAAAGACTCGTTGCATTCACGTCGGGTTGAATAAATCAAAGAAAAAGGGGGTAACTATTGTATTTTTAGCCAAAAAAAAAAAAACCAAAACTTAAACCTCAACCGGGACATTGAGCGTCCACTTTTCAAGGCACATAACACGTCCGTTTAATATACACAAATTCAGAATGGTTCCCTGAGACAATTATATGTTAAACACAGACCGTGCATGGAACAAGGAACTCTTCTGGGAAAATTAAATCCACTATAGTCCGAATAAGTAATGGTAAATGACAAATACCATAGTTTTTCTTTTTCATGATTTTAGCCCGACGTGGGCAACGGGTCTCTCGCAAAGAGATCCCACAAATATAGCTTCCCTCACCAGCCATCTGCAAGGCAGACAGGATCCAGCTTTGGGACATGGATCTAGGGTTTAAAGCAATCCTAGGTCCCTACATTCAGAACCTCTACATAAGTAAAAGACTCGTTGCATTCACGTCGGGTTGAATAAATCAAAGAAAAAGGGGTAACTATTGTATTTTTAGCCAAAAAAAAAAAAAACCAAAACTTAAACCTCAACCGGGACATTGAGCGTCCACTTTTCAAGGCACATAACACGTCCGTTTAATATACACAAATTCAGAATGGTTCCCTGAGACAATTATATGTTAAACACAGACCGTGCATGGAACAAGGAACTCTTCTGGGCTAAAATCATGAAAAAGAAAAACTATGGTATTTGTCATTTACCATTACTTATTCGGACTATAGTGGATTTAATTTTCCCAGAAGAGTTCCTTGTTCCATGCACGGTCTGTGTTTAACATATAATTGTCTCAGGGAACCATTCTGAATTTGTGTATATTAAACGGACGTGTTATGTGCCTTGAAAAGTGGACGCTCAATGTCCCGGTTGAGGTTTAAGTTTTGGTTTTTTTTTTTTTGGCTAAAAATACAATAGTTACCCCCTTTTTCTTTGATTTATTCAACCCGACGTGAATGCAACGAGTCTTTTACTTATGTAGAGGTTCTGAATGTAGGGACCTAGGATTGCTTTAAACCCTAGATCCATGTCCCAAAGCTGGATCCTGTCTGCCTTGCAGATGGCTGGTGAGGGAAGCTATATTTGTGGGATCTCTTTGCGAGAGACCCGTTGCCCACGTCGGGCTAAAATCATGAAAAAGAAAAACTATGGTATTTGTCATTTACCATTACTTATTCGGACTATAGTGGATTTAATTTTCCCAGAAGAGTTCCTTGTTCCATGCACGGTCTGTGTTTAACATATAATTGTCTCAGGGAACCATTCTGAATTTGTGTATATAGATATATATAGATATTTTTTTTCTCTTTCTGTAACCTATATATAGGCTGTAATTCTTTATGTACTTCAGTGTTCCTGAGGATGTCATTAGACGAAAGCGCTTGAGCACCATCTGTGTTTCCTTTCCTTCGTGGTTTTATTCATCATAAATATTTTTCACGTGTTACTTTCGTGAAATAATTTTCATATATATATATATATATACCTTGGCCTTAATCTAACCTATCAAACACTATTCTAACCTTGCTTTACCCCAGTATTGTTTAGAGCTGGGTGGTGAGGTATATATATATATATATATATATATATATATATATATATATATAGAGAGAGAGAGAGAGAGAGAGAGAGAGAGAGAGAGAGAGAGAGAAAAGGGTGTTCCTAGGGAACCGGCATTTAAAGATAAAAAGGATGACCAACGCCCACGTCAACATTATGAAGATTTAATATTAAACGTTTCGGAAGTCAAACTCCCATCATCAGTGGTATGTTTCATTTCTACGCAGAACTATAGTAATTTAAGTTCGGCTGTTGTATATATATATATATATATATATATATATATATATATATATATATATATACACAAGGTGTCCATAAAGTCACGCATCATAGGAAACTACATTTATTTTATTTATTTATTTATTTTGTTTTATTTATTTGTTCGAAATGATTCCCACCAATCTCAAAACATGTTTGTAAACGAAAAAGCAGGTTTCTTTGAATGTTCCTCAACATATTTGGCCATGATGGAGACATAAATAAATATACATTGCTTATGTTCCTATGATGCGTGACTTTATGGACACCCTGTGTGTGTGTGTGTATGTGTGTGGTCTCAGACTACAAGATCCTCAATATAACTACGATTCAGAAGACGTCCGGCATTGCTAAGACATCTTTGAGTTGTGGGTTCGAATCCCAACGCTGCCGAGATTTGGGTGGTTGTCTTTGATAATTTTTATGTATGGGAATAAAATGAGCGCAGCAGAAATGTTCAAAGACAGCTTTTGGGGAATTCCATATTAGGTATCTTTTAAACCAATGTAAATTAATGACAGATCGAAGCTCAGGGAGCGGGAAGGACATCCTCAGAGGACGTTTTTCTAAGATAAGTATGGGAAATAAGGAGAGCAGAGCAGAGCAGAGCAGAGCAGAGCAGATATCTTCATAATTTTTTCATCCAGCAAATATAATTTAAGGTAATTTAGAGGTATTCTTCTCAAGTCATCTTTTAACCGACCGTAACATTAAAAAAGCGATCGCGCGCACCTTGTAGTTATTATTATTATTATTATTATTATTATTATTATTATTATTATTATAATTATTATTATTATTATTATTATTACTAGCAGAAGCCGGTGATTAAAAATACTACGTTTAAACAATCAACAGGGGCAATTTTATTTTTTTAATAATACAAGCAGAGCCTTCGGCTCCCTGCCGTACGGGCGTGGTTTGTGCTTCGGAAACTCGCCTACGGCGAGGGCACGTTAGGATTACCCCTTTGGGGGAGGTCATTCTCTTTCTCCCCCCAAAAAACCCTCACCCCCCCTTTATGCAACTTAGGGGGTTAACCCCCACCCCTTGTGGGACGAGAGAGAGGAAGTACCCTTTAGTCATCGGCCGCAGTGAGCTCAGTAGCTCGGTGTTTTGCGTGTAGGATGTAATTGTGAATTTAAATTATTTTTTTGGGTCTCTCTCGTCTTAAGTATTATAATTAAATTCCCCCTCGCATTACCCCGTTTAACTAAGTCTAAATCGGCAATAATAAAGTAGTAAGAAGTGTAATGAAGATTATAATTGACCCCAATCTCCCTTTGCATTGTCTAACGGTTTTTCGACTCGGCCGGCTACCTTATTTATACAGTATGCGGAAAGCGAGTGAAAAGCGTGTAAAGAGAATGAATAATGGTAGAAGTAAAGGAAAGTAAATAATTATACTAATGAAGGAAGGGGAATCACTACATTTTTGGTGGCAAGCGGTGGCCCTAAATTAGAATTACTACGGGACTTTCCCACGGGCTAAATATTTCGGTTAAAATTGTTGCTACCGGTATTATAGCTTATAGCATTAATGAATATTCTGTTTCGTTTCGATTATATATTTAAATAGTAGGAAGCAACGTGTACCCTATTTGCAAGTAAATTTCGTTTTCCATTCCTTAAAAATTCATTGTAAATGTAATTCAAAATGGCGTAATGGCGTCTCACTTTCGAAATTCTAAGAGTGTCTTTGTAATTTTCGCGCGCGGACAATTTTTTTTTCCTTTTCGTTGGAATCTCGATTGTTTTCAAACCAACTCACATTTGCCCTTCTATGGAGTCGGACTCTGTCGCGACTCAAATTTGAGTCTGAAATTTAATTTGAGAGTCGTTTGTTCCATCTTTCTTCGCGCTGTTTCTTTAGTTTTCGTTGCTTCAGTCGGAGAGAGAAGTTTCAAAATTGAAAAATTGCTGGCCGGTGACTCATCCTTTTTATTCCACTTTTACTCTGTCTTACAGCCTACCTTTTTGTGTTTACAGTTTTTTCGGTGTTTCATTTTCTGAATTAGTAATAATTGTGATGAAAATAATAATAATAATGATTAGTAAATAAATTTTTACACTTAATTTATTCGAATTACATTATCTTAGTTGTTTAAATAGATTGTGTCATGCATTTTTATACGGTTAGATTTTAAAAAGATTGTGCGTAAATTTGGAACGCATTTCTAGGTAATGATTATATATATATATATAATATATATATATATATAGAGCATTATAAGAGATTCAATGAGTAACAAAAATGTTCAGAATTTATTAGGTAGTTTTTGAGATTATTCTTTGACTGGATGTATATAATGGTAGGCTAATTTTTTTGTTTAACTACAGGCTTTTCGGGCAAGGCCGAAAGTTGGGGTATAATTTTAAGTATCGCTTCGCTTTATAGGTTAAGTTAATTTGAACGTCGAAAATTAATCTTAACGATACTAATTCATACTGGGTCAATTCGGACTGTTTAAGTTTATTAGGCTTGCCGTATATGAATTGTGTAAGACTTCAAAATAAGCAAAATTTGTTAATTGAAATAGAGAAATTGTTTCCATAAAATTTTTGATAAATTAATTTGTTTTTTTTTTACTTTTTTTATATACTCATTAATTATATACTTATATATTAACTTATACTTATATATTAATTACCTATATTATATAATTATATAGATTTATATACTCATTAATACTTATTAATTTTTGTAGGTGGGCTGTTTTTGTTGTCTATCTTTTTTCTTTTTCATTTTCAAGACAAATTCCGAGTGATTTTTGTATGGTTAGGGCTGTTTAACCCTTTTGCTGCGTCGCAGTTTGGAAATAACTTACTCCTAACAGTGCAGTTTTGATGGTAAAAAATAAAATATGAAATTCAAACATTTTATTACATTTTTGCAATTATAAACTTACATAGCATTTGAAAAGTAAAATAAAAATATTAAAAAATTAAAAAATAATTAATTACTTTTTAATTCTTAAATGCGGAAGTCGACTATTGTCGACTGTATTACAATTTTCAACAGCATCACTGCGGTGAGCGACTTTAGTCACACCCTTTTTCTGACCTAGTTATTTGTTTCAGAACAGCTGCATACCTTTTTGTATACTTTCTTTGTGTGAAAAATTTCAAAACAAGGGACAACACATAATGCTGGTGTTCGAGGGCATTTGTTGCAAACATATGAGGTTTGTTTTCTTTTACACTCTCCCTTTCCTTTTTTGCTACATTTACTTGGAAGTATACTGCAAACAACACAGTTCGGCTTCATTGTTTTGTCTTCATTGCATACTGGAAAATGCCTCTCAACTAACCTATTTGCCATTGGTGTGTCCTCACCTTCCTTTTTCCTTTTATTTGGATTGTCGCGAGTGGCATAACCTTCTAGCATACCATTTACTACTTCTTCTCTGAATTTTTGGGGCAACATTTTGTCATTGGGGTTTTGAATATTATAACAGATATTGCTGTTTACCAAAGCTACTTCGACTATAAAATGCCATATAGTTTGGTAACATTTCTTTGATTTTCTCTTGAAAGGATACGTAGAACACAGTTGGTCGAATTTATCTACTCCCCCCATGAATTGATTATAAGCTTGTTGGATAGTAGGTTTATGAACCACTTTCTTTCCTATCTTTGAATTCACTTCAACTGGAGATATTCCTGTGTTGCCTACATTTGAAATCAAGTTCACCTTTCCTGTATCTTGCCAGGAGGTAGCAATAAGTGATTTATTATAGTTTATCCATGTGGTTGGCAGATCACCTTTTTTTCCTTCCTTACATTAATTTTTTCCATTTTAGTGGGCCTCCTACCTCCTCACCAGCATCTATATCAGTAAGTTCATCCTCTTCAGAATTCTCATTTGAAGAATTTGATTGTTCTACTTCTTCATCCTCTCCGTCTGTAGAGGAACTATCTGAGTCAGTAGCAGAAATCAATGCTTGAATCATTTCATTTGAAAGGCTTTGCTTTTTCATCATGCTGGGGTATAAATCTGTAATATGAATGCAGTAGTTACTCAAAATGATTATTGAAAATAGTTTGGGAATGGTCAAAGTTTATATAATATATAATCTTAAATTATATAAAAGCTTCTTCAAACTCGTTATAATAGGACTCATTTCAGAGCTAGGCTAACGTGTCTGCTTTGTACATGAAGTGAAATAGTTTATAAAGTAAATGTTAACAATTGGAAAGCATAATATAAAACTATATAAGTATGATATGAACATGTAAAAATATATATAAAATGTAAATTGCAATAAGTATTCATTATAATAATAAAATAAAAATGATATAATAGAAAAACATGAATGCGAACTTACAGCGAATCTTCGCTCGCAATGACAGCTGCATACTGCCTCAAATCTAGCAAGCACTGACGTATATACTCCGAGCAAACAAAAAAAATGACTCAAATCTGAGTCGTGAGACTATTGTCGATTGTAGCACTGAAAGGAAAAATTATTTCAGCAGTGTGGACTTTAGTCGATTGTCGCACTGAATGGTTAACTCTATTTGGGCGACAAATGTCGATCACCGCAGCAAAAGGGTTAAATTTTTTTGTTTTGAAATTAAATTTTATTGTGTTAGGGTGTTTTTTTTTGTTTAACGTTTTATTTTGGGTATTAAAAATGAAAAATGTTTTTTCGTTCGCGCGTTTGCATAGAAAATGTTACAAAAATTGTTTCCCGATGTACTTCAGTTAAATTCGGTTCGGTTAGGGATATTTTTATAGAGGCTTGCTTACAACACAAAGCGAACACTCTTCATTATGCAGTAATTTGTTTTAATTTTTTTGTTTACATAGTAGGTTGCGTGTATTTTTGGGTTCATAATATCTCTTCTTATTTAGAATAACGATGTAAATTTGTAGTTTCACTTGGAAACGATAAATTATGGGATTGTTGTGATTTACAAACCATACTGGGTTTTGTGTTGAAGGAGAGAGTTGTCTCTCAGATGTAATTTGTGAATTGCGAGTTTGCTTCCTATGAAATTTAGGTTTTTAAGTTGGAATTAATGTTTTAAATTAATTTTCGGTATTAATATTTAAATTTTTTTATTTAATATCTGTTTTGGAAAATTGTTATTGTTTAAAACTTCAGTCGGGTTTACTAATGCAGTTAAAACATTGGCTCGAGTGTTCACCCGGAGATGGAGCCTTTTAGATGGCCAGTCGTTTTTGTGGCCGCTATGTGTGCTTCCCCCAAAGTGTAAGAGGGTTTGTGATTTTCAGAGAATTGATTACATGAAGTTTCTGGGGCTCATTTTTGTCTTTTGTATTTGAATGTATCGATGTGATTTCTGAAGGTAGTTTGAATAAAAATATTTGTTAAATTATAACAACGGTTGCTATGTATGGGCGCTTTTATATTTATACTGTACAATTTTGTTTCGTGCGTTTTATGACTTTTTTATATTCTCCGATGTAACTGCCATAAGTGATCTTATTGGTAGCTAGGCGTGATTCAATTTTTACTGAAATTTTGAGATTTGTCATATTTTTCCATGAATTTGGCCAGAGCAAATTTGTAGTTATTGTTTCGAAGTGAACTGTCGAGAAAAATCAGTAAATTAAATATGAAATGATAATCAGTAGCGGTATAAATGTTTCGAATAACTTTTTTTTTCAAAATTTCAAGAGGCTCGATTTGGAGGCAGCTAAGTTGGATCCAAATTCCATTCATTGAGTTTAGTTGACCCGATAGGTGATCGATCACCGATGAGAGAGAGAGAAGAGAACCCGAAATGCGCAGGGACTTGGCGCAGGACAGTTTCGGAAAAGAAGAGAGGAGAAGAGACAAGAGAAATCAAATGTGCAGGGAATTAGCACAGGACAGTTTCGATGGTCTACTGGTATTTTTCGGGCAGTAGCTGGTCACGCTGCTCGATGCCTCGCTAAATATGTGTTTTAGCACTCGGTAGGCAAGCCACGAGAGCTTGAACGAGTGTCTAAGGCTTTACTGTCCATATAGACATACAGTAGGTTTGTTGCGAAACTGCCTACGGCGAAGTGATCGTTTGATTATTGCCAGTAGAGAGTCTTTCAGCTGGACGTAGAAGAGCAGCGTTCACCGACAAAAGTTGAGATGAGACAGACGAGTTGATTCATCGACTTCTAGAATTGCAAATTCTGTCCAATCCCGGTGCGTGGTTCCCCTTTTCAATATATCTCCCCCCCCCTGATCCTTTTAGAATTGGACGTCTCTCTTGTTTTTTTTTTTCGCCATTTGGAGAGAGAGCGGAACCAACCTAAAGCGTGCTGACCTGTTGCATGGTGGCAATCCCTTGCATTCTAGCGAAGTGAGCAGGAGCTGCGATTGAAAATTGAAGAAGTCCGTTGTCAGCGTGCGGATTGTGATTTAAACAACGTCTAGCTATTAATGTACTGATTATTATGTAATGAAATTATAAGTGGAAGGGTGCGATTATTGCCCATACTTGTTTTGTTTCGTGAAATAGTATGTGCGCTCTGGTCAGATTTTATATAAACGTTTTCTTATTTTTTATAGGTTGCCCTGATAGTAACTGTATAACAATGTAACTGTATTAATAATTGTTTCAAATGTAAAGCGATCTTTGATGAGGAATCGCTGGAATAGATTGTGAACTTGAAATTTGTGTAACCAATGTTAAGAAAATTGTCCGTTACTTTTTTGGCACGTTATAGATTTGTTACAGGTTGGAAATTTGATTATTAGTGTGAAATGTTATTTTATGCAAATGTTGTGAAAATTTATAAAGTTTGTTTTCGATTTTTATAAAATGATACAAAATATCTGATGTGTGGAATTTGTTATTCTAATGACTTCTCTATCTAACTTGAATTTGTTAAAGGAAAAGAAAAAAACTTGCAAAATAAATTTGTTGAATAAATAAATAAATTTGTTAAACGTTATTAATAAGTTTTCCTAGTATAAAACTTATTTTCAAGGGGGTGATGCGAGTGTAGTAATGTCTAATTAAAAATTAGAATGTTTTGGTTATAAGAAATTAAAAGAAGATAATAATATTAAATAAATGAAATTACGATAAATTATGATTGTTTATATTGTAATTATATTTAATTAGAATGTTTTGGTTATAAGTTTATTAAAATTATAATAAAATAATGGTTGGCAACCAGGAGTCGCCCCAAGCCGGACGAGAGAGAGGAAGTACCCTTTAGTCATCGGCCCGCAGTGAGCTCAGTAGCTCGGTGTTTTGCGTGTAGGATGTAATTGTGAATTTAAACTATTTTTTTGTGTCTCTCTGGTCTTAAGTATTATAATTAAATTCCCCCTCGCATTATCTCGTTTAACTAAGTCTGTTTCGGCAATAATAAAGTAGTAAAAAGTGTAATGAAGATTGTAATTGACCCCAGTCTCCCTTTGCATTGTCTAACGGTTTTTCGACTCAACCGGCTACCTTATTTATACAGTATGCGGAAAGCGAGTGAAAAGCGTGTAAAGAGAATGAATAATGGTAGAAGAGAAATTGAATAAAGAGTAGAAAGTAAAGAAAATAACGAATTATAATAATGAAGAAAGTATAATCACTACAGGAAATGGAAGGAATTGTAGGTGTTTTTTTAATAGTTAAGGATTTCCCGGAATGAGCACATACACAAACAAACAAACATTATTCGATTTTAGATTTATTTATAATTTTCCCGTCGGTTTCGATTAATTTTAAGCAATTTTTACCTAATAATTTTTTCTCTCAAGGAGCCGTTTCCGTGTTTTAGGGTGGGAATGACGGGACAGACAGACAGACAGACAGCCTATTATATATACTAGATAGTTCACCTCAGGTGCCAGCCAATTACAATCCACAGTTACACAATCTGGCCTCTCTCACTAATGTCATCTTAGGAGGAGACTTCAACGCCAAAGACACTAGTTGGTACCTGCACAACCAAAGCAACACCAGAGGCGCCACGATAGCCACACAACTAAACAGCCTCTTCATTCTTAACAATACAGAAGAACATACACACATACCACATCAAGCAGGATACTCAAACTCCTCCCCAGACATAACGTTCTGTTCCCCCTCACTAGCAACACATACACAATGGAGAACAGAAAAACAACTGTCATCAGACCACCTGCCCATCATCATTACAACACATTCTACACTCTGCCCCAACAGCCTTAGGCACACTTATAGAAATTACAAGAAAGCTGATTAGGAACAGTTCAAAATACAGACTGAGGAACAATTCACCACATTAAACAGCACACCCATCATAAACATCAATACAACACTCAAGACATTTAATCAGATCATCAATAATGCAAACAAATACATACCGAAGGGCAACATTAGGAAATACAACCAAATTACACTAGAGAAATAGCCCACCTTATAAGGCAACGTAACAACCTCAAATATAACACACAAACCCCACACACAGAAGCCATAAAACAGCAGATACAACAGCTCAACACAGAAATAAACAACAAACTCAAAGAAAAACAAACAGAAACATTCAGGGAATTCATAACAACATTAAACCACTCCACAGATACATCCAGGCTATACAAGACTATAAACGGCATTACCCACTCTAACAGCGGCATTCACACCTCACACGCGGCTATCTGTCGCAGCCAAAATAATATCCCAACATACACACAACAAACTAACATTCTAGTTAATCACTACGCAAAGATAAGTCACTTAAACAGAGACAACAACCAGAAACATGCAGACAGACAAACAGCCAGACACAAGAAAACCTACAGACTCGACACAACCATTACACCCTTCAATACAGACCAGACCACCAAGATCATCAAAAACATTAAGAATTCGAAGGCTACTGGACCAGACAACATATCTAACATACACCTTAAACACTTGGGCCCACAAGGAATACTAGCTCTCACAAATATCAACACATATTCATACCAACACAGTATTATTCCTGACATATGGAAACAAGGTAAAATTATTACACTACTCAAACCAAACCCAACAGAACCAGCTTCCTATAGACCCATTACTTTACTATGCACACCTTCCAAAGTAACAGAAAGACTAATCTTACAAATCACCAACCCACACATTCCACTATCGCCTACTCAACATGGATTCAGACCTCACCACTCAACCACGACATTACTCACTAACCTCACGCAGCACATCATGGATGGCATCAACTCCAGACGACCAGCTCAACGTACACTATTAGCAACAATAGACATTAGTAAAGCATTTGATGCTATCCCACGCTTCCCTCTCATAAACAAAATACTCAACACAAACCTGCACAATAACACCAAAAGGTGGCTGAGCAACTATCTTTCAGGAAGATACTCACATGTCACATTTAATGGCAAGTCATCCAAAAACAAGCTTTTTCCGAACGGGGTCCCTCAAGGCTCTGTTCTCTCACCAACACTCTTCAACTTATACATGCATGACATTCCAACACCCATAGATAACAAGCTTATATTATCATCATATGCAGATGACATCACTCTAACATCCACCCACAACAACATCGACACCGCTACAAATAACCTACAAACATACATAAACAGTATACAAGACTGGCTCACACACAATAGACTCAAAGTAGCGCCCACAAAATCAACCATCACCTTGCTTACAAGCAACACAAAAGAACACCAGGTAATTCCACAGCTTACACTAAACAACATCAACATTCCACACACTCACAGGACCAAAATACTTGGGGTCACATACAACACATCATTATCTTTTGCAAACCACATCCAGGATATTAAAAACACATGTACGTCAAGACTTAACACGCTTAGGGTACTAACAGGCACAAACTTTGGACACCAGCAGGAAACAACATCACTCATATACAAACAATATATTCGTTCAGTTATGGACTATGCTAGCCCATGCTGGGCACCCATTATCTCAAACACACACATAAACACCTTACAGACAATACAGAACAACGCACTTCGTATCATTACAGGATGCACTCAAACAACACCAATAGAACACCTGCACACAGAAACAAAAATACTGAAAGTTAGGGAACATTTAGACATGAGGGGAACACAATTCATGGCAGCAGCGACAACTAACCCACAACACCCTTGCCACTACATGTACAATCACGCACCGACACCTCGCACCATTACGGTAACACCAGAGAGACATTATAACCAAATACTCCATTCCATACCACGTCCCACAGACATCACACAGTACAGAAAACACATATACACACACCTAACCCACAAAGCACTGACACGACTCGGTCCGAATGCGGTCATAGGTGCGAAGCCGCCACCCATTAACAGGTCAGAGATCAGCCTGAGCAGATCGAATCGAGTTAACTTAGCACGATTCCGATGTGGATATCACCCCAACTTACTAACATATAAACACAGACTAGACAACTCCATAGACGACACCTGCCACCTGTGCCACGACACACCACAAACAATTGAACACATTATGACAGACTGTACCGCTCTAGCACAACACGGAACACAACACAACATCACTAGTGCGCTGAACCTCTGGTCCACTCCGAAGAGGGCGATCGGTTACCTGCGTGCCTCCGGCTTGCTCGATCAGGGTGGGCTGATCGTCTAAACAACAACAACAACAACAACTAGCTAATGTGGGCCCTACGGGCCCATTTAGCTAGCTAGATCTGCGGTGCTGGGGCCTGCCTCCCCCAATATTTTTCGGTCAATAAAATTATAGAAAAGAACGCAGCCATGATAATCTTAAGCTTTACAAATCTTGATACAATGGGTTCGAATGTGAAGCTCAAGATTTTCATGGCTGCGTTCTTTTCTATAGTTTAATTGCGATGCTGGGGCCTTCAGGTCCAGTAATTAGGGGGTGGGGTCGCACATATATTTTCGTTCACTACTCATCACCCCCATCCACCATACGAAGTTTGGTCGAAATCGGATCAGAAACGTAAAAGTTTTTTCTGCGAAAGACGGACAAACAGACACATTTTTAAATTATAGGTAGTTGTAATAGATAAAAAATTAAATTTTTTGTCTGATTGAAAAAATTATAATTTTTGAGGTTTCGATTAATTTTAAGTAAATTTTACTTAATAATTTTTTCCTTCCAAAAAGCCGTTTCCATGTTTTAGGATGGGACAGACAGACAGGCAGCATTAGCCTATTATATACCGGGTGATTACAAATGATCTTCCCGATTTCAAACATTTATTATGAAAAAACTAACAAAGCTACAGCAAAAAGCAAGATATACAACTAAAGAATATTTCAGGGAATTTTTATTTGTAATACTGAACACGTCAGAGATAGCACTAAAGTTAACGTGTTTTGTGCTCTTACCGCTGAGAAAGTGTACGGTCCATTCTTCTTTGCTAAAGAAACATTTAACGATATCATTTACTGCGGTATGCTGCAGCTGTGGCTGATGCCCCAGCTGCTAGAGGACAAAGCTGATGTGTGGTTTTAACAGGATGGTTCGCCACTCCATTTCCACAATGAAGTTACAACATTCCTGAATGAGCAATTGCCTGATCGTTGGATCGGGCGGGGTGGGGGCCCATTCCTTGGCCGGCTCCTTCGCCCAATCTAACCCCCCTTGACTTCTTCCTCTGGGGCTATGTCAAAAATTAAGTTTTTGTTTCACCAATGGCAACAACTTTGGAACATTTGAAGGAAAGGATACGTGAGGCTGTTAGAAAAGTTCAGTATAATATGCTACGAAATGTATGGAGGGAAACAGAATACCGCTTTGATATCTGCAGAGCCATAAAAGGAACTAATTTTAAACTTCAACAGTTTGTAAATAAAACTCTTTGAGTTCTTCTTTATATGTATATCTTGTTTAGCTGTAGCTTTGTTAGTTTTTCATAATAAATTTTTAAAATCGGGAAGCTCATTTGTAATCACCCTGTATATAGATAGATTATTAATTTTTTCCATACTTTTAAAGATCTCCAGAAACGATCCTAAATTTTATGGATACATCGATTCAAATATGGCCGTATGGACCAGTGAGAAATGAAGCTGAAGTGAGGTACGCATTTACATTACTTGCAGCTAAATTTCATGTTTCATTTACTTCAGATAATAACTTGCATATTGTATTTTATTTGTATCACTTATGTCATATTCTCAGTGTCTGAAGTACTTTATCTCATTTATTGTGTTTTTTTTTTTTTTATTTGTCATTCTTCTAATCTAATCAAGATTCCCACGCCAGTATGGCAGTCTCCAATGATTATTCCAATACATGGTTTATAAAGGAAGCCTCCAGTAAATGAATCAGTTTGGCAGGTCATCATTTCGACTCGACAGTTTCCATACCAGAAAAGCAAGTACGTTACACGAGCTATTATGTAATGTAGGAATAACTCTGATTTTGTTTCATATTTAAATATCTTGAACGATAGTGCTATTTTTAATAATTTATATTCCATAAAAATCACAAGGTACTGATAAGCTTATTTTCCTTTAGGCTTTATTTAGACGTTACTTTTGAAATATTGGTTTCTTTAAGTTATCTCCTATGAACTTAAGACTGTGCAAATTTAACTTGCTAAAAGCATGGATAAAAACTTAACTTTGATAGTTTAATAAGTGATTAAAACATTCTCAACCAAATTATAAAACCTACAACATTACTCCAACATTAAATAATCATTCACCTTTATATGCGAAGCCTTAATATTTTCAAAGAACAAAGAAATAAAACTTTTATTTGCAATTCACACGCAGAATTGCTTAATTGTCCTATGTCTTATAATCAGTTGTCTATCTGGAGGAGATTGTAGACACCAATCGACCAGGAAAGTACTCCGAAGGGGACGTTAGGCAGGAGACAAAAAGTGCTGGAACTCGCGTTTCTCCTGTCAACTGATCATTTACTGTGTCTCATCTACCCTGTGAGCAGTCCAGCATGCTCTCAAACACACACTTCTCCCTCTATTCCTCGCTACACATACATGCATCTTAGACACTACATAATTTTTTTCAAAATTAAAAAATGACAACCTTTTTAAGATCCTCGGAGACCTTTATTTCGGTTCTATGCTTTTCCTTCTGAAGGATGGACATTTTTGCGGGCGTTCGCCCTTGGTAATTACACTTGCCTACCCAAAAATACAGCATTTCTAGGTTTCAGATGCTTCCTGTAGGACGTTGTTCGTTGGTTGACGCACAACACAATAACACAATATATATATATATATAGTTTGTAGAATGGTGCATAGACACACCTATACGTTCCCTTGATGCCCGGAGCCACAGGGCATAAGGCTGCTGGTTACGGCACCTAGGGTATTGTTCGTTGGTTGACACACAACACAATATATATATATATATATATATATATATATATATATATATATATATATATTGTAGAATGGTACATAGACACACCTATACGTTTCCTTGATGCCCGGAGCCACGGAGGCACCTGGGGTACTCGGAACATGGCAGGAGACTAGAGAGGACGCGTAAAAGGGAGGTTGCTAACGTTGGGACGCGACAATTGTAAAGGGCAGGCATCTCAATTGTTAATCGGTAAATCGGAGGACACTGTTTATCGTGCGGATAGGTGTGCATCATTTATAAAGGGACAGGCCTACCAGAGACTTACGGCGGATTTAGTGAATAAATTATAGAATTAAGGACTTTTTTTTTTGGCACCTCACAACCCATTCGGCCAAACCTGGCTACAGTGGTGTTCAGGTGCAGGGTTCTCCATTCACTTCAAGTGGGGTGCAAGTGACCTAAATCAAAAAGTGCACCAATCGCAAACCACTTCCAGCGACGTGCAATTCGAGAAAAGCGATGGACCTTCATGAGGAAAACACTACTCTGGAAAGAACAACCGACGATCTCGGTGACTACCAGATTGCACTGTTTAAAGTTTTCTTCCTCCAACGAACTTCATCAGGTGAGCAACGATAACCGGTACGATGGATTTTCTGGGGTCCCAGAGCAATTACACCTGCCTTGGTGATTAGTTCTTCCACAGTAAGTGTTCAAAACGAAAATCTTAATTTTACATTAGATCGAATAGCTTTTCCATAACAACGTAGGTCCACCCCCTTTTATCCCCCATAGCGTGACCCCGGTGGCAGTGTTGGACCATTATTAGTCAGATTGCTGATCCGGACCCGTGATTAGCCTTAAATAACCCTCTTGCATCTGGGTTCATTCCTACCGATAATTTGTATTGACTGACGAAGGAGCAATGAGGAGCAATGACCGGTCCAAATAGTAGTGCGGCTCCTCCTTCGCCGATAGATCATGCCGAACCGACATTAACAAACTAAGAGCTTTAGCTGAGGACTGCACAGTTTTACGGGAGATCTAGAGAATTATAGAAATACTGTTGGAGTGGGAAATTATACTGGTCCGTATATTCCTTTCCACTGGTTTGTCACAGACATAGAATGGCTTATCCCCGTGAAGGCGGGAAATTCAGATGAATTAAGAATTAGGCTAGCCAAAAAATGTTCCATTTCCCCGGCCAGACACACTTTAGGCGACTTACAACTAACTAATGTATCATACGTGGCCCCGTGGGCGGGTTTGAAGGCCAAGGGCGACTTATTATTTTCAAGGAATAGTAAGGGAAAAATCATCTCGCGACAGAAAGAACGCGATTTTCGGAAGGACTGGGAATCGATCCAGACCTTCTTTTTCAGGGTCAGATGAAATATGTTCCATTTAAAAGCCGACGCGTCTAACATGCTAAGAAAATTAGAAGTAAACTTTACCGTCAATAAAATTTTGATGAATTCGATCCCCTAAAAATTGTGGGATCAATACGCAACATTCGACGAGGACCTTTGCGATAAAATTTAGAGGTTAAAAAAGGACTTACAGCTAGATATAACCTCTAATGTGTCATATGCAACTGAATTGAGAGATAAATTAGTCAGTGCGACAGATACAACGTCCTTCAATGATCCTAAATCGCCGCGTTGTTATGCATATCATCTATATGGGCACGTGGCAAAAAAATGCCCAGAATAAGCCGAATTCCTCTGGTACAAGTCCCGGAAGGGCCGTTATAGGGCAAAAGACCGTGAAGTTGGAAAAATCAGTTTGTTGAACACCATCGAAGGAGATAAGACTTGATGAAAGATCCTCGAGAGACGAAAGAGAAAGGGGATACTTCACTCCCGAGCACTCGAAATACGGAGTATACAAAGAGAGTTGCCGCAAAAAGTCTAACGAAAGGCCTTCTAATTCAACCCACAGAGTGGGACAGAAGCAAACGAAAGAGAGGCCTCTACATTACCAATACAAATAAAGTAAAGAGGCCAACTTCCAAGAAAATTAACTGTAACGAAAATGTCACTCGCAGGGATGGCGAAAATTGGAATTGTCAAGCTAATGTACCCTTACAAATCACCCCATCAAAACCCCTTCCCCGTTCATGATGTTTTAAATAACAATGTAATAGAAATAAATAATTTTAAATTTCCGAGAAATTTAACCGTAATGAAAAAGTCACCGTGCGTTGCGTTTCCATTCCGGTAATTCTCCTTATTTTTATTACAATACGAGCTTAAAAAGTAACATTTCGAACTTGCACAACCAGAGAAAAGAAAAAAAAGTGACATTCGATTTTCTACCATCTACAGCTTGAGGCACCGAGTCATTTTATTTAATACGCACACTATTTTATCATGTCACTTCTAACCTGCGTGTTTCCTTCTTCATTACTATTCTCAGTTTTAATTTGATCTCGAGCGTGTTTTTATCTTCAGTTGCATTTTTTCCTGTCCTACTCTATTAAAGTACCTTAACGTGCAGTTTTGTGCTTTCGCCAAAAACCCTAAGAAAGTAGAAATATGACGTCATTCATAGTCCCCATTTTATTTTTTTGCCTTTTCATTTAATTATTTAGTTTTGTTTGCATCTGCCTGCATTTAAGCTGGTTCAGTGTGTTATGCCTTACATAGTATCTTATATATGTGTATGTATATTATGTGCGAGTTTTATACCATTTCATGTGCCTCACAACCCAAAAATGCGTATTATTCCAAATTAGTAACGAATGAAAATTATCTCTTGTACCTCGACATTCGCTTGATTCTTCTTCCATTCCTTACTTAATAAAGTGATTGTAATTTATTTATTCATTTTTACTCATTTATTTGTGATTTATTTGCTTATTTAAAGTGATTTGTTAGAACGAGTTGTCTCGCTCCATAATTAGTTCCTATTCAATGAATTCCCGTGGCTAGTTCATATATGACACTCACTTCCTTTTTTTTTTCATTATTTTTTCCTTTTTCCGAGGATACGACACTGTTGCCAAGTTTGGCCGAATGGATTGTGGGATGCAAAAAAGAACACGTCTTTAATTCTATAATTTATTCACTAAGTTCGCTGTAAGTCTCTGATAGGCCTGCCGCTTGTCCCTTCATAAATGATATATGCCTGTCCGCACGATAACCAATGTTCTCAGATTTACGCGATTAACAATTGAGATGTCTGCCCTTTACAGTTATAATGAAAAAACCTACTTTAATTCTTATTTACTCTTGTTTTCTCTTCACTTTCTATTTCTTTACACTGAATTCTTCGTATATCAAAACGCCAAGTAGCGTGGTCCCGCCATTTTAGTCTTAACGAAACAAAGGGAGAAATTCCAACCGATCATTATTGTTTACTGGTTTTTATTTACGCCGAAACAATAACAAAACGGGGGAAAGTGAGTGCGAATTCACCATTTTAATTTGATCGTGGAGAGGGATACATTTTAGAAATTTTAGAATCATAATCACATATTAGTAACTAAAACACCTAACTGAGGCAAAGCACGCATCGAGACTGTTTGGGGGTAGCTTATGCCTCCAGCCTCGGGCACATTTCAAGTTGACAAATAAAATAATATTTTATATTTTAAATAATTTTCATTCTTCATATGTCCATTTTGTATAATTTTAATCAGTTAACTAAAAACATTATTAAATTTCTTATTAAACATTATTATATTCTTTACTAAAAACCAATACACAACAATCTTATTAAACATTATATTTCTTATTAAAAAACAATACGCTTAATTTCATACAAAACATTATTAAATTTCTTATTAAACATTATTATATTCTTTATTAAAAACCACTACACGCACGACACGATTGTCTCGTACCAACGTTAGCATCCTCCCTTTTACTCGTCTCTTCGGCTGCCTGCTAGACTCCGAGTGCCCCAGGTGCCTCAACCAGCAGCCTCATACCCTGTGGCTCCGGGCATCAAGGGAAACGTGTGTGTCTATGCGCCATTCTCCAATATTTATATACCTTTACCTTATGATGCCTTATGATGGTTTCGAATGAAGGTTCAGGATCAACTTGCGGTCGACCCCTATGCAGATTCCCGCTTCATCTGTGGGATTTGGTGGAGGAGGGAATTGTTTTTCGAGATGCAGTTAATAAATGGCTAAAATGGTTTCATTTAAAAAACAATCAATAAAGTTTGCGCATTTATTGGGTGCACGTCGTGTATATATATATATATATATATATATATATATATATATATATATATATATATATTAAAACTATTGACTTCTCCTTAGGGAAACGGAGCTTACAGATGAAAAGAAGAATCAACACAACGGCAAACATTTTCATTTATTTGTACATCAGACGTTTCGACAAATCTTTTGTCATCATCAGTGAGTTAAGTCTTAAAACCTTAAAACAAAATTGAAAAGTGAAAGTTACATCAATACAATATTAAAACCATTAAAATTAAAACCTTAAAGCAAAATGAAAATTGCATCAATACAAAATTAAAATCATTTAAATTTCATCACTATAAAAACTAAAAAATTAAATTTCATCACTATAAAAACTAAAATTAAATTACCTCAATAGGTAATACACAATGTTTACATCCACCTCCATACTTGGCAAAGTCTAAGGGAATACTGGATGGTCAGAGGATTAGAAAGGGTATATCTGTGAAAAACGGTTGGTTAGTTTAAAAGAGTTGTAATTTGTAGGATGAGCTATTATTATTAAGGGAGGGTTTGTTCTATAGATGTACAAAGATTCTAAAATTCGGAGTTCTGTACGGTTATTGGATCTAGTTAAAATTTCAAACTGAGTTTTGTGAAGGGGATGGTCGTTTTCATTACTATGGTTTCTAATTGCGGATTGTGGAGGGCTACTGAGGGGACGGTTGGTACGGACTGACAAGCCCAAATGTTGAGAAAGGCGCACCTCCAGTTGGAGTTGAGTGCTGCCAATATACGCAGCCTTACAGCTGTCGCACGTGTATTTGTAAACAACATTGGGGCATACAGTTTTGGGGAATTCATCTTTGAACTTTAAAAAATTTGATAATTTAAGTGGGTTGACGAAGGCGAATCTAAAGTTTTATTTGGGGATAACTAGACTTGAGTAGTTTGGACAATTCACCTCGAATACGCAATGATAAATAACCATAAAAAGGTAATTTAATATATCTGGTTTCTTTTGTACTGTAGTTATGGGGAGTTTAGTATCAAAAGTGTTATTTAAAAATTTCTTTAATTGGTTATCGAATAGATGAGAAGGGTAGTAATTGTTAATAAAGTACTGTTTTAAAAATTTAAATTCTTCGTTTACCGAAAAGTAATCCGAACAAATACGGTAACTTCTTGTTAATAATGTTACTATAGCACTAATCTTATATTTATAAAACATACAACTTAAATAATTGGTTCCCAAGCCAGTAAAAGTTTGTTTCCGAAATAGTGAAGTATGGAACTTATTATGGGCCCGTTTAACTAAAACATCCAGGAAAGGTAAACTATTATTTGTTTCGTTTTCACACGTGTACTTAATATTACTATGTCGTTTATTAAGATAATCAAGAAAAAGTTTTACGTGTGAAGGATGGTTAAATATTAAGAAAGTGTCATCCACGTATCTTCTGTAATATATGGGTTTAAAACTACTAGGACAATTTTCCAACCAAATTTCTTCGTAATGGCAAAGAAATGCATTTGCTAGTGTTGGGCTTAACGGGGAACCCATAGCTACCCCGTTAAGCCCAACACTAGCAAATGCATTTCTTTGCCATTACGAAGAAATTTGGTTGGAAAATTGTCCTAGTAGTTTTAAACCCATATATTACAGAAGATACGTGGATGACACTTTCTTAATATTTAACCATCCTTCACACGTAAAACTTTTTCTTGATTATCTTAATAAACGACATAGTAATATTAAGTACACGTGTGAAAACGAAACAAATAATAGTTTACCTTTCCTGGATGTTTTAGTTAAACGGGCCCATAATAAGTTCCATACTTCACTATTTCGGAAACAAACTTTTACTGGCTTGGGAACCAATTATTTAAGTTGTATGTTTTATAAATATAAGATTAGTGCTATAGTAACATTATTAACAAGAAGTTACCGTATTTGTTCGGATTACTTTTCGGTAAACGAAGAATTTAAATTTTTAAAACAGTACTTTATTAACAATTACTACCCTTCTCATCTATTCGATAACCAATTAAAGAAATTTTTAAATAACACTTTTGATACTAAACTCCCCATAACTACAGTACAAAAAGAAACCAGATATATTAAATTACCTTTTTATGGTTATTTATCATTGCGTATTCGAGGTGAATTGTCCAAACTACTCAAGTCTAGTTATCCCCAAATAAAACTTTAGATTCGCCTTCGTCAACCCACTTAAATTATCAAATTTTTTAAAGTTCAAAGATGAATTCCCCAAAACTGTATGCCCCAATGTTGTTTACAAATACACGTGCGACAGCTGTAAGGCTGCGTATATTGGCAGCACTCAACTCCAACTGGAGGTGCGCCTTTCTCAACATTTGGGCTTGTCAGTCCGTACCAACCGTCCCCTCAGTAGCCCTCCACAATCCGCAATTAGAAACCATAGTAATGAAAACGACCATCCCCTTCACAAAACTCAGTTTGAAATTTTAACTAGATCCAATAACCGTACAGAACTCCGAATTTTAGAATCTTTGTACATCTATAGAAACAAACCCTCCCTTAATAATAATAGCTCATCCTACAATTACAACTCTTTTAAACTAACCAACCGTTTTTCACAGATATACCCTTTCTAATCCTCTGACCATCCAGTATTCCCTTAGACTTTGCCAAGTATGGAGGTGGATGTAAACATTGTGTATTTACCTATTGAGGTAATTTAATTTTAGTTTTTATAGTGATGAAATTTAATTTAATTTTAGTTTTTATAGTGATGAAATTTAAATGATTTTAATTTTGTATTGATGCAATTTTCATTTTGCTTTAAGGTTTTAATTTTAATGGTTTTAATATTGTATTGATGTAACTTTCACTTTTCAATTTTGTTTTAAGGTTTTAAGACTTAACTCACTGATGATGACAAAAGATTTGTCGAAACGTCTGATGTACAAATAAATGAAAATGTTTGCCGTTGTGTTGATTCTTCTTTTCATATATATTATATATATATTATATATATATATATATATATATATATATATATATAAAATATCTTATTGATCAGTTGCATCGTGCGTCAACCAGTCACTGACATCCTACAGGATGCGTCCAAAACACTGGAAGCACTGTAATTTTGGGTGGCCAAGGGCAATTGCATTATACCGTACATACGAAGTACAGTCAGTAAAGTCCGCGCAGTTACTGATTACACCTCTAATATGTATATATATATATAATAATATATATATATATATATATATATATATATATATATATATATATATATACCTTTCAACCTTTCAAATGTTCCTTGCGATGATTCCTCATTTCACGAAGGTCAAGCTTGTCGCCCCTCCTCTCGAGTTGGCCTGGTGAAGTAGTGAGTTGGTTTATTGTACTCTCCACATCACATAGGTACCTGGCTCATCGGAGATTGTTCTGAGCCAGGTGTCTAATCTTCTTTTGAAAATGTCCGCTGCAATACCACTCGTGTTCCTTAGGTCTTTGGGCAACTGATTAAACAGTTTTGGTCCTCTCACAACAAAACTATTTTCCTTCAAGTTAAGGATGTTCCCTGTCTCGCCTTTAATTTGGGAACACGACACAGTCTTCCTTTTCTACTTTCCACTGTTGTTTGGGAAGTTACAGGGCTCAGAGTGAGATTAGGGACTAGTTTCTCCATTATTTTCCAAGTGTAAATAATGGTGTATCTCTCTCTTCTGCTTTCCAGTGAATATAGGTTTAATTCGCGTAACCTTTCCCAATAATTTAGTTCTTTGCACCCATTGATCTTGGCTGTGAAGTTTCTCTGAATCCCTTCTAGCTGTCTAATGTCTTCTTTTTTATATGGGCATGTTAGGACCGAGTAGTATTCCAATTTTGGTATGATCAGTGTTTTCAATAGAGGAATCATTATATTCTTATCCCTTCGTTTAAAGGTTCTCAGTATCTGCCTAGTTATTCTCTTTGCTCTGTTTACTGCTATCTTATTTTGTGTTTCAAATTTCGCATCATCAGTCATTACAACCCCTAAATCTTTTGCTTTAAACTTTCTCTGAATTTCCTGTCCATTTGGGATATAATATTCTATGGATTTTAGGTCTTCTGTTTTTTCATACCGTAACAGCTGAAATTTCTCAGTGTTAAACTTCATATTGTTGCCTTCAGTCCACTTGTAGATTCTGTTTATGCCTGTTTGTAGAGATCCTATATCTTCTGGGTTTCTTATTTTTCTACTGAGCTTTGTGTCATCGGCAAAGGATGTTACTGTGCTGTCTCTGGTAACGTCCTCATCTATGTCAGTTAGCATGATTATGAAGAGTAGTGGAGCTAATACTGTTCCTTGTGGTAGTGAGCTGAGGACCGCTGATTGCTGATTCTGATGAAGATACTCCTTGTACTGTAACGACTTCCCGTCGCTCATTAAGGAAATTATATATCCATTTCCCAACTTTTCCTGTTATTCCCATATATTTCAGTTTATGTGTTATGATTCCATGATTACACTTGTCGAACGCTTTGGCAAAGTCTATGTGTATTACATCATAGTTTTTATTACTTTCAAATGCATCAATAATGTTGTTGTAGTGTTCCATTAGTTGTGATAGGCATGATCTGCCTGACCGAAACCTATGTTGGTTATCATTTAATTTTTTCTGAGTTTCCAAAAAGTCATAGATTTTCTGTCTAACTATTCTTTCAAATATTTTAGTGAGATGAGATGTAAGCGACACTGGCCTATAGTTTTTGGCCTCGGATCAATCTTCTTTATATATTGGGACATCTGTCGTAAAGTCGAAGTCCGTTATACTTTCCCCTTGTAGTTCTTCTTCAAAGAACGCGTTTCTATCGCATATCAGTTTGTCAGTTTTTGGGATACTGAAAGATGATTCGTACTGAGCTCTTAATATTTCAGATACTTCTGTTAGACAATCAGATAAAGCACTGACTTCGTTTTTCAAAGGTCCGATAGTCGCATGGTTTTTCGACTTCCTTTTTGCAAAATTATAGAAGTACTTTGAGTTAACCTTTATCGCTTCTATAGCGTCGTCTTCTTCTTTTTCTCTATGCTTCTCATTAGTTCTTGTATGACGCCATCGATACTCTGCAGTTTATCATTTAATATTTTTCTGATGTTGTTATCTTTACAGTTACTTAATTTTGCAGTCACTCTTTTTCTCTTTCGGAACAATGACCTCTTTTGTCTCTCGAACCTGCTTCTCTTTCCTCTTTGTTATATTTTTGGGGCATGTCTTTCCACAATTTCCAGCGTCTTCTCCTCTAAGATCATTACTAGGCTTCGGATTTCTATGCACTAAAAATCTGCTAAATATGTATGCAAATATGCACTGAAAATGTTGAAAATATGCACTTATTTATGCACTATAAATTTAAACGTTCCTAGTCTAAATTAGGATTTTCAAATAATGAAGCACCAGATTTACAGTTTATTGAATATATGAAACAAAATTGTCTTTACCAAACAAACAAACAAAGCTGGGCACAAACCGTTAATCCGTTAATCGTTAATTAACGAAGTTAACTTTTTCGTTAACGATTTAACTTTTAAGTTAACTTTGAAAATCATTATCGGACTAATTAACTTCCGTTACATTTAACTTCCGTTAACTCAAGTCCGTTAACCCAAAAAATTCATAAATAAACGTTTAAAAGTTTCTATTATTTTCAGTGCTAAGCACTTTTGGCAGGCATCGACAAAAGGTTTGGGCCCCTCCTGGAGGATGACGAATGCCAGCTGGCTGCTGCCTTCCATCCCAGGTTTCGCCTCATCTGGTTGGACAAGTATGACAACACCAAGGTCGCCAGGGTGAGGAAAAGCATGGAGGGTACAGTCGAGGAGGCCATGAAGCAGCAGTCCAACGAAGTGGGCAGCAACAACGAGGAGGAGGAGGAGGATGACTTCTTCAGTGCTGTCATCCAGACAAAAGAGAGCAGCAGAAGCCACAGGTCACTCAAGGGCAAGGCCCAGAACTTGGTCAAGACCTGGCTGGAGACCAACTCCAAGGACTTGCTGACAGATGCTGCCTTCTTGCGTGAGCAAGTGTTGGTGGACTTGTTCATCAAGTTCAACACAGCCATCCCCTCCAGTGCTGCAGTGGAGCGTTTGTTCTCTATGGGCAAGGACATCCTGAGGGCCAAGAGATCATCCCTGTCTGATGAAAACTTTGATATGCTAATTTTCATGAAGGGCAACATGCATCTCATGGACAAAATGGAGAACGAGAAGAAGAGGGAAAATTAAATTATATATATATTGTGTTTTTCATTTTTTTTATAATAAAAGTTAACGTTAACGGTTTATCGGTAACTTCCGTTACATGTCTAACGAATTAACGGATTAACGGTTAACGAAGTTAACTTTTTGGTTAACGGATTAGCGGTTAACGAAGTTAACTTTTTTGTTAACGGTGCCCACCACTGCAAACAAACATGCATAATAAAACTAAAATAACAAATCCATTGCTCAATTTACAACAAAAATAGGAAACATTTTAGAACTGCAATTAGGTTCTTGACTACAAATAAATTGAATTACACTTTATAACTACAATATGCATTAGATTTTAATCATTTTTATCGTAAACTTTTACCAAATAGTCCTAAATATGCACTTTAACACAAAAATCGTGGAAATATGCATTTATCTTAAAAAACCGTAAATTATGCACTTATGCATGCAAATATGCAATATGCAAAAATCCGAAGCCTAATCATTACCATCTCTTCCGTTGTCTTGGCCTCGAAAATTACTTCCATGCCGGATGCAACATTTTCCCAGTTTATAGCTTTGGAGTGAAAATAATATATATAATATATATATATTATATATATATATATATATATATGAAAGCCTCGAAGGTTTTCTACAAAAGATAAACAACGAATCCTTCATAAATGCGTAGATTGTAATGTTTAATGCTGTTTAACCTCCTTCGCGACATCTAAGGCCATAAGACAGGCGAAACCTACAGTTTTTCGTGGGATCCGAAGCACTACCCCACCAAGGAAAACCCAAAGAAACCCCAATCGTTGAAATCTAAGGTCAGAGTCGAAACTCAAACCCAGGACCTTCGGTTTAACAGACTGGTGATTTACCACTATACTGTATACTGCACCTTGACGGGTTTGAGTAGAATCAAAATGAACGTTTATTGTTTATATTTATTGTTTATATTCATATATTTATTACTAAATTTATATATATTGTACAGGTGTCAAAATGGTCGGCTCACGTTTCAAATACATTTTATTTGTTCAGGTAAGTAATTAGAGAAAAAAGAGGGTTTACAATTTTAAAATAATGAATTTATTATAAATTTATCAGATATGGCTTCGTTGAAGATCACAATTTTTTTCAAATTTAGAGAATTTACTTCATCTTTTCTTCATTCATCGTCATGAATAATGGCTAAAATAAATGCAGTATTTAATAGTTATGTAGCGTGTAAACTCATGCGCGAGTTGTAAAAGAACAGTAATGAGCATAACTGCATGGTTGAACGCTTCACTTAAATTTCAAAAATCAATTTCCGTTTGATCAAATTATTTCAGTTTTGTTATCTTACACCGAAGTAAACAAACAAAAACAATTATAAGAATTAGAGTGCATGCAATAATTTAATATCGGTAATCGTTGATACTTGAAAACTGAACTGAAATCAATTCTTTTTACAGGGTTGTTTATTGACTGCCATGGTTTGCGCAGAAAACTTGTACTGTAATCTTCGCAAAAATTGTGAAGCAGTCGGTTCTGGAAGAAGCGTTGTTGATCCAAAAGACTGTCATAATTATTACGTTTGCATTACAGATAATAAAGGCAACGTAATACCATCTGATGAGCCGTATAGTTGCGACGAAGGTTATCATTTCTCCTCCAGTTCATGTTATTATGGTTCGATCTGTGAAGATCCTGAATGTGTTAACGTTTGCCCTACAGACTGCACAACATACAGTTATGAAACAATTTCTGATCCTTATGACTGTTCAAAATTCTACACGTGTGATCCTAACCATGAAATACAAGTTAAATATTGTCCAGGTAACGCGCCTTATTTTGACGGCGTAGGATGTTCTGTTGACAAGTATGAGTGTTGCAACTCCTGTACTCCATATTGTGAAGAGCAGTATAAGGAAACCAGGGATCCATACAACTGTAGACGTTATTACGTGTGTTTGAGGGTAGGAATTCCATTGGAAGAGGATCACTTTGAATGCGGAAGTGGAAAATATTTCGATTCTCTCGTAGGGAGTTGTCAGACTGAAAATGGCTTTAAGCACTGCTCCCCAGTTTGCAAAAATCTGACTGATTCGTACGTATCCAAACCATCGTTGAAGCCAGGCCCAGTCCCATTAATTGAAACTGAAAATGGCAACATTTCAAAAAATTTACATTCTTAGATGATACGTAACATTTTGCACTATTTTCATCAAGTTGGAAATTATTTTTCATTCTGTAAGTAGTTTTATTATACCCAATTAGGGCATGTTTCTGATTAATCAGTTAATCATTGTTTCGAACTTAATCATTAATTAATCAAAAAAATATTTTTAGAAAATGATGGGAAATGATTAATTTTCCTTAGAATTTCACTACTATTTTACCTTAAATTTTGTAATGTATCATTTGAATTTGGCACCTTTTTTTTTACATGTATAAATTGTCTAATCCGCCTATGCCTGATTTCTTGAACTAAAGCAAACTATCATAAATGTTTGAGCAAAATGTTTTCTTCGGTCTTATCTCACGCAACAGAAACAATAAAGATCTTTCTTACTCTTTTCAGAAGTATTTAATTTTTATTCATTTTTAATCAGTTAATCATTGATTAATTAGAAAATGTCATCATTCATCACTTTTTCCTAAAAGTTATTAATTAACCATGCCCTATACCCAATATAAATATACATAGTGTATTGAGCCCGAAATCAAATTTTACGTTGACAAATATATTTAAATTATAATCGAGTACTCAGAAAAAAAAATAACACCCACAATTGAGCATTTCAAAAATGGAATGTGGCATGGAAGAATTTATATTATGGATTTGGGACAAAAACATAACATCTTAATTGAATGGATAAGAAAGACCAGTTTCAGGATAGAAAATTCTCTCACCAATTAAACTGCCTCAGCCTTAGAACTGTTAGTAATATGCACGCAGTTAAGACTTACCATTTCTGTTAGACGAAATAACAGAACAGGATATCAGGTCGAGGTGCCACTGAATATTAAAAATATCGCTAAACAGTTAACAAAATAAAGCATGAAATAGTTGATAAATGTTAATCAGTCACAATATAAAAAGTGAAAATATAAATCAGACACGCAGTTGGTTACACACGAGATTCAATACTTGGACCCAGTGGCGGCTCCTCTATAAGGGCCATAGGGGCCGGGCCCCACCAGTAATCTCTGCACAAAAGCAAAAAAATTAAATAAATTATTAAGTTTTCGAATTAGATATGTAACATATTTTTTTTCTAAGTTATAGACGCTTTCTTCAACATGAGCATGAAATCTTATATCTAAAGGGCTCATTTAAATTGGCCCTATATACACTATTTTATAACACAGTATTACGAGAATTGACGCACCGCGCGGATCCTGATTTCTCCTGATTGGTTTAATATGCTGATCTTGGGGCCACGGTGAAGTGGCCCGGAAGGCTGAAAATTTTCGTTTAAATTATCGCAGTCATATTTGATTTAGAGATTGTTTACGGTGGTTTTTTTTGTCAATGAATAAATATTAATCTATTTAATGAACAGATGGGGGTCATTAATTCCCACAATGTAAAGATCTGTTTTTATTCATTTACAGTTCATTTTATATTTACCTTTTTCAATGTGTAATTTTAATTAGTTACACTCCAATTACATTTTCTTTGAATAGTCAAAGATTATGTCATTGAAAACGGAACAGCTGATTAGCTTTTCAGCTAATTATCCTATGCTAAATTAGAAATCGTGTACTCAAACAAAAGCTTTGCTAATATTTCGAGCGTTTGCGCTTTAATGCGCTTCTTATACGAAAACAAACTGTTAGATACCTTTTCTGAAGTGTCAAAATTATTGGAAATTGTCTTAGTGACGCCTGTTTCTACTGCCGATTCTGAACGCTGTTTCAGTACATTGAAACGAATAAAGACATTTTTAAGAAACACGATGACACAAGATCGCCTAAATGCTTTGGCTGTCTGTTCAATACACAAAGAGTTTATATCGCAAATTCCGGACTACAATAAAAAGGTAATTGAAAAATTTGCCAAAAGAAAAAACAGAAGAGGAGAATATTTATATAAATAAACGTGAGTATGCACCTTATGATAAAATATTAACTAATTTCTGTTTGTTTTTAATTTTATTTCATTCTCAACTAAGTTTATTTTACTGTTTTATAATGTGTGTGTGTGTACACGCACAGAAAAGTGCAAAAATTACACGATTTACACTGATTGAACAAAATGCAGTTGCGAATTATTACCGTACTTTAAAAAGCGGAAAAACCAATAATAATTGCAGTAAATTCATTGTTTGCCTCCATACATAGTGATGGGATACATAAATATTTTGATATTAAGTATATGCATTAGTCGGGCCCCACCAACTATTATGAGCACGAGCCGCCACTGCTTGGACCTCTTTCATTCCTAATGTTATATAGATGCTACAATGTTACCAGTATTCAACTTAATTAACTTAACTACTCTACAGGAAAGGACAAACAAGGAGTTCATTCGTGCTCATAAATGGCTACAGCAAATAAGTTGGCTTTAAATCTATAAGAAGAAATTCATAAGAATAATGTTTTTGGTTGTTTAACGTCCTATCTAACGGCAAAGGTCATGCAACGGAGGAGACACCAGTCGCTGCGTCATCTGAACGCGGAGGACGGTTACTCCTCCAAACTACTAAACATGTCCAACCTCTCTTAACCTCACTGATCCAACAAGAAGCGGTGTTGGGACGTAACCACGACGTAGCCCTACAAACTTTTATATATGGACAAGTCAACTAAAAACAGCAAAAAAAAATTAAATATACAAATAATACATTAATTAATAGAGTTCATGAAATAAAAGTATCGGTCATACTTTTAAATGCCCTTCGAAGGTCACAAAGGGCAAGTATTATTATTATTTTTTGATGGGATTCTTTAACCTACCTCGCAACATCTAAGGTCATATGACAGAAGGGACATACAACTTTACGTGGGATCTGAAACGGGTCGCTATCTAATCTGGACGCAAAGGACGGGTTCCCATTCAACTACTTTCCACACCCAACGTCGCTTAACTTCGCTGATCGGCAGGAAGCGGTGTTGCGACAATGACAACGAACACGTATTAAATAAACTGTCAAAATTAACTTCAGATTTGCAGAAATAACATACTTTGTCTCAAAATACTGTATATTCTAACCTAGTACGCTGTCATATCGGGGAGATATCAGGCTGTATATTATCTATTCCTTGCACAGTTTGCAAAAAAAAAAAAGAAGAAATTGTCACTCATATCAGGTGTTAAGACTAGCTGAGAACACACAAGTTACGTTTAATCACTTGACACTACTTGGTAGGTAAAGTAAGGTAAATTGAGTTTCTGCGCACATATTATAGTAAACTGATTTAATTGTGTGTAATTAAATGTACGCTTTAATTGTGTAAAATTACAATATACTAAATGTAAAACACGTATCCACTCCTATACTGATGATTCCACCCTTTACTTCTCCACCCTCTTCACAAAGCATCCGTCTCAACAGTCACTTCGTGATTTACTTGAAATGGCTATAGTACACCTGACCTCTAACCTTGCTACTACCTTGTGGCTTTCACTGCTTCACAAACTCAGTTCCTTCATCTGTCTACTCGTCACAATCTTCTACACGACTATCCTCTTACCTTCAACAATACACAACTCAATCCTTCCAGTTCTGTCAACTCTCTCTCTCTCTCTTTCTCTCTCTCTCTCTCTCTCTCTCTCTCTCTCTCTCTCTCTCTCTCTCTCTCTAAAACAGCTTCTAAGAGGTTAAGTGTGCTGTTCCAGCTCCGTAGATTTTCCAGTCCCACTCAGTTGCTCTCGTTGTACAGGTGTTTCGTATGGAATAAGCTTCTCATGTGTAGGGTGGCTGAACCCATACAGCTCTACTTGACCGGATGGAATCAAAGGATTTTCGTCTCATCAATTACCCGCAATTTACTGACCGTCTTCAATCACTCTCTCTTTACTATCACTTATAACGGACATTGCTCTTCTGAACTCTCTAACTGCATGCCGCCTCCTTTAAGGAGAGCACACAGTACCAGACTTTCGACACATTCTCATTCCTTCTCTCTCGAACTTTCTAATGCAATAGTTAATTGGTATTCTGTCTTTCACCTACTCAACTGGTCAACTCTGGAACAATCTTCCTCAATCCATCTTTCCCCCTTTCTATGATCTCCACTCTTTCAAACGCAGAATGTCCAGGCATCTCGAAAATTTTAGATCTCGATTTTGGCTCTCTTCTTCTTCTTCTTCTTCTTCTTCTTCTTCTATAAGGGGTGCGTTTTGTGGGCATTTGCCCTTGTCCCCTCCTTGCTGCATAAAAAAATAAATAAAATAAAAATAATGCAAACAAAATTTACATTTACGAGGGACTACATGACTATTGTTATCAAAGGTGTAGATATAACTGGTATGGATTAATTTAAGCTAAAATAGGGTGATTTTGCATTGGTCAAAGTTTAGAGGCAAAATGAAGCGTGGATATCCTGTTCAGAACACCGAAAGAAGCAAAACGCTATATTACACGATTCGTGCAAATTACACAATTTTAAAAGATTTGAAACGAATTAGTCTCCAAATGATAAACAATATTGCTTATCATTTTAAGACGAATTCGTTTCAAATCTATCATTTTATTTTTATCTACTAGAGTAGATAGAAATAAAGTTACAGTTAACACCGAAACCGTTTTCCACATTACTCAACTGTAAATATTATTCTTCAGAATGAAATATGTTGTGTTACGAATGTTTATTAAAAATCATGAATAATATATTTCTTTCTTTAGTCACCACCTGAATCTTATGAACATTAGGCGAGATTCCATTTAGAAGGGAGCTTCTCTACTTGTACATCTTTTTAAACTTTTTACTTGCCAGTCTAGATTTCATTCATAAAGAAATATGAGGCTTTTCGTAAAGAATACGAAGCTTTTCTCAAAGGAATTTTACAGGAAGCTTGTTTTCAATGCTTGTTTTATCCACCTTAGACTTACAATTTAACGTGGAATACGAACCATGAACCACCACGGGTACTCAGAAATTACAAAGTCCCCGCCCGGACTCGATCTCAAGACCCACCAATCAGCAGCCCAGCGTCTTAACCACTAGGCTACGCAGGATACCCATTTATCTACCAACAAATTTTATTGTATGGAAGGATGAACAGTTGGGTTTGCTGCGCGCCGACTGTCATTACCGGGAATCGAACCCGGGGCCGGTGGATTCGTAGTCAGTGATGCTAACCACTACATCACCGAGGCGTGCATATATATATATATTATATATATAGAGAGAGAGAGAGAGAGAGAGAGAGAGAGAGATTAATTATTTATTAATTAATACATAAACCCTTCAAAGTGAAATAGAAAGAATAACACAAAATCTATTTGTCAATAACAGATGTGAATTAAAAACTGCTTATAGATAAACTGATAAATAAAAAGGACAAAAGATAATAATTCGGAACACACAATACAGTAATATACAGGGTGTCTCAAAAGTCCCTGTGCACCTTCGTTAATCTTGGTTTTGCTTCCGCCCGAATTCTTCATTCTCACGATGGTCAAGCTTGTCACTTCAACTTCACCTTAGACCTACAGTTGAACGTGGAATCCGAACCACGCCACACCAGCAGCCCAGCGTCTTAACCACTAGGCTACCCAGGGTACCCATCTATCTACCAACCAATTTTTTTTATGTGGAAGGATGAAAAGCTGGATTTTGCTGCGTGCCGCCTGCCGTCACCAGTTCTCGATCCCGGGGCTGAGGGATTCGTAGTCAGCGACGTTAACCACTACACCACCTACATATATATAACCTCTGAATAATATAAGTATTATTCAGAGAATATACAAGGTGTTTACAACCGGTCTGCCATACTTTGGGGGTGATATCGAGTAAAAAAGTTAATACAACATCGGTGCTATTTCCAACCGCTGCGGAGCTACGGACGTTTTAAGATGTGCAAACAACAAATCCCTACTTGTGTGTAATTCGATAGATGGCAGCACTGGTGGTAGTTTTGGTTAACGAAGTTACCACTACTAATCCTCAGTTTTTACTTTCAAGTTGGTTCTGATCTGTGGTACGAGACACTGTGTTGCGTTAAGGTGAACAATCAAAATCAGTCAACAGTTCACACCCGCTGAATACGCTGATATCCATTTCATTTATGGATTCTGTGATGGTAACAGCAGAGCAGCAGTTGAGGAATATCGAAGACGTTTTCCGAACCGAATACCGAACAGGCAAGTGTTTAGTGACACACACCAGAAATTAAGGAAAACAGGGACAATTGTTCCACGAAACCAAGAACATGTAGCACGACGGCCCGCTGCTGTGGAGGAGCGCATACTGGACCTAGCACAACGTTTAGTGATGAAGCACAATTCATTCGGGATGGAATTAACAATAGACGAAATTCCCACTTGTATCCCCACGGTATCGTTGAAGGAAACTTTCAACATCGATTCTCTGTGAATGTTTGGTGCGGTGTAATTGGAGATCAGCTGAATGGACCGTTCATTTTGAAACAACGATTAACTGCTGATATTTATATGAACTTCCTGACGAACGAATTGCTGTTTTTGGTGGAGGACGTGACCTTGGAGACAAGGCACAGGATGTTCTTTCAGCACGATGGGGTGCCACCACATTTTAGTCGTCATGTTACGGATTACTTGAATCAGCGGTACGGAAATCGTTGGATTGGTCGTGCTGGTCCAATATCATGGCCCCCAAGATCTCTGGACCTAACCCCGTTAGATTTCATTTTACGGGGCCTTATGAAAGAGATGATCTACAAGACCAAAGTACATACGAGAGAGGAACTCTTGCGTCGGATTATGGATGCCGCTGCTTACATACGAGAACACCCCGAAATGATTCACTGGGCAGTGGACTCTTGTTTGGAACGAGCAAGGCTGTGCATTGAAAACCCAGGCAGACATTTTGAACATTTAGAAGGTGTATCTCATAAAAAGTAGCAATAAATACATCAGATTAATACTCTCGTTTGTTTTTTTCCGTGCACTTTAAAACGTCCGTAGCTCCGCAACGGTTGGAAATAGCATCGATGTTGTATTAACATTTTTACTCGATATCACCCCGCAAATCACCCCCTAAAGTATGGCAGACCGGTTGTGAAACACGCTGTATATGTATAGGGGCGTAGGGACTTTTGAGACGTCTTATATTACGTCGAAAGCAATGGATAAAATTAAGTCAAAAGAAATATAAGGCACATTCTAAATTCTTGCATCATACCCATTAATAATAACCAAAATGCGGTAAGATATTTTAATTTTAAGATTAAGGCAACGCAAAGAAATTGTCATCTAGACTCTAGATGACATCTTCTAGAGTAAACTAGAGCAACAGTGAATCGCATGATGTATACCAACCATTTCCAGTGTTCTCGAAGAAGAATGTAACTCCTCCTACAGTATATCGAGTATGCAGCAAGTAGTCCTCGCTCGAAGACACTTTGAAACAGATAGATTTTAAGGGAGAACTTGTAAGACAACGATCAACATAAGTATCCAAAATCAAATATTCTGAGACTGTAGTAAAGTATCATTAGTTTTCTCTATTATCAGGGGCAAAATGCATCTCTTGCAGGTTCGTAAATATTACCTCCAATAATAGATTTCTTATAGGGAGAACATGTATAGGGAGAACATGATAAATATCGACGTCAACTCTTAAATCTGATGTTAGTTTCTTTTGTTTCATTGGTATATACAGGGTGGGTAAATAAAAAGTGACCCCTTAGAGGTAAACTGTCATATTAGAAAAAGTAAGGGGACTAGAGCTCCGAAACTTCATAAATGCTTACCTTAGCATGTTGTTCGTCTTAATTGAGAAGTTGCTCGATGTGTCCCCCTTCCTGCTCAACGCAGGCCTCCAAACGAGGACGCCACCGATCAATACACCTGTTTACATATCGTTGAGACACCTCCCATCCGAGCAGAATTCTTTCGCGTAGTTCATCTATAACTCTTATATTGGTACCAGGGATGTAAACTTTGGACTTCAGGGCTTCCCAAACACTATAATCTAGTGGTGAAAGATCGGGGTTACTAGCCGGCCACATATTGGGTTCGATAAAATCCGGTGTTTCGTTCTCAAGGAATGTGACATTTTGGCGTGCTATATGAGCAGGGGCTCCATCTTGTTGTTAGAAAGTATCTCTTTCACCACTAATTACCGCATGCAGTAATGAAATTTTAAAAATGTCTAATGGGACCCACGAACGACCCTTGAGGTCGATGTCAGGCCCAAGAGCTTGATAGAGGACTCTATGATTGAAAGAAAAATAGGGGTCAGTGGCAGGTCCGGATCGTGTGCGGAAATTTGTACGTCAACATTTGTACGACGGAAATTTATACGCCAGCATTTGTACGCCAGAACATTTATACGACTGGAAATTTATACGACTGACATTAATTTTGTACGACGGTAATTTAAGTATGTGCTCTACCGGACTTTTTTGACTTAAGTATGCGATCTACCCATGATAATAACCGTGACTTCATTTTTTTATATAAACATAAGCACAGGTGCAAAAAAAATAAATAAATAAATAAAAGTAAACATTATTTAAATATTTTGAAAATAATTTCAATTTGAAGAATTTTAAATTTTATCATGTATCACAGCGCATTAAAGGATTAACAGGTAGGTAAATGGTTATTGAATAGGTACAGGTAGTTAGGTTAGGTTAGGTTAGGTTAGGTCTGGAGATTAATGAGAAAAAACTCGCAAGATTTGTTCTCCGATTTTTTAAATGACATTCGTTAGGTTAGGTTAGGTTAGGTTAGGTCTGGAGATTAATGAGAAAAACTCGCAAGATTTGTTCTCCGATTTTTTAAATGACATTCGTTCTGTATGTCGCTAGTTGCATTTTCTCTTAAATTGATAAGCTGAAATCTAGTTTCGATTATGCATTTAATTATTGCAATATGTAATTTCATAATTTGTGATAATTTGTATTTTAACCTACCTAGTTTCAAATTCAATTTTATTAACTGATCAAATGCTTGGCGTATAAATTTCGAGTCGTATAAATGTTCTGGCGTACAAATGCTGGCGTATAAATTTCCGTCGTACAAATGTTGGTGTACAAATTTCCGGGTTTTGGTCGGGATAGTTTAAACTAAAATAAAATAAGAGTTTCATTTGCAGAGGAGTCGACCTTTAGCCATTTTTTAATTAAATATAAATAAAATTTTCAATATTATTAAGGACATACTGACACCACCAAATATTTGATCTCCTGTCTTCTAGTTAAACTGATTTAGAAAATCTTTAATTTAAGGAAGTTGCACAGCCCACAACCTTATACAGGGTGTTTCAGGAGAAAGGTCAATACTTCGGGAGGTGATAGTATCGGTCATTGTGAGAAAAAAGTTCATATGAATATGTGTCTAATTCTGAATGGTTACGGAGATAGAGCTGTTTGAATCTGATGCGCGCGCAGCTCTTCCTCCCCCTTCCCTCCCCTATAACCTTGAACCATGTAAGCTATAATGTAAGCATGTAACATAAGCCAATCGACAGCTGACTGTTGTGAGTGACATTGTTTGGTGTTTGAAGCAGTGTTAAGAATGCCACACACCTTCACACATGCCGAATATGCAGATATGGTGTATGTCTACGGTTTTTGCGATGGAAATGCAACAGTTGCTCTTGCAGAATACAGTCGATGGTTTCCGAACAGCAGAATTCCGGATCGAAGAGTGTTTACCAGGGTTTTCAACACATTGCGTGAGATTGGTACACTTCCCAGCGCTCATGTTTCATCTAAAGGTGAAGGTCAACAAGATGTGGATAAAGTGGAAAACATTCTTCAGTTGGTAGAGCGTAGTCCTACTACTAGCTCACGAAGAATTTCTACACGTCTCGGTGTACCACACACAAGAGTATGGCGAACATTACGTGAGGAAGGCTTGCATCCATATCATGTACAGCGTGTACAACACCTTCAACCAGGAGACGCTGCCATGCGACTGGAATTTTGTCATTGGGTAAATGCTAATCGCCGATTGCTTCGATTAATACTGTTCACCGATGAAGCTACTTTCACCCGTGACGGTATCAACAACACTTGTAACTCTCATCGGTGGTCAGGCGAAAATCCAAATGCCACTGTGGAAACAAATTTTCAACATCACTTCTCTGCCAATGTGTGGTGCGGTATCATCGATGATCAGCTGATTGGCCCTGTTACTTTAGAGAATCGTCTTACAGGACAAAGTTACCTAGAATTTCTGCAAAATGAATTGCCAGGACTATTGGAGGATGTTCCTTTGGCTACACGCGCTGGTATGTACTTTCAGCATGACGGAGCTCCTCCACATTCTACCCGTCTGGTGGTGCAATACCTAAATCAAACTTTCCCTGGTCGATGGATCGGCCGCGGTGGTCCCATTCAATGGCCACCAAGGTCTCCAGATCTCTCTCCGTTAGATTATTGTTTGTGGGGGTGGATGAAAAGTCACGTTTACAAAAGAAAGGTGGATACACGAGACGAATTGCTCGCGCGCATTTTGGATGCTGCTGCCCGCATAAAGGAACGTCAAGATCAACTCAGACGAACAACACGCGATCTTCGCACACGAGTTGCAAAGTGCATTGAGATTGACGGTGGGATTTTCGAAAACGTATTGTAAACTGTAACAAATTTGTCATTTCTGTATCTGATACCATTCAAAATGCCAATGTATATACATTAAATGTTAGAAACAGTAATTGGTTTCTCTTTCTTGATTACCATTAACAATGCTTTTGTATTTGTAGATTCAAACAGCTCTATCTCCGTAACCATTCAGAATTAGACACATGTTCATATGAGCTTTTTTCTCACAATGACCGACACTATCACCTCTCGAAGTATTGACCTTTCCTCCTGAAACACTGTGTGTATATATATATATATATATATATATATATATATATATATATATATATATATATATATAATATATATATATATCAAAACTATTGACTTCTCCTTAGGGAAACGGAGCTTACAGATGAGAAGAAGGATCAACACAACGGCAAACATTTTCATTTATTTGTACTTCAGACGTTTCGACAAATCTTTTGTCATCATCAGTGAATTAAGTCTTAAAACCTTAAAACAAAATTGAAAAGTGAAAATTACATCAATACAATATTAAAACCATTAAAATTAAAACCTTAAAGCAAAATGAAAATTGCATCAATACAAATTAAAATCATTTAAATTTCATCACTATAAAAACTAAAATTAAATTAAATTTCATCACTATAAAAACTAAAATTAAATTAAATTACCTCAATAGGTAAATACACAATGTTTACATCCACCTCCATACTTGGCAAAGTCTAAGAGAACACTGGATGGTCAGAGGATTAGAAGGGTATGTCTGTGTTTATCGGTTGGTTAGTCAAAAGAGTTGTAATTTGTCGGATGAGCTATTATTATTAAGGGAGGGTTTGTTTCTATAGATGTACAAAGATTCTAAAATTCGAAGTTCTGTAAGGTTATTGGATCTAGTTAAGATTTCAAACTGAGTTTTGTGAAGGGGATGGTCGTTTTCATTATGGCTAATGCGCGATTGTGGAGGGCTACTGAGGGGACGGTTGGTACGGACTGACAAGCCCAAATGTTGAGAAAGGCGCACCTCCAGTTGGAGTTGAGTGCTGCCAATATACGCAGCCTTACAGCTGTCGCACGTGTATTTGTAACAACATTGGGGCATACAGTTTTGGGGAATTCATCTTTGAACTTTAAAAAATTTGATAATTTAAGTGGGTTGACGAAGGCGAATCTAAAATTTATTTGGGGATAACTAGACTTGAGTAGTTTGGACAATTCACGTCGAATACGCAATGATAAATAACCATAAAAAGGTAATTTAATATATCTGGTTTCTTTTTGTACTGTAGTTACGGGGAGTTTAGTATCAAAAGTGTTATTTAAAAATTTCTTTAATTGGTTATCGAATAGATGAGAAGGGTAGTAATTGTTAATAAAGTACTGTTTTAAAAATTTAAATTCTTCGTTTAACGAAAAGTAATCCGAACAAATACGGTAACTTCTTGTTAATAATGTTACTATAGCACTAATCTTATATTTATAAAACATACAACTTAAATAATTGGTTCCCAAGCCAGTAAAAGTTTGTTTTCGAAATAGTGAAGTATGGAACTTATTATGAGCCCGTTTAACTAAAACATCCAGGAAAGGTAAACTATTATTTGTTTCGTTTTCACACGTGTACTTAATATTACTATGTTGTTTATTAAGATAATCAAGAAAAAGTTTTACGTGTGAAGGATGGTTAAATATTACGAAAGTGTCATCCACGTATCTTCTGTAATGTATGGGTTTAAGACTACTAGGACAACTTTTCAACCAAATTTCTTCGTAATGGCAAAGAAATGCATTTGCTAGTGTTGGGCTTAACGGGGAACCCATAGCTACCCATCAATTTGGCTGTAAAGGTTGCTATTAAATAAGAAAAGATTATCAAAACACACTATTTCGAGAAGGTTTTTAAATTGAGTCTGAGTGAGGCCATTAATAAGAGTATTATCAGTAGTGAATAACTTATTTAGTATGATATTTAATGTTTCTTTTAACGGGACATTAGTAAACAATGACGAGACATCAAAACTGGCCATAGTAAGAGAATCGGCATGATTGATCTCTTTTATCTCTTTAGCAAAATCAAACGAGTTGTTAATAGAATAATCATTAAAGGTGAGTTTTGAAAGCAAGGGAACGAAGAATTTGGCTAAATTATAATTGAATGTACCACATGCCGAAAGAATAGGTCTTAGTGGGAAATTTGGCTTATGGACTTTAGGTAAACCATATAGAATTCCTGGATTAGAACCAGAAGCAAATAAAAAATTGTATGTATTGTCAGCAATAATATTACTATTTTTTAATTTACGCAAACACCTATTAAGTTTATCTTCGAGTTTTAGTAATTTAGACAGAACATTCTCTTTTACCCTTTTAAATTTAGACGTATCCGACAAAATTGTCTCCATTCTATTTATGTAAACTGTTGAATCAATCAGCACTACTCCTTTACCCTTATCCGGTTTTGTAATGATGACAGAGTTATCCTTTTTCAAATTATTAAGAATTTTAAAATCTTGCTTATTAAAGAGGGGAGAAAACACCTTATGGGGTTTAAAATTATAAAAATTCTTGAAACAGATGCTCTCCACTTGTTTTACCAAGTTATGAAACGGGAAATTTGGTCGGATCTCACAATTCTTAATATTCATGAGAAGATTTTCAAAGCCAGAGAAAAATTTATAAAAATTTAGTTTATAATGAGGTAGATCAAAATTTAATCCTAACGACAATATTTCTTTCTCTCTAATACTTAAAACTCTATTAGAGAAATTAAAAATAAAATTATCTGGATTATTAAAAAACGACTGGGTGATTCCCAATTTTTCCAATTTGGCAGCATGTATCCTTTTATGTCTATTGACAATTTTATCACAGCAAGTTTGAAATTTAGTAACTAAACAATGATAATCAATATAAGACACCCTAGATTTTAGACCAAACAGAGAATTCTTATATTTCAGTTTGAGAAAACTCACTGTTTTAGTTTTCGAATGAAGCTCCAAATTTAATAATTTATGTTGCCATGATTTATATAGTTTGGAGTTGTGGAGGCGTTTATTATAAAGTTTAAATCTAAGGAAATTAGGCACAATATTATAACTTTTGCACTTAGACAAGAAACTCTCATCACAAATAGCCTTGTTAAGTTTCAAATAGACTCTTTCACATTGTCTGTAATAGTTCAATGTCGATCGGCCATATCTCTGGGTTAATATCAAAACTATTGACTTCTCCTTAGGGAAACGGAGCTTACAGATGAAAAGAAGGATCAACACAACGGCAAACATTTTCATTTATTTGTACTTCAGACGTTTCGACAAATCTTTTGTCATCATCAGTGAATTAAGTCTTAAAACCTTAAAACAAAATTGAAAAGTAGCTATGGGTTCCCCGTTAAGCCCAACACTAGCAAATGCATTTCTTTGCCATTACGAAGAAATTTGGTTGAAAAGTTGTCCTAGTAGTTTTAAACCCATACATTACAGAAGATACGTGGATGACACTTTCGTAATATTTAACCATCCTTCACACGTAAAACTTTTTCTTGATTATCTTAATAAACAACATAGTAATATTAAGTACACGTGTGAAAACGAAACAAATAATAGTTTACCTTTCCTGGATGTTTTAGCTAAACGGGCTCATAATAAGTTCCATACTTCACTATTTCGAAAACAAACTTTTACTGGCTTGGGAACCAATTATTTAAGTTGTATGTTTTATAAATATAAGATTAGTGCTATAGTAACATTATTAACAAGAAGTTACCATATTTGTTCGGATTACTTTTCGTTAAACGAAGAATTTAAATTTTTAAAACAGTACTTTATTAACAATTACTACCCTTCTCATCTATTCGATAACCAGTTAAAGAAATTTTTAAATAACACTTTTGATACTAAACTCCCCATAACTACAGTACAAAAAGAAACCAGATATATTAAATTACCTTTTTATGGTTATTTATCATTGCGTATTCGAGGTGAATTGTCCAAACTACTCAAGTCTAGTTATCCCCAAATAAATTTTAGATTCGCCTTCGTCAACCCACTTAAATTATCAAATTTTTTAAAGTTCAAAGATGAATTCCCCAAAACTGTATGCCCCAATGTTGTTTACAAATACACGTGCGACAGCTGTAAGGCTGCGTATATTGGCAGCACTCAACTCCAACTGGAGGTGCGCCTTTCTCAACATTTGGGCTTGTCAGTCCGTACCAACCGTCCCCTCAGTAGCCCTCCACAATCCGCAATTAGAAACCATAGTAATGAAAACGACCATCCCCTTCACAAAACTCAGTTTTAAATTTTAACTAGATCCAATAACCTTACAGAACTCCGAATTTTAGAATCTTTGTACATCTATAGAAACAAACCCTCCCTTAATAATAATAGCTCATCCTACAAATTACAACTCTTTTGACTAACCAACCGATAAACACAGACATACCCTTCTAATCCTCTGACCATCCAGTGTTCTCTTAGACTTTGCCAAGTATGGAGGTGGATGTAAACATTGTGTATTTACCTATTGAGGTAATTTAATTTAATTTTAGTTTTTAAAGTGATGAAATTTAATTTAATTTTAGTTTTTATAGTGATGAAATTTAAATGATTTTAATTTGTATTGATGCAATTTTCATTTTGCTTTAAGGTTTTAATTTTAATGGTTTTAATATTGTATTGATGTAATTTTCACTTTTCAATTTTGTTTTAAGGTTTTAAGACTTAATTCACTGATGATGACAAAAGATTTGTCGAAACGTCTGAAGTACAAATAAATGAAAATGTTTGCCGTTGTGTTGATCCTTCTTTTCATATAATATATTATATATATATATATATATATATTATGAAAATTATTTCACGAAAGTAACACGTGAAAAATATTTATGATGAATAAAACCATTAACTATAAAATTGGTTGTAAACAATCCATTTGATCTTGTGTTGAATTCGGGTAAAGTGCTAAAATTGGTAGTTTTCCTTACAAATTTGTATGCTCCTCCCACAATTTTTATTTATATATATATATATATATATATATATATATATATATATATATATATATATATATATATATATATATATATATGTATATTTTTTTGTAACCTGTATATAGACTTGAACTCTTTATTTGTTTCAGTGTTCCTGAGGATGTCATTAGACGAAAGCGCTTGAGCACCATTCTGTGTTTCCTTTCCTTCGTTTTTATTCCTCATATATATATATATATATATATATATATATATATATATATATATAAGTAGAAAATTGATGCACGAGTGTGAGGTTCCCTGCATGAACGAAAAAAAACCGCTTCATTTTAAGATAATCCGTAAACCAGGGGGGCCCTTGGATTCAACGTGGGCGTGTAAGCGTCCGGGCGTACGTGGGGTGCGTGACGGGTAGACATGAGCTGGGCTGTTTCTGGGTTCCAGGTGTCGTTCTCGGAACCCCTGTGGTCTACGGCATTTCCCCGAGAGGCTACTCCACCTTCAAATATAGCTTATAAACGTTCATAAAGTCTCCCCTTAATCTAATCTAACCTTAGACTAGGTTATGTTAGGTTAAGCTAACCTTCCCCTCTCACCCTCAAATACACCTCATCAACGGACGTGAGAGCCGCATAACTTCATCATGTCAAATTTTTCCATAATGTAACTCAAACGAACGTGATGATGTGAAAGGGGGAAATTCTCAAATCGCTCCATTTCTGTCTCTTCAGATGCCACCATACTATTACTGATATCCTCCACCAAGGCATTCACACTGGAATGCTTTTTTTTATAAAACGTGAAATATAAAAGTATTTTAGCTATACAATAATAAGATTTAACTACTAGAATTATACACTGATCAGTACAGTCAGAAAAGGTCGCCTTTCCTCCCTTCTAAGGTATCTTATTAGACTGAGCCAAATCTAGAGAGAAGAAAATTATGGGGTAGAAAACAAAGTTTTTGTGAGGAAGTTAGATATTATGTAAAAAGAGTTAATAAAGGTTATGGTAATCAAGCACTGAAAGAAGTATAAACACTCCTCCTTGATTGCTTGTTTTTGTAGAAGAATTACCTCCTTCTTACTATTTTATTTACAAACAAAGGAAATCTCAAAGTGATAAACTTAAACGAGTTTATTTCCAGGTTGATTCATTTTCATTCCATTTTCCATTTAGTATACAGAGTTAGTCAATGTAATAAAGCTCCGGTACGTAGCTCATCACCTCTGCAGAAAGAAACGATACAGTACTCCGATTTGATGTACACTAGAATGTGCGTTTCGTGAGTTTGCATCTAAGCATCGAAGGTATTATAAAGACCGAGTACATGATTCATCAGGATCGAGATGCGCTTGAAACTAGTGTTTCTTCCCGTACAACATATAAATGTACTTTCATTTCTTTTTATATACTTATTAGATGACAAACATATCTGAATCAAAAACTAAAAACATCTACAATTTCAAACCTTCCGGTCATAAAGGCCAGTAGTATGCTGTTCGTATATTAACTAGTATTCAGAATTTTTTCAATCGCAGAAAATATCCGCAAAAATATTTTAATCCCTAACTTTAAAACATAATAATCCTCATACCGTAATTAAGAGAGGCTGTAAATTATTATTATCACAATACCAGTTTTCTCCTACTTTTAACTAGCATAATTAATCGTATAATTAACAATTTCAAAGGCACTGTCCATTATTATGAGAACATTCTCTCTTCAAAACATGTACACACACACACACACACATATATATATATATGTTTATATTTACATATTACGCAAATAAACAATACTTAATTAGTCAGTATATATATATATATATATATATATTATATATATATATATATATATATATATATATATATATATATACAAAATTGATTAGAAATAATACTGCACTGTCGAAGTTAAGTGGAGCTACAGAAAGACGTTTTCGTACCAAGAAGTCCATAGCTTAGAGCAGGGGTTCCCAAACTGGTGTTCCGCGGAACACTTGTATACCGTGAGAAGTGTTCCGCGGAACACAATTTGGGAACCCCTGGCTTAGAGGATAAATGGCAGAACTCATGGATAGCTTGGATGATATTATATATATATATATATATGCTCTCTGAGGGCATTGGTTTCTGCCCTATTTGGGAGAATTTCGATTTGTGATTGAGTGAGGTCCGTAGCATAATGGTAGAGCGTCCGACCGGCAATTGGAAGGCCCTGGGTTCGATTCCCAGGCGGTTCGCCTCATTTTTCATTATTTCGTTATCTCTCCTCCTCGTGTGCAGAAACGTTCCTTAATACTTATGTCGTTTCTATTCATATATATATATATATATATATATAATACCAAAAAAAATAATTGCCTGGATCTGGTATTCACGAATAACACGAACTTGATTGCTAATATAAAAATAACCCCAACCATTATCTCAGACCACAACTTAATCGAGATATCAACAAATAAGACGACAGCATTAAAAGACAATAACATATTGAGGAAAGAAGTAAATTCGGGGCCTGTAACTTAAACTCCAAGACTATAAATTGGGAAGCAATCAGATCGCACATGGCCCAAATAGAATGGAGAACAATTTTCGAGAATAAAACAACTGAAGAAATGCTAACAACCTTGGAAGAAAAAACGCTGAGAATTTTAGAAAAATATGCTCCGAAATCACAGCCAAAAGGAAAGAGGAGCTGGCTAGAGAGGCAAAAGAGAAGATTATTCCGCAAAAGAAAGAGAGTGGAGGCGAAAAACTGGAGGATATCGATAGGGAAATACAAGCCCTGATTAAGGACCATACAGAGAGGGAAGAGGAAAAGGCGGTAGAAGCAATAAAGGAAAATCCAAAATACTTCTATAGCTATACAAAAGGGAAAACAAAAACGCACGCCGCTACTGGGCTCTTAAGGACGAGAAATAATGAACTAACCGACGATCCAAAAGAAATATCTGATACATTGAGAGCTCAATATGAATCAGTTTTCAGTACCCAAAAAAGTGACAAAGCGATACCTGACATAAATGCATTCTTTGAAGAGGAATTGCAAGGAGTGTATATAACAGACTTTGATTTTATCCCAGAAGATGTAGCGAGAGCTTAAGACAAATGAAACCACATTCAGCTGCAGGTCCGGACAATTGGAACGCATTATTGATTAAAAACTGTAAAAATGAAATAGCTACACCTTTATACTGGATATGGAGAAGATCCCTAGACACTGGGGAAACACCGAACATCTTGAAAAGAGCAAACATTGTCCCTATATATAAAGGAGGGGACAGATCTCAAGCAAAGAACTATAGACCAGTGTCATTGACGTCCCACCTCACCAAAGTATTTGAAAGAATAGTTATAGAGAAAATTTATGATTTCCTGGAGACACGGGAAAGATTCAACGAAAATCAGCATGGATTCCGATCAGGTAGATCATGCCTATCATAACTAATAGAACACTACAACAATATCCTAGATACATTGGAAGGCAATGACAACTACGATGCTATATACAAAGATTTTGCTAAAGCTTTCGGCAAATGTGACCATGGTATAATATCACATAAAATGAAATATATGGGAATAACACGCAAAGTGGGAAAATGGATCTACAACTTCCTCAGAGAACGTCTGCAGGTCGTCAAAATTCAAGGTATATCATCATCATCAGAATCGGAAGTATGCAGCTCAGTACCACAAGGGACAGTACTGGCCCCACTCCTGTTCATTATCATGCTAACAGACATAGACAGCGGAGTAAACAGCAACAGTATAGTAACATCCTTTGCAGACGATACAAAGATCAGCAGAAAAATCAGCGATGTACATGACGTGGAGGCCTTGCAGAGGATACGAACAAAATATACAAATGGTCAGAAGACAACAACATGTCATTTAACACCGACAAATTTCAGCTCTTGAGATATGGTAGAACAGAAGAACTTAAACAGACTGCATATTATGCATCAGATAGACAGGAAATTCAGAGAAACACGAAAGCGATCGATCTCGGGATAATAATGACAGATGATGCGAAATTCGAAACACAAAATCAGGTAGCGATAAATAAAGCAAAAAGAGTCGCCGGACAGGTACTAAGAACGTTCAAGAGAAGGGACAGGACAGTAATGATTCCCCTGCTAAAAACACTATTACACCAAAACTTGAATACTGCTCAGTTTTGACGTCCCCATATAAAAAGGAAGAAACTAATAAACTAGAAGAAACGCAAAGGCATTTCACAGCCAAGATTGATGGCTGCAAAGAACTCAACTACTGGGAAAGACTACGTAAACTAAATCTGTACTCCCTGGAAAGAAGAAGAGAGAGGTACACCATAATCTACATATGGAAAATGATCGAAAAACTGGTACCAAACCTAAAACTAAACCCAATTACCATTCAAACAACACTGGAAAATAGGAAAGGCAGAATGTGTAGTGTTCCCAAATTAAGGGCCCGACAAGGGACCTCCTCAACTCTGAAGGAAAATAGCTTGGTTGTCAGGGGGCCAAGACTTTTCAACCAGCTTCCAAAGGACCTCAGAAACGTAACGGGGATCAAAGTTGAAGTCTTCAAGAGAAGACTGGATGCCTGACTCAGGACGGTACCAGATGAGCCGGACGTGCCTGGCTATGTACGATGGAGAGCACAAGAAAGCAACTCGCTCCTCCACGAAACAACATAAGGTTCATAAGGTTAAGGTAAGGTGTGTGTGTGTGTGTGTGTGTATATATATATATATAATCAGTAAATATGCAGAATACCAGATATTAGACAGTTCGTATTCAGCTGTCATGTATGAATGTATCTTATGAAATAAAAACCTATAGCCAAGGTCTATACGTGAGGTATGAGATAAGCTTTCTCCAGCTACTGCGAACAACATATGCATTACTGATTACAAATTTTCCCCTAAACTTTTAGAAACATTAGGAATTTTTCTGTTCATCCTGAAAGTTCCAAGGCTGTGGTTCATCTGTCATGAAGAGGACATACAAGAGACAAGACGTCGCGGATATTCCAGAAGCCAAATAAAACGACTCGTTCCATCCATTTGTCTGGAAATTATAATAATTTATAATTAGTTAATTAACATCTCAATCTGAGTAATCAATAAAGAGGTAAGTAGAATGCCTATATTTATTAATAATAATAAACAACAATAAATGTGAAATAAGTGGTAGACATTCGGTAATCCAGCCATGCAGATAAGGAACAGAACTCCGTTAGAAAACCAAACTCGTTTGATGAAGCGATGAATTACTGGAGACGCCAAGTCGATTACGATTTATGATCACTATTACACGCAAATAAAATGCCATAAAGAGTTCAATAAATGATTAAATGTGTGTAAAATTAGGAAAAAGAGAGTCCTTTAAGGTTTTCGTTCGAAAAAGTCCATTATAATATGGCTGTATTGTCTTATGTAGTGGACAGCAGTGTCTCCGAAGATGTCGTTTCGGGTCCCGTTACCATTTCTATCTTCGTACTGAATGTGTGGTTTTAGATCAATGGATCAAGCGGTGAAGCGTCGGACTAAGTGATAAATCATTTCAATTGGTAATTGTCGGAATAAGCGAAACCAAAATATTCGTTCGTTGAATTAGCAAATCTGTACCGTAATTTAATAATAATATAATTTATACTTTCTCTCTCTTGTCGTAAGTGTAAATGTATGTACAATCACGGAAACAAAATCGCCGAAAAATTTATATTTTATCTTTTTCAACCAATATATATATATATATATATATATATACACCGGATGATTACAAACGATCTTCCCGATTTTAAACATTTATTATGAAAAACTAACGAAGCTACAGCGAAAAGCAAGATATACAAATGAAGAAGAACTCAAAAAGTTTTATTTACAGTAAAGCTATTGAAGTTCATTATGAGCTCCTTTTGTGGCTCTGCAAACTTCAAAGCGGTATTCTGTTTCCCTCCATACATTTTGTAGGATATCATACTGAACTTTTCTAACAGCCTCACGTATCCTTTCCTTCAAATGTTCTAAAGTTGTTGCCATTAGTGGAACCAAAAATTAATTTTTGACATAGCCCCAGAGAAAGAAGTCAAGGGGGGTTAGAGCGGGCGAACGAGCCGGCCAAGGAATGGGCCCCCACGCCCGATCCAACGATCAGGCAATTGCTCATTCAGGAATGTTGTAACCTCAAAAGGAGCCACAAAAAGAGCTAATATTGAACTTCAATAGCTTGTAAATAAAATGTTTTTAGTTCTTCTTTATTTGTATATCTTGCTTTTCGCTGTAACTATGTTAGTTTTTTTATAATAACTTTAAAATCGGGAAGATCATTTGTAATCAACGGTATATATATATATATATATATATATATATATATATATATATATATATATATATAAAATTTAGGGTGGTCCAAAATTTGGGCTAAAATTTCAAAATAGTTGAAAATGCTCTCCACATGGCTGCTCTTATTCCTTTAGATGTGAAGTGATTTTGTGCAAAATATCTGTCGATTCAGTACATAATAAGAGGTCGCTATGATTTTCACATTTTCAATTAATTAATTAGCTAATCATTTTCTACCCGCTTCATTTTTAGAGGACGCGGCAGTCACGCCACAATGACTCCGCCCACCTTTCAGAGGATGATGCAATTGTTCGACTTCTTGTATAATGTTGTTTGTGAATCAGACAAATCATTTACTCATGCATCATTTCAAGTTTAAACTTGTTGGAGGACGGTTTTAAGTTCGTTCAAACTTCAAGAACTTAGGAATAGTATCTCGTGTGAGTATTAATTCATATATATTAATTATTAATTCATATATATAATTATTAATTCATATATATTAAGTATTAATTCATATGTATTATATTTATTCAGTATAAATATATATATAAAAATTATGTTCATTATATGCAAATTTATAACCGGTAAGGATGTTGCTATTAAATTAAATGACTAAAATTGTAAGGTATATATCTTATGTCTCTTGAAATGTATTATTTACTTATTTTTAAATATATTTTTAAAAATTTGGCTATCTTCCTACTCATGAACCACTAACCACTGTAACCAATTTTTTTACTTTATTTATTTTGACTCTGCAATTTTTTACTTTAACACTTATATAATTGTTCTTTGGTGCTAAACGGTTAATGCATTATTTTCTCTCATTTTTCAGGTTATGGCTAGAAGTACTCGCTCATTTGCAGAAAGTGGGTTCTAGGAAAGCCCAGCAACGAGTTATCAACTGCAAGGCTAACCACATGTGGTGATGTGCTTCGTTTGGTTCAGTTAACCACCATGAACACTTTGAACAGTCCAAGACCTTGAAAGAGAGCTACAACTTGGCCTGCAAAGAGGCCCTGCAAGTATGGCAGAGAGCAAGGATTCCTACACAGCGAGTCGATTCCTGCGTTAGTAAGCTGTCAAAGCTGTACGAAGAGTTCCTTGCGTTGAAGAAAAACCGCCAGACGCAGGTACAAAGCTGCAGTGAAAGAGAGCATGTTCCAAAAGACCCCCACAGAGCTTTTCGACCTTGCCTCGAAGGACGTCTTGAAGGTGATAAACAATGAAGAAGACCGTCAATTCCTGATGATGTAACGAGAAGACGTCTTTTTCTGCAGTATGGCAGGCCCTGACAAGATTAATTTTGCCGAGGAATACCGCAAGAGATGTCGACAGGAGAAAGATGCTGACAAAGCCCTAAGGTACAAAGAAAGAGAGGCTGCATTCCAGGTTGGAACTGCTGTTCTTCCATCATCCAGCACATCCGCTTCATCCTCTGAAGACTTCAACACTGAAGACGATGATTATCGTCCGTCGACTTCGACCGGAAGAGCAGATGGGTGTCCGGCGAATTTGTCTACAACAATTTGTCTAAAGATACAATTCATCTACAACAATTTGTCTACAACAATTTATCTACACAATTAGTCTACAGATACAATTTATCTACAATAATTTGTCTACAGATACAATTTGTCTAGAGAGGAAAAATGAAAGCTATTTGATGTTAATTATTATTAATTTAAAAAAAAAAAATGAAAAATTTGTTTCTGCAATCGGTTTTCTTGAGAAATGATAAAGAAAAATGTTATTGGATATTGAATAAATTTATTTAATGAAACGACGCAATACACTCCAACATCTTTTGAATAAGTCCGAGCTGGTGTGGCGCTTACGCCATACAAATTCACAAAAAATGACAAGAATTAGTGCGATATCTTGCAAAAAACAATAGTATAAGAAACTCGATTAGGTCAGGTTAGGTTAGGTTAGGTTAGGTCAGGTCAGGTTAGGTTAGGTCAGGTTAGGTCAGGTCAGGTTAGGTCAGGTTAGGTTAGGTTTCTCAAGAAAACCGATTGCAGAAACAAAATCAGGGTCATCGACTGCCCTTGTTTTCAATTTCGTAGGAAAATCGAGAGCAGTCCATGAAACATACTAGATCCAATATTAGTAATAGTTTCTCTAGACAAATTGTATCTGTAGACTAATTGTTGTAGATAAATTGTTGTAGACAAATTGTTGTAGATAAATTGTTGTAGACAAATTGTTGTAGATGAATTGTATCTTTAGACAAATTGTTGTAGACAAATTCGCCTAAAACCGAGCAGATGTACACTCTCATCCTCCGAAACGAAACAATATCTTCACATCACCAGATGTGGTTGCTGCTCTTGATCGCGTCAACCTTCCCGATCGAGGAGAAGTCTTCGTTGCTGGATCAGTCGCTCAAGCTCTGGGCTATGATATTTCTACAATGACTCTTTCACGCAGCTCCATCCGTCGTTCGAGAAGGCAAGCAAGGCAGGCAGCAGCCAAAGAGGATCAAGCTTCGTTTTCTTTCGAAGGACCTCTTCTTCTTCACTGGGATGGGAAACTACTCCCCGACATCGGCGGCGCAAAGGAAACACCCGAACGAACCGCGGTAATCGTTACGGGAAATGGGATAGAAAAACTCCTAGACGTGCCAAAAATACAACGAGCTACAGGAGAAGAACAGGCCAAGGCTTGCATTTCGATGATTGATGACTAAAATCTTCGTGGTGAGATCCAAGGTCTCGTATTTGACACAAATGCGTCTAATACTGGCCTTCACAGGGGAGCCTGTACCATAATTGAAAAAGTAGGGAGGGAACTTGTCTGGATCGCTTGTCGACATCATATCCTTGAAGTCGTCTTGTCAAACACCTGCAACGTACTTCTTAGACCCACAGGTGGCCCGGAAATGACTCTCTTTAAACGTTTTCAGAAAAAATGGCCATCACTTCAGAAGGATTCCTTCATGAAGGCTTCAAACCAGAGCTGGGCACTTGCGGCATATTGCGGTACTGCGGTACTGCTGCACTACCAAACCGGTACCAAACCGGTACGCGGAAATTTGAATGCGGTAGCGGTACTGCGGTACTTTCAGCGATCCTTTGCGGTACTGCGTTATGGGGGCCCGGGGTGGTAGTGCGGTGGTACCGCAAGTACCGCAGTACCGCAAAATATGCCGCAAATGCCCAGCTCTGCTTCAAACAACCTATTCAGAGATCCAAAGATGTTCCGGCTTCGAGAGGAAATGATCCAGTACTTCACAAAGGCACTGGAGTCCAAACAATCGTGTGATAACTACGAGGAATTGCTACGACTCTGTCTCACCTTCCTCGGGTACCGTGATGAGAAAGAAGTCAAGGTCCGCGCTCCAGGACCAACTCACCATGCATGCTGGATGGCCAAGGCCATGTACGTCCTCAAAATTTATCTGTTCAAGCATCAACTACAGCTGACAGCACGTGAGACGGACAATATCACCGAATTCTCTCTGTTTATCGCTTTGGTCTACGCACGTTTTTGGAACGAGGCGGAATCAACGCTTCTTTCAACGATATTCTGCTTCTTAAAATCTTGCAAAAGTACCCAAATAAAACCATTTCCAAAGCAGCATCCACAGCTCTTCAACGGCACCTGTGGTATCTTGGAGAGCATCTCATCGGCCTTGTATTCTTCGATCCTAGAGTCGATGCCGAGACCAAACGGAAGATGGTCGTAAACCTTCAATGTAATGAGAATACCACTGTTACTCGTCGATTGAAGCTTGAAGGAAACATTGAAGATTTGAATTTGTATGAAATGGTCACCAAGAGGACCCTGGGAATCTTCAATCTGTTAAAGAAAGAAGGAAGGAAGGCAGCGGAGGATACCTTCCTGAGGACCGATCCCAATTCCTGGACGGAGGATGATTGCTTTCAAGAGTTTCGACGCATAGCGATCAACCTAAAAGTTGTCAATGATTCGGCGGAGAGGGGTATCGCCCTTATCAAGGCATACAATACATCTTTGACGAAGGGTGAAAAACAAAAACAATTCATCCTCCGATTAGTAGCAAAACATCGTCAAGGCTACTCATCGTCTTCGAAGGAGTCAGTGATGAAGCGTTAATCTAAGTAATGTATATTATAAACGAATGATAAATGTAATTTTCTATCAAACATATCATTTTTGTTCTTTAAAAATTAATCTGTTTTCTTTAAGAGTTATTCTGTTTTCTAAAAAAAATAAGCTTTTTCTTTGAGATTTAATCTGTTTTCAAACAAATAAACTAGTATTTGCCCTTGTTTTTTCATTTTTTAACCCAGAAGATCAATCTACTAGAAAATGAGTAGTAAAATGAAATTTATAGCGACCAGCCAGTAAATATAATTCAATTAGGCTGAAATTTGGCATGGAGATGTTTGATAGATATAGGAACAGGAGCAGCCATGTGGAGGTAAAAAATTACAAAATTTTATTTTTTTGGACCACCCTAAATGGATCTTTTCGGTTTGACGGCCTGTAATATTTTTTAACATTACTTGTTTTTTATTGTCCAGTTTTAATCGAGGATTTCAAAAATAACATTCATGTTTTAGAGAAACAAATAGTGAGGCAGTTATACATTTTAGTTTAGAGAATATCATATACGCTTTAAGATTCCAAAATCCCTGAAAGTTTTAGGTCAACTGTACGCTCATGACGATTGGTTAGGTTAAGTCGTGATATTTTCGTTAGTTTTAACGAAAATATCATGACTTAACCTAACCAATCGTCAAGGGCGTACAGTTGACCTAACCTGGCATTCTGTTAACCTAACTGGGAATTCAGTTAACCTAACCAGTTGGTAGAGTCTAGAATTTGACGGTCCCGTAGCCATAACTCGTTTTTTTCCGCCGGCCGTCAAACCAAAAAGATCCCAATACAGATTAAAAATATATATTTTAAATTTGTTAAATTGCATATAACTGCCTCACTATTTCTTTCTCTAAAACATGAATGCTATTTTTTAAATCCTCGATTAAAACTGGACAATAAAAAAAAAATAATGTTAAAAAATATTACAGGCCGTCAAACCGAAAAGATCCATATATATATATATATAAAATTATTGGTGGACCGGATATCCGCATCCGCATCATTTTTTAACATCCGGATCCGCACTTCTGATTGCGGATGTTATGAGGATATTACCTCTAATAAATTATGAAATTTACAATTAAATTAGCTTATAAAGTAGCTTATAAGGCCCAGTCATGCACATTTCATGTAAAGTATTAATTAGTAATGAACGAACAAATATATAAACCTCAAAATATAAATACCTGGTAACAGAAAATTGAGTGAAACTTGTTTCATTGAATTTTCTGTGGCTGAAACTCTTGAGAAAGTTATTTTTATCGTAATGAAAACATTAATATTAATTTTAATTCTTATGCGTTGCCTGCCATTAATAGTAATATCACGAAATTTGAAAAATTATATCATATATTCATAATTCTATATTATACTGATAGATTAACTAAATATCCGCATCCGCAGATGTTAAAAAACTGATATCCGGTCCACCACTAAAATATATATATATATAATATATATATATATATATATAATATATATATATATATATATATATATATATATATATATATAATAATAATAATAATAATAATAATAATAATAATTTGAGAAATTGCTAAGTAGTAATTTATGAGCCATTTTTAACACTTATTATTTTGGAGGCCTTATCTCTATAACTGTACAAGCACAGTGCTCCTCTTTTGAATATAGAACCCTCATAAAGAATTTGAATTCGAATTTGAAAATTCCGTTCTTGCCGAAATACTTAATACGTGAAATATTTGTGTGAATTAAAAATGAAATTACATCGAATGTTTACATTCAATATTCGTTCATGAAAATTTTTAAAATTAATTTAATAATTTAAGAGAAAGCTACACTAAATTTTAAAATGAAATCAATAATTTTACCTGTCCAACTAAGGCCGCTGTCACAATTGGAACAATCGCAGAACCTAAGTTTCCAACACCAATGAGTCCAGTTATTGTCCCTGAAAGAAAAGTCGGATTTCATTCGTTTTCATCTATTTTGGCCACTTTCGGAGAGAACTTAGGTTCAATCTTGTAAAACCGACGGACCTTTTCCAGTTTGTGTACCGTTTTTCATATAATTTATTTTTGAGAATATTTTTGTTAAAACTAACGAAAATATCACGACTTAACCTAACCAATTATCGTTGATCTATTAGTAAATAGTAAATACTATTCCAGAAACAAACAATGTTATAATTAATAATTAATAGATCAACTGTACGCCCTTGATAATTGGTTAGGTTAAGTCGTGATATTTTCGTTAGTTTTAACAAAAATATTCTCAAAAATAAATTATATGAAAAATGGTACACAAACTGGAAAAGGTCCAAACCGACTCATCGTTGTAAACAGTTACTATGATAATTATCTGACAATGGACACGATATACTGTAACATACAGGGTAGGTTCACCCAAACCCCCCACATCCCTGTTATAAAATAAAACGACTTTACAACTTTTTCCGACTGAATTCGGTAAATTTAGTTTTCTCTCGACCAATGAATGTCAGTTTCGGTGTTTCAAGTTAAAATTCAGTAAATAAATTTTTAGTTCAGTAATTTTCTCCATATTCACCAGTATACAGACTACATATACAGTGTATATTTATAAAATAACATATAATGCCCCCAAATTAATAGTTTTGCGTTTGTAAAACGAAATATAAAGTTTACATTGCTTATTGTGGTAAACATACAGCCGTTGTTTTATAAATTTCACGTGTATAGAATCCCTTTGCGACGCATTCCTTCTTCCAGAGTGTGGAATGAAGATTGAGAGTGTATGGTAAAACCTCTTATGAGGATGGAGAAGTCTCCTTAAATGTAGCAAGAATCGTGAGCGTTAACAAACCAACTGCTTGGTCAGTAGCCAAAAACTACCTACTGTTACTGTATATACAATACAACTTTGGCCATAAGTTTTGCATCACCTTGTAAATCTTTGGAATGAGAAGAATATTAACAGAAATAAGTATAAGCAGTGCTTTTTTTGTGACGGTACGCACCGGTACGGCGTACCAGCACCTTTTTTTCAGAGCGACGTTGACACACACGTCCGCTCAAATAAATTAACGTTCCCATCTCGACTGACTCATTTGGCGGGAACAACAAATTCACATGACAATTCGTTGGCTGACGTCACATTTTTTAATTCTTTCAAACTCAAAGTAATAAACGATGTCTATAAATGTTAAACATTCTGATTTTTATTATATTATGTATTATACTGTATAAGTATATATTTATATAGTAAGTATAAGTATAAGTATATTTAAACTAAAAACTAAAATGACGTTCAACGACAAATCATTAGTCAAAAGCAGCAACAACTTTTGATAACGTTTGTGAAAGGAAATTATTAAAAGTAAATGTAAATAAAGTATGATAAATAAAAGTTCTTCTCATTAAGAAAGGGGGAGAGTCACCATGTAATATTGTGTGATTATAGAAAATTTAAAGGCTGCGAAAGCATTTTAAATATCTGGGGAGTTTGATTAAAAAGAGAGATACAAATCAAATTTCTGAAAGCAGTGACGCAGGATAAATATGCCACTGGCGCAATAAAAGCACTGGTACGAAGGAAATACTTCACTGTAGATGCGGCAATTCAGGTGTACGAATTAAGGTGTACGTGTCATTACTGAAAAATAGATGCGAGACGTTTGTTTAGAGTAGTTTGCCTTCAAAGGTGAACAGTTGAGACGAATAATTTAAGGACCATGATTAGTATGAAATGGATTGACCATATGCGAAATGAGTGTCTGGAAAAGGTGTGGAGTGAAAAAGTCATTGGAAATGAGAATCAAGGATAGTATGATACTTTGGTATGGTCATGTGCAGAGAATGAATAGGATAGAATTTTAAAAGAGGTTTATACTATTGAGTGCGTTGTTGTGAGAGTTAGAAGAAGACTGCACAAAAGATGGAACGATTTAGTTAATAACTGTGCGGATAAACGTGGAGTTCATATAAATGCAGCACAATAATTAGCGAGAAAGAAAGGACTGGAACCGGTTTGTGAAAGTTGTATTAATGGAGACGTTGGTCTCACTAAACATACCACTAAAAGTATGATCCCAAACCTTGTCATGAAAAGTCCTTAACCCTTTTAGGACGACCGATGCAACAGGCCAAATTATACCCCCTTGCCACTTTATACCCCGGGTATAAACTGGCCTAGATCAGATACCACCCGGGGGTTAATCTGGCCTAGGCTGTTTTACACTCCCCCAGGCCAGAATACACCTTCTTTGGTGTCAGCTACTGAAAGTTTATTTCAAAGGTACTTACTAATACTACACAAATTTTGGTTTAAAAAGAAGATAGGGAGGCGCTGGTTTGGTGGATGAGTGGAACAAGCTTCCAAATAACAGTTAGTGTCAATACTTTAGAAAGTTTCAAATTATTTTATATATTTTATATCTCATAGTCACCACTATTCTTAGTCATAAGTTATCAAAAGGCTGTAAACAATTAATCCTGGTTAGGTTAATTGAATGCCCAGTTATATTAATTAAGTGTCTGGTTAGGTCAACTATATACCCTTGACGATTGGTTAGGTTAAGTTGTGATATTTTCCTTAGTCATGAAGCCACTTCGACTAAGGAAAATATCACGACTTAACCTAACCAATTGTCAAAGGTGTACAGTTGACTTAACTGGACATTCATTTAACCTAACCGGGATTAAATGTTTACAGCCTGTTGAAAACTTTTAATTAAGAATAGTGGTGACTATGATATATTTCATGAACTTATTTCAGAACATGCTAGTGCTCCAGAATAACATGCAGGCCTTTCTCCGTGGCAGATGTTTTCAATTTTTGTATATACTAATACCTGTAGTAAGTCAAAAAAATAATGTTAATAAAGTCATTAAGTTTTTCCTCACATTTTGTGACTCTCTTTGTTAAAACTGTAAAGGGTGTATTCTGGTCTGGGAGAGTGTAGAACAGCCTAAGCCAGATTAAACCTTGGGGTGGTATCTGGCCTAGACCAGTTTATACCCGGGGTTTAAAATGTTCTAGGCTAGAATATACCCGGGTATAAACTGGCGGGGATGCAATATGGCCTGCTACACCGGGATACAAATTGGTAGCGTTTCAGATACACGCATTCATAATTTAAACCTACAAAAATTTTCGGCATTAAAGGGTTAAGGTTGGGGTGGTACCTCACTCCCTGTGATGATGCTTTCATGTGTATCGGAATGTTGTCCATTCCATAGAGAGTGGCAAATGGGTTTTTAAATAAATTATATTCGTCTGTTAAATAAACTTCATAATTTTCATTTCGAAAATTATTTGGTTGGTTGGTGTTTAACATCTGAATCAACCAAACAAGTTATTTACGCAAAAATGACCTACAGCTTAACGTGGAATCTTAACCACGAGTCGCTATATCATCTGAACATAGAGGACGATCACCCATCCAAAATGAACAGACCCAACATCGTATAACCTCCCTAAGTCACGACGTGGCTACGACGTAATCCCTTTAAAGTTTTCATAACAGACTTACCTGCGTAATTCGGTGCAAAGTCAATGATGCTAACAGGGTAACTTAACGTGGAACCCGTTGAAAAGGCACCGTTTAGAACCCATACAGCAATTACTACTGAAGTATTGCAGCCGGCAAGAGCAATTGCGATTAATGTGATTGCCATACCTCCGGCTCCTGCAAGGAAGATCAATTCTGATGTTAATATTTTATTTTTGAACAAAGCTGGCAGTACTTTTTCGTAGAGATAAAAATTCAAGCCTTTAAGGCCGAGTTACCATGGTATACTTTTAAGTCATCCACATGCCGACTCACTAGAACTTTTACGACAATTACGTGCACACTGATTAATACCCGCTCACACCCACTACAATTAATAATATCACATACTAAACAGATTTCCGTGACAAACAAACACACTAGTGCTGGAAGTTTGCATTTTTTCGCAGGTACTAATCACGTCTTATTCCACATTAAATCACCACCGGCAGGATATAATAGCCTATATATTTACATGACCTTGTGTTGCCATTCATTTATTACTTCAAACTTTTATCTCAAACTTTTCCTGTTTCACAGAACTGTAATGAGTAGATGCATGCCCACTCATTACAGTTCTGTGAAACAGGAACTACTCATAGCGGTAACTACCAACCACAACTATTATTAAAAGTGCAAGTAGAACTACAGTATTTGTAAAGGAAAAAGTTTCTCCTCGGAAATGACAATATAGGACTTACGAACAGTGGCGAAGGAAGAAAACTCTATTTTTAATTATTGCTTAAAGCGAAAGGGAACTCCTCACTGCGTGATTTAGCTGACTGCCAATGAGAAAAGAAAGATTTCGCACTTTCGAAGTTTAAAAGTGACAAAGGAAAATCTTCGAAGAACTAGTTTGATGTTATATAGCTCAGATCTCCTTTTATTAGGAACAAAGGCTCTAATGTAATTTACTAAATCATCACCTATTTAATGATATACTTACTTATAAATACAATTTACCAAGTCCTATTCATGGTACGTTTTGTAATGACACCTTATTTTCCATTCTCAAAGAAATTTACTCAAGCCACATCACAGAGAAATGACTCCTTAAGGAACCCACTGTCCTGAGCCTATCAGCTATATAGCAAGGAGAATTGGAAAAATTTGATTGCCTACACGCGTGTAAGTACGCCCAAACCCACTTTCTCTTAACATTGAATGATTAATAGAGGAAGCAATGTCCCACTGTGATAATGATACTCATACATGACCAAATGCTTACCTATAAAATTAAAGACTTTTCTTGCATTTATTTTCCTGATATATTTTCGTTTCACTAATGTATCAGAAATTCTTCCATAGATGAGCATCGCAATCAAACCGAATAAATTTCTGATGCTAGTAGCAAAACTTGCAGTGGTCAAATTTAAACCAATCTGAAATCAAAATTTTCAATTAGGTTTTGTGTATCCCTTTCTTCTACAGTTACAAGCAGTATATGGAGGGTTACTTCATCTCTATTTAATGTAATTGGCTTTTAATGATATATATCGTACGTTTTTAAACTAAAAGAAGAAATTGGTTGAAAACCGTAAATATCTTCTTGTTTACTTTTAAAAGAACATTCATGCAAATAAACTCTATCAGACTCTTTAATTGATCTATAAAACAGATGTCTGTAGATCTTGTCCAAAATATTTTTTTAAAGTGTAATTTTATTTATTACCACGTGGCTTAAAAATGATGGTCCACCAGAAACGATAAGAACTTCAGTCCAACTTCTCGCGAAGAGACACCAGATGCAGATATACAAATAGGGAGATTTAAAGATTTGAAACCACGGAACAGTTTTCTGGAAATCAAAAACAAACTCTAAAGTTGATGAATCTTTAATGTTTTTAGTAAATCTTATATTAATTGGTTACAATTCTGCTCTAAAACAGCAATTCAATTTTGCCTTTCCTTCCTGCATCAAAAAAAATTGAATTCAGTTTACAAAACTACAAAACACTCAAAGTATATTTATCGCCAATGGAAAATATACAATTACTGATCTTTACAACAGAAATGTGGGCACTCTGTCCCTCTCAACTCTGTCATCAGTTCCGCACAAATCGTTTAGTTGCACGGATATTTGTTTCTTCACCTTGGACCTACAGTTCAACGTGCAGTCCGAACCACGATGACTTGCCGTCTGACAGTCATAAAAATAATCCTTTGATGTGTGAGTTAACCCTTTACTTTACCAAGTGAATCTTTCATTAGAGGCTCATCTCTTAAAGCTTGTATAGGGAGAAATTTCCTGTCAATTGGACTTAAAACAACAAAATCGAATTTTATAATACCGACGTTCCAACTTATGCAAATATATGAATTTCAGATTTCAAACTATACTTCAGATTTTCAATGAAAATTACTAACCTAACCTAGCGTAACCTAACTGGGCATAATGTGATCTAACTTAACGTAACCTAACCGAGCATAATGTAACCTAACCTAACCTAAACAGACCTAATTTAAACTAACATTTTAGTGTCGACCTTAGGCATGCCGACATTCTGCAAATTGACTTTGTTCCACATTCCACAACCCCAAAATTCTCGCATTAGAAAAATTTTAAAATATTTTTTTGTTTTTCTTTGCTTATTCTCGAACTCACTCTTCCGTTTCATATGATGTGTTATTGTAAATAAAATTAATAGGCCGTAAACAAAACTTAAATAAAGTATTATATTTATTTCGATTTTCATTACGGTTTTCAGTTTTTCATTTCATCTTATTTCAGTTTCAATTTTGATTTTAATTTACTTCTATTTTTATCGGTTTATAACTATATAAACTTATAATCTACTAATAAATATATAATCTACAACCACAACAGAAATACAGGACATCAAATTAACTTCAAGGGGGGCCACGTCATTCTTAACGCACCACATTACCCAACGAGACTCCTCTACGAATCAGCCCTTATACAACACACAAAAAAACTTAAATCTAAACACGGGCAGACAGGAAAATATAATATATAACCATTTAATTTACTCTTCAATAAACAAACACACAATTGAAATATCCAAACAACGAATCGTACATGCTGAACTCCCTTTCCACCGCATTCATTTATTTAGTTCTCTGTTGTTATGTTGTTTACCGATTCTTTGTAGTTTTATCTGATGTTAATTCTTCTTCTTCTTCTTCTTATTAATTATTATTATTATTATTATTATTTTATATTTTTATACTCACACCTGGGCTACCTTTATTAACCATTTCTGACCACACCCAACTTCCGACCCCCAAGACTCCCCATCTCCCTTCCACTTTTTAAGACTTTTAAGAGTATATACAGTAGAACCTCTATATCACCCTTTTTCTCTTATCCTGACCCATTTTCAATCTAAATTTCAGCCTCCTCTGCTTAGTATTTAACTTCTAAAAACCACTTAAATTGTTTCCCTTAACCATAAAATTCATGTCTACTTTATATTTTCCTTTCCAACTAAAGCCTTTTGTAGGGAACTTAACTTTACCCTAATGCTCGCCATTCTGGCGTCTCTAGGCTGTACAATAGGGTGATCCAAAAAAATGAAAAATATGTTTCTCATGACATTTGCTTTACAACACACTGAATTAGAGTCCACTGATGATTATTGAAGGTTGCTACAGTATGTCATAGTCCGAGGCGTATGCAACAACCGCAGATTTTCGTTGAAAAAGTCGTTGTAGCATATAGAATGTAGAGTTCCATTGGGTAATAACGTCTCTTATAAGTTTGTTTTCGGGTAAATTATGTTGCTTCTGGAATTCCTTAAGTCTGTCAAAGGCTGGAGATGAATAAATAATTAAAATGCAACAGATTGGGCGCGCAATTGCACATATCTCTGAAACAGACTTCTGGCTAAGAAGGGCTTCATCAACTGCAAGTGCTAAAGTATGATTCGCACAAGCAACAGGAGTAATTTTGAGAACGCTAACAGCTTTAGTAATATTACAGCCATTGTCGTGCACAACTGCATGCACACGATCGTTTTTTATTGACCATTCTTGCAATATAGAGGTCAATGCAGTTGCAAATTTTTCATGAGTATGGGAATCTGGCAGATTTTTGGTGGCTAAAACATACTGTTTTTGCTTACATTTACTACTAATTATATGTGCTGTCAAACTGATAAAGGCTTCAGTTTTTTTATAGTGACCCCTAATAACCCAAATAAAACTAATATTCGGAATTCGGTATTCGGCCGAATAGTTTTGCACCAAATATTCGGCATTCGGTGAATTTTAGTATTTGGTACATCCCTAATACTCTTATATATAATGTTACACACAGACCATGCATGGAACAAGGAACTCTTCTGGGAAAATTAAATCCACTATAGTCTGAATAAATAATGATAAATGACAAATACTAAAGTTTTTCTTTTTCGTGATGGAAGCCCAACGTGAGCAACGGGTCATGACCGGGTCATAATTTAATTTTCCCAGAAGAGTTATAATATATATATATATATATATGTTAACCCCCTCCGTCTATGGCCCTGGGGTGGTTCGGAGTCGACGGGGGTTCTGGTTAGGAGGCAGCAACGGATATTTCTCTTCTTAACATTCTAATTCTTTCTTCTCTCTATAGGGTCGACAGTTGTTAATTCTTCTCTTTCTATAATATTCTAATACTTTCTCTGAAGGATCGCCGATTTTCTTTTTCTAACTTATCGACTTTACTGACTGAATTCTCGGACGAGGGCACGGCTCGAAGGAAAAGATAAGAAAAACTTCTTTTACTGTAGTTTACTTCTAAAAATGTACAGGTAGTGCTCTGAATTTACAGGGGTAGAGGTTCGACCTCTTTCGACCATGGCTCAGGCCGGAATCTAAAAATTAAGGAGGCAAGGGTCCTTTGCCCCCTCCTCTGGGAGTGAAGTGATCGAAGTCGGAGTGAAGAAGTGATGAAGTGAAGTAATTTTACAATTACATGCTTTATATATAATCTAAATTTTGGGGGAGTGCAGTTTGAAGGTTAAGTTTCGTCCTTTAACACATGATCAGATTTTTGCACAATATTTTAAAATAAAGTAAACCTTTTAGCTGTGGTAATGTTTAAACGAATAAACAAGATATTTGAAGATGAAGCCATATTTTTATCTTAAACCGCGTATTTTCAGATCTGATGTTATCATGATCTGCCAAGTTAACTAAAAGTGGAAATTGAACTATGCATATTTACACTAAAATATGCATATGAGTAAACATTAAAGGTTTAAGAGTTACAATTAAATGCTTAGGCAAGACATGACTTCATCTTTTTATAACGAAGAGAGAATGTATACAAAATATGAACACTGCAAAAAGTTTCTCAGGATTCATTATTAAGCTAAATTTGAAAATGATTAAGAAATTTTAAAAAGAGCAAGTCACCAATTATTTGGTAAAGTAGAAAGCACATCAAAATTTATCCAACGGAAAAATAATAATAAAAAATAATCGTATTTTCGCCGAGTATGCATTTCTAAAGGGCGACATAATTTCGTAGTACATTGAGTACAATCTAAGTACATCACTGAGTACATCGTAATTTTGGTTTACAACAATTATGATTATAATTATGGATTAATTCACATTCACTTAGTATTGTTTAATTACAATTCCATTTAAAGTACATTAGTACATTATATATTAAATTATTATCGTTTAATTAAAGTTTCATTAAAGTACATTACAAGTTATTATCATTAATTACAGTTTCATTAAAGTACATCACGTCACTTACAATTCTTACAGTGGTTTTATATTAATATATGGTTATTAGTACAACACAAAGTACATGGGCACATAGGGTATATATATATATATATATATGTAGCGGATCGACAAGAAATAGACCAACAAATCGACAGACATACTTTCTTTCCACGCTACCATAAAACAGTTTGGAACACACGTGGGCAAGAGTCAAACAATGGAGCGTCTATTTTTCCCCAATGGGAGCGAACAAAAACCGTTAACAACTAAAAGACGCGTGGACAAAGCGTCTTAAGAATGAAGTCTACGTCACAGGCCTACGGTATAAAAGGAGCTTCCACTTTACTCACTCACTCTCACTCACCCGTACGCTCACCATCGAACGTCCACCAACCGCTTTCCGGCCCCCTGGCCGAGGGGCCACGGCCGCTACTTTCTTCAGGGCCTACAATTTGTCTTCACGTAAGATCTAAGACCACCTGCAGAAGCAATCCACGAGGCCCAACCGGAATCACTTCGGGCCTGCGGTTTGCCGGGTCGGCCTTCAAGTTTCTCTACATTCCTCGAGATTATTCAGCACCACAGGCTGATCATAAGGCCAGCCTGCACCTCGAGAAGTAACATCACCTCAGGCCTCCACGAAGCCTACATCCATCATCTCAAGAGGCTTAACGACAACGACAGCTCGAATCTGCGTAATAGGTTCTGTCTTCAGCCCGTCTTCAAGTTTTTACATGCCCTAAGCTAAGTACATCATATTCGTAAGTACTCTTGAAACCTACATTAGCCTACCGCCGAACGGTAGGCTATACTCCCAAAGTGTGTAATCACGCGTCCATTGACTCCCGTTAATAACGCAGTAGGCCTATCATCCAATTCAAGTGTCATTCAATACCGTTATTCCGCGTATCATCCGTCATTATGTTCAAGTCATATTGTGTGTTAAATAAATATTCTCTTGACGTAATCATTTAACATCACATAATGTCTTATATATAAATGATATTTGTGCAAGCATTTCAATCCATTATTATTAGGCCACATCAATTATTCTATGTGCATCCATGCAATCATTTAGCCTACTTAATCAGTGTCATGTTTTCCATTCAATGTACCAAACGCACGTGCATTCTTTATATCATTAACTAGGCCTATTCAATGTTACATGTCGCATGCCATTTACATACCATCGATGAGTATTATATTATTTATTACGTGTCAATTAAGCTATTAACATTTCATCTTATTAGCTAAGCCTATGCCATAAGCATAACGTAAAACTACCAATTAATTACTGTCAATTCTTTGTTATATCACAGTGAATAAAATAACGGATTTATTTTCATAATAAACTACAAAAGTAAGGTGTCTTTCATAACCTTAATATTAATTTGCTTTGGCCGTAAACCAAAGCTGGTGACCTCGCTGCCATTTCGGTCACTTCCAATAGTATGGTGGATCTAATCAAATAACCATTCATTCCAATCGGTGATACTGTATTACAATATAATTAATTAACCCAGCCTATCATTATAAAGCAATCAGTCATTGCCTAAATCAATCGTTGCATACAATTAAATCATTATCACCTTAAACGGCTAAAACTAGCTCCACTATAAATTGGTGTAACCCCGGAGTGACTCGATCTTATTTTACGTTATTTATTCACAGCGATCCTTGTGTTTAGCTATTATTGACCATTTCATTTTTTTGCAGCCACATTAAATAATTTCTATGTAAATACGGTATTCATAAATTCAATGTGATTTTCTGCAGCCATATCAAATTTCTATGTACGTACGGTTTCATAAATTCAGTGAAATTAAATAGGCCTACTTGCAAACAGTGATATTCGTTCCGCGCGGTACTTTAATGCCTTACTGTCTCGCGGTCATGTGCCGTCGCACAATCACCGCAACTTTCAAATTCCCGAGTGCGTCCCCCTGAGTCGAGTCTCACTGCCTCCTGACGGCAGGGGCGCGGCGACCCCTTGGAGAAGCCACCACTGGCATTGGGTCCTGCTCCGCCGTCATACGGATCGTGGAGGGACTCACGAAACTCACCACACCTCAGGACAACACTCACCCCCCACCCCCCCAGCGCTGCAGTCAGTCCCAAATTCGTTTCAAACGGCGCATTCTTTCGTCACCACCTCGTCCAAAATATTCAACGGTCCCGTCTCGGCCGTTGTACGGTAAATCATTTGGCGATAAATCTGGTGACGCGCCTCATTGATCAGCGAATTTTTTTCCGTAAGCACGACGGGTTTTCCCTTCCCCATTCCCTACGGGAAGGCCTAAAAAGAAAGCATTCTTCAATCAACGAGCAGAGCGCACACATGCTCCACGCAACAAGCAAACTGCAAAACAGACACTTCAGGCACAGGGTTGGCGATCCCCTGCCTTCATCAACTGTCTCTTTGCATCATTCCGTGGATTACTTCCTGCTGCTCGTGGACTCGAACGACGTTTCTTTTTCTCCCTTCGGCAGGAGCGACCTCGACGACAACATCCACACGACGAGTTACGGGCACAGCATTCGAACTCAGACAGTTCCCCGGCCCCTCTCGTTTCCTTCGTCCACTCTTCATTGCTCCACATTCCTGCCGAAGTCCAACCCCTGCGGCAGGAGCGACCTCAACGAGAACCACCACGCGACGAGTTACGGGCACAGCATTCGACCACCAACACAGTCCCCCCGCCCCTCTCGTTTCCTCCGTTCGCTCCTCACTGTCCCCCATTCCTGCCGTACCCCAACCCCACCCCCCTGCGGAACCCCCACCCCATACACCAGCGTTTCCTCTTCCGAGCATCTGACGACCCTTCATTCCTTCCTGCGTCAGGAATTCCACGACATACCAGGCCAGCGTCAAATCTCGGAGTGGCCTCATCAGGTCTCCCAACAGAATGGTATTTCTTCTCAGTATCGTTCCTTCGTCTCTGAGAGGGAACTACTTGTAGCGGATCGACAAGAAATAGACCAACAAATCGACAGACATACTTTCTTTCCACGCTACCATAAAACAGTTTGGAACACACGTGGGCAAGAGTCAAACAATGGAGCGTCTATTTTTCCCCAATGGGAGCGAACAAAAACCGTTAACAACTAAAAGACGCGTGGACAAAGCGTCTTAAGAATGAAGTCTACGTCACAGGCCTACGGTATAAAAGGAGCTTCCACTTTATACTCACTCTCACTCACCCGTACGCTCACCATCGAACGTCCACCAACCGCTTTCCGGCCCCCTGGCCGAGGGGCCACGGCCGCTACTTTCTTCAGGGCCTACAATTTGTCTTCACGTAAGATCTAAAGACCACCTGCAGAAGCAATCAACGAGGCCCAACCGGAATCACTTCGGGCCTGCGGTTTGCCGGGTCGGCCTTCAAGTTTCTCTACATTCCTCGAGATTATTCAGCACCACAGGCCTGATCATAAGGCCAGCCTGCACCTCGAGAAGTAACATCACCTCAGGCCTCCACGAAGCCTACATCCATCATCTCAAGAGGCTTAACGGACAACGACAGCTCGAATCTGCGTAATAGGTTCGTCTTCAGCCCGTCTTCAAGTTTTTACATGCCCTAAGCTAAGTACATCATATTCGTAAGTACTCTTGAAACCTACATTAGCCTACCGCCGAACGGTAGGCTATACTCCCAAAGTGTGTAATCACGCGTCCATTGACTCCCGTAATAACGCAGTAGGCCTATCATCCAATTCAAGTGTCATTTCAATACCGTTATTATCCGCGTATCATCCGTCATTATGTTCAAGTCATTTGTGTTAAATAAATTCTCTTGACGTAATCATTTAACATCACATAATTCTTATATAAATGATACTGTGCAAGCATTTCAATCCATTATTATTAGGCCACATCAATTATTCTATGTGCATCCATGCAATCATTTAGCCTACTTAATCAGTGTCATGTTTTCCATTCAATGTACCAAACGCACGTGCATTCTTTATATCATTAACTAGGCCTATTCAATGTTACATGTCGCATGCCATTTACATACCATCGATGAGTATTACATTATTTATTACGTGTCAATTAAGCTATTAACATTTCATCTTATTAGCTAAGCCTATGCCATAAGCATAACGTAAAACTACCAATTAATTACTGTCAATTCTTTGTTATATCACAGTGAATAAAATAACGGATTTATTTTCATAATAAACTACAAAAGTAAGGTGTCTTTCATAACCTTAATATTAATTTGCTTTGGCCGTAAACCAAAGCTGGTGACCTCGCTGCCATTTCGGTCATTTCCAATAGTATGGTGGATCTAATCAAATAACCATTCATTCCAATCGGTGATACTGTATTACAATAAATATTAACCCAGCCTATCATTATAAAGCAATCAGTCATTGCCTAAATCAATCGTTGCATACAATCAAATCATTATCACCTTAAACGGCTAAAACTAGCTCCACTATATATATATATCACATAATAATATTCTATAAATTCGAATCAGAGCGAGCGGAGGTTTTTATCTTAGAAGCGTTCGATTTTGCTAGGTTTAGTGGAATTTGACCACTTGCATAAGCATTTATGAATATCTTGCGAGGTGGAACGCACTTAAAAAAAAAAAAAAAAAATAATACATGCGAACGTATTTGTACGACTTTGAACGAACAGGTACGGATGCATAAAGTTTTGTACCATATTGGTACGTAACACAATAGGTTGTGTGCGTAATATAGACACAAGTAAATATGGACTGATAGGTTGATAGGGCATAAGTGGACAATAGGTAGATGAATAAATAAGTAATAAAATTAATAAAGGATAGCGGTCAAGAAAGAACATGGATGTGACACTGAAACAAAAATAGAAAGCAACAAATAAAAATTTTATCCAAACTCGCGTTAAGCGATTTTGGTTCCTCATGTAAAAATGAATATGGATTATGATTGTTCATTTTTACATATATTAAGGTGAGCCACGCACATATATAGTAAAAACGTAAAATACACAAATAAGAGTTCCTGATGTATTTTCTCATTTCTTATATGGAAAAAGACCTCACGCCGGATTTGGAGCTAAAGAAATTTGCCACCCCAAACTGTATAATGATACTAAGACTTCGAGTTGCGCCACCTCTAAATATGTATGAATCGATCCATTTTTTTATTTTGAGCATCGTTAGTTGTTGTGGAATATGGCCGAATGTCATGAGAAATATATTTTTTATTTTCATTTTTTTTGGACCACCCTACCGTGTACAATTATGCTAAATATTATCAAAAGAAAAATCCCGATTCCACAGAAACTATTTCAGTTCTTATTGGTTTACCCGAGAAAGTTTTTCCCCGAGTCAAAAATTTCCAATCACGATTGTAATTTAAATATATTTCCGCCAAATTCTTAATATAATGTACTGTTATAGGCGCTTACTGTTAAGCTTCTCCCGATAAGAGGTGGAACTTAAGCCGCACCGTCTCTGCCTTCGCCGAGGTTGTTTAAACCCTGTGAGCGTCGACAACGAGGTTCTTTACTCTTCCCCTGTGCTTTATCAACGCAGGCTCCGTACTCGATTGTTCATTGACGCTACATCCTCTTAGAAATTATTAAACCGCTGCAGTACTAAATTTAAGAACAGTACATCTGTAACTTGGGCTACGTCGTAGCCAATGTCGTAACACCGCTTCCCGTTGATCAGCGAAGTCAAGCGACATTGGGTCTGGGTAGTAATTGGATGGGAGACCGTCCTCCGCGTCCACATTATGTACGTAGCGACCCGTGGTTCGGATCCACGTAAAACGGTAGGTCTCCTCCGTTATATGACCTTAGATGTTGCGAAGGAGGTAACATCTGTAACTTTGTTATGTTTTAACTTGCTTTAATTTAGTCATTCGATTCAGTTACCGTCATAGTTATCCATAGTTTTAAGGTTTACTTTAAGTTCTAGCTTAAGAAATCTTTACATTTTATTTCTTCTGAGGAAGAATCTTACCGAATTAATCAATAACCTCAACATGACTAATTTTTTAAAAATTAAATTTGTTCATTATCACTCGTGAAATCTGACCGAATTAATTAAATCAAAGAAGTGAATTTTAGTGTTTCCATTCACCGTAAATACTTGACTATCATAATTCTATACAAATTATACGTATTACCTCGCGAAAGAGTCAGACATTTTACTCGAAAGTAACATTCCGAGACGACGTAATTCCCCGAGGTAAGAGTGGTAAAAAGCAAAATTTATTGAAAAAGCTGAGTGTGTCAAAATCAAAATCAAATACTGCATTCGAGGAAAAAAACCATCCTTTCTACGGTTAAACATGGTGGCGGTAGTTTGCTTCCTTGGAGATGCTTCAGTGCTTCTGGTCCAAGAAAGCTTGTTGTCATCAATGGAAACTTGAATTCGAAGAAATAGCAGGAAATTTTAGAAGAAAATGTATTGTCTTTCAGTTTGGGAGTTGTGAATGGGTCGCATTTGGATAATACAACAAGATAATGATCCAAAACATAAAAGTAAGAGCACCATGAAATGGTTTTAACAAAAGAATTTCGAACTTCTCGAGTGACCCAGTCAAAGCCCAGATCTCATTTTAATCGAGAACTTATGGTTTGATTTGAAAAAAGCTGTACGCAAGAGAAACCCTTCGAATTTTCTTTAGAAGAATGGGCTAAAATTTCAACTGAGAGATGTCGAAAACTTTCAGAAAAATACTCAAAACGAATCATTGAAGTCATTCAAGCAAAATGTGGACACACGAAGTATTAAATAATTTTGTAAGCAAATGTACGAAAACTTTTACATTTAACTTTTCTTTATTTTCCTCAAATTCTTCGCTGTTTTACATTTATATGTTCTACAGATCTACAGAAGCTAAGGCTAAGAAAGACCCTAAGATCCACTCTAAGGTTAGCCCGAGAGAAAGGAGAGAGTAGGGGGTTAAAAGAAGAGAATAAAGGGTTAAGTAAGTAGCAAAACCTATTATTCGTGGGTTAACATTCATTCAGAAAAAGAAAGAAAGACTCACCATCATCATTCGCCGGCCATTGCCGACAAGTCGGAAAAATAGTCGAGGAGAATAGGAAAGGGGTGAAAGATGAAAAGAAGTAAAATAAGAACGCTTACAAACTATGCAAACACAGTCTTAACTCAAACACTGTCATAATGCAAACTATAGACATGCAGGTTATAGGAGTTGAAGTAATTTTTTTTATTTGTTAATTTTTTCCAAACGAACGGTAAACTTTTCCTAACTATGGTACAAAAGATAAGAACGAATATAATTGAAATATTTCTCTGTACGATTACTTATAAGCGACATTCGTATTCGTAACACACAGACCTCCTTTCACACACAATTCTTCCATTCTATCACCAGTGTCATTAATTAGAGGAACACCATGCCTCCCAGTCATTTCAGTCTCAGGGCCAATACCTTCTTTCCCCTTCGGATTACCCGTTGCAGTTAAGTTACACCCATTTCTTATGTTTGCAATGCCACCGCTTAGCATATTTCATCACTTCTACATCTCTCTCTTTAACTTACGATACAGTCATCTGTCATTAACAAACTTGTACTCTCTCAAATGTTCATGCCACTCATCTTTCATTAGCAAAGCAACATCTCTCTTTCCTCTACACCCGATTTCACACCTTTTATTCCTTCACATTCAGCATCACCATTCCTTTTCAACTTCGTTACGCACAGGCCAGGTAAGTTCCAAACGTCCGTCCCAACAATTCTTGGCCATTTGCACCCTCTCTGCACCCGCATTTAGACCTCTAGCATTCCACACTGACACACAAGCTCGCAGAAACTTCCGAGTTCTGCATTTGCGGGAACGCTGCCCAAGTCCAGGACTTAAATAACCCTGTTACCCAAAGGGAGGTGAACGATTCACAATAAGCCCCATACCCGGGAAGTTTCTTTTCATAACAAGCACAATATTAAAACTTTAGTAAAAACAACAACTTATTTTTGCTTCCACCCGAATTGTTCATTCTAACGAAGGTCAAGTTTGTTGTCCCATCTTAGACGTATAGCTTTACGTAAAATCCGAACTACGATCCACTAAGGAAGTCGGAAATTACAAAGTTTTTGCCCGGACTCGATCTCACGACCTCCCGATCAGCAGCCCAGCGTCTTAACTACAAGGCTACCAAGGGTACCCATTCATTTACGAACCTATTTTATACGGCAGGATGAACAGTTGGGTGAACTATGCGCCACCTGCCCTCGCCAGGAATCGAATCCAGGGCCGATGGATTCATAGTCAGCGATGCTGAACACTTCACCACCAAGAGAGAGAGAGAGAGAGAGAGAGAGAGAGAGAGAGTTACAAGCAAACAAAGACCCAAAAATCCACCCAAGGCTAGCCCAAGAAGGAAGTAGAAAAGTTAGAAATAGCAATGAAAAAAATGAATACTGAAAACTTATACTATGCTTACACTTATAGACGTGGAAAGTTTTCACACACGAATAGTAGTAATAGTAAAGTATAGAACAGATAAGACTCTCTCCCTCCTCCACCAACCACTTCTGACAGAAAACAGTGGTGAAAGAAGATTTATAGGAAAGTAGGAAAAGTATAATAGAATAGCTTCAGAGTTCATTCACACCATGCATATCAGAGTTCATTCACACCATGCATACACTTATCTCGTGTACTCAGTTACGTGTTAGAAGAAAGCGAAAAATTAAGGATAGCATGAATACTAAACTATTTAATCTAATTTTCGCCATACATTTTTTAAGGGACTTTTTTATTTATTCTGTACAAGAAGTCATTATTTCGTCGTTGCATTATTTCTCCGCACCCTACCAAAGCCACCATACCGAAGATTTATCATGTAGTAATTTATATTACGTCCATCGCATAAGAATTACCTAAATGAGCACTGGTCCGGAGGGAACCTCCAGCTGGCCAGACCTACAATTTAAGAATTCCCCATGCATAACGGGGAATGGTAATGCATAATATGAATATTTTTTCTTGCGAAATTTTTATGTATAATATTTAAAACTAAAGTTCCACTCTAACTAACTAGCTTCCCTGAAGATGAGTATGACTATTCGGAGGTTTTGACTCCAAAGAGATCTCCTCAAGCTTCCCATCATCTGAGAACTCCAAGGGCGACCAAAACTGTACAGTATATTCTAAATGACACCTAACAAGCGACTTGTATAATGGCAAAACAATATCTTTAGATTCACATTTACTGTTGTGGTAACCTATATGCATGACTTTACATCTATCTACGTTAAATTTAATTTGAGAGAGAGAGAGAATTTTCAATATTTAAGCATTCGTGATGTATGATATTATAAAAAATTTGCAATTAAAATACTTTTAGTCGGTAAAAGAAAAAATTTAAATACTTGTGTTCTTATATGTTTGTTCGATTGTAGAATTTTTTCTTCGTAAGCGGATAACCACGGATGTTCTTCAGGAGTATTTCTTACTAGAATGATCCAAAATGGAAGAAAGATGAAGGTGATTAACGCTGGAAGCCAGAAGACAAAGCGCCAGCCAACTTTCTCCGCAAGCAACCCGCAAACACCTATTCCTAACATGGATCCCATTATTCCTCCTTCAGCCGGAAAAAAAGAAAAAAGAATGAATTAAAGATGTTTTTAACAAAAAGTAAATCAAAATGATCTGGAGTTTAGTCGAAATTTCAATCTCTATTATTTCCTCTATATAAAAGGAAATATATTATATAAAAAAAGTTATTTCCTGAAAGAAAACCAGTGAAAATAAACAGGTATAAAGGATTTAAAACTAAATGTATTAAACACTATGTCTGCAGGATTTTGCATTCTGTATCCTAGATAAGGAAATTAGACATGTAATTTAAAATCACTGTAAGAAAAAATCTTTATAATGTTGGAACTATTATTCAAGAGAATCACACAACCTTCAATCACTACACTGTAAACGGTAAAGTTCATAAAGCATTCTAATACAAGTACCTAAATGGGATTTTGCAACTTTAACTTTTCAAGTAGTAAAGCGTTCTAACACTGACCGTATAGGTTCCCTTTTTGGTATAGTCTTTTGGTATATAGGATAAAAAAGAGAGCCAGTAAGTTCCCGGTTAGTATCCATGCGGTTCACAATTTGGAACCTAATTCTGAGAGAAACTTTCCCTTAACCTGTTTTGACACGTAATACGGAACCAGACGTTTAAAAAATTTTGTGTCATACGGAATTTTACTGCTTCCAGTGTATAAGGGAATGTTTTAGTCTATCCTGGTAGCCAAGAGCACTATCTTTATTCTAAAAACAAAAATAGTAAAGTTTGTGCTTTCGGCAAAGTAATACATATAAAAATTTATGAACACTTCTACACACCTTCTGAGGTTTCGGAACTTGGATAAAAGAATTAAAGATACGGAATGGATAAAATGGAGTTATTTATTTCACATAAAACTACGGATTAGTAAGGAGAGGGAAAGACTAAATACAAAACCTCCATTTTCACTGCACACCATAATACAGGAAACCTTCAGATGTCACTCACGCGAGATATTAAGTAAATATTTTCAATTATTAGAAGCTGAATTAAAGGTATAAATCCTCAATAAGAAATGTATTTATTAAAAACACAAGTTTTCGACCGATACTAAGAAGGTCTTCATCAACTGCGAATGGAAAAGAACGATCAACGATCGTGAGAAAGGTAGAAACACGAATAACAAGTAAAAGAATAATACAATAGTAAGACAAGAAATAAATATAAGAATATCAGATTCCAGATCGGCCGGACAACTCTGACATTATTTTACTATTTGATTACTTATTTGATACATTGATTGATGATAATTTTCTATCTATAAATGTGCATCGTGTTCCAGTCAGAATAAACTGATGTAATGTACTTAAACGTTAAATAAATACACTGTATAAAAGATAAAAGTTTGGAAAAGAAGAAAAGGAGGGCTCCGGCCACGGAAGCAGTAATCATTCCATGGGAAATCACAGAAGTACTGCCTAAGGGCCTCTCAATCAGCGGCGCCGAAGTGCCGGCGCCAAAGGCCGGATTGGAGCGATAGGACAGGAAACAGATATAAGATTGAGGTCGGAGGAGCCCAACGGAGAAAAAAGTTTCACAGAGTAAGAAGAAGGATGAAAGGTGAGAAATAAATCCAGAATGTTTTGACTATCTCCAAGGTGATCGGGGATACGAGTAGGGTGCTGTACAATCTGCTCTAGGTCATTCAGAATTGTGACGTTGTAAGAAGCTAGTTCACCACAGATGTTAGTGAAATGGAAAGAAAGCTAAAGGTGGTGGAGAATAGTGAAATATCCTAAAATGGAGATTTCAGCAAAAGGAGGGCGGGATAGAATGTATTCCACTTTGGAAGTGAGGTACTCTAAAAGAATTTTGGATAGTCAGTAGAATTAGGAGAAACGTAAACAGCGCAGATGTATTTAGTTTGAGATTGGCATGTAAGCCGCAGCCAGAGGGTATAGAATTCGGAAGATTCGAGTTCGGGAAAATGAGAACAAGTTAGGTCATTGCGTACATATACGCAACATCCACCTTTGGAGTGAAATTGAGTATGAGAAAGTAAGAGGGTACAGAAAAGGGGTTGCTCTCAGTCGTCCCAGACACCTGAGTTTCAGTGAGGAAAAGAAGATGAGTTTAGAGGAGGAGAGGTGGTGTTCGACAGATTGAAAATTTGAGAAAAGGCCACGAATGTTGCAGAAATTAATGAAAAGTGACTCGGGCAAAGGCCCAAAACTTCTCGAATGGGCGGTAGCAGATCCAGCACCGCTACCGGGGTTTGCGTTCCCGGTATCGGCAGCGGGGAGCCAGAAGTGGGGATATTTATGGTCCCATCCCCAGGGGACTGCGAGGCTCTTGAAGTTGATGCCATTTTTTTTTTTTAAATTTTGAAGAGGTTATGCAGTGTGTAAGATGCATGTATATGTAGTGAGGAATAGAGAGAGAAGTGTGTGTTTGAGAGCATGCTGGACTGCTCACAGGGTAGATGAGAAACGGAAAGCTAAAGAGGACAGTGACAGTGATTTATAGTAAAGAAAACACATACATTACCTGCGACTATAGAAGTACTCATAGATGCAAGTTCATCGGACGGTCCCCACACGGCTAATAAGCTGAAAAGAGCAGGAACTACTGGGCCATATGCAAATCCTTCGAGGAAGTTAACCGCGGCCAGAGCGAAAGGATGAAGTCTGGCTGCCACTGGAGACAGCAAGAGAAGAATACCTCCCGCCGCAAGCGCACAACCCGTATATAATCTCTGACCAACAACTTCTACAAATCTGCTTCCTGAAGAAAATTATTTACATATCTATCTATCTATCTATCTATCTATCTATCTATCTATATATATATATATATATATATATATATATATATATATATATATATAGTATAAAGTATCCAATTACATGCTCGTTTTATGACAAACAGCTATTGTACATTATTTTGATCAAATTACAAAATATATACTCAATATAATTTGTATATTTTCCATTTATTTCAGTTAATGTTAATTACATAATGTATAAATACCAGATTCGAGTCAAAGAACCCCAAAAAGTTCAATTTTAGAAAGCTTCAGCGATGCAGTTTCAGCTTTGGTAGAATTTTTCTAAATTGATTTATAATTGAATGAGTAAGGTTATAATACAGAATACCGTATGAACTTCTTTTCAGCATCAAATGCAACGTAAAATCTTATGTAAATAATGTAAACATAAGAACATAGAACAGTTAATGTAATTATTTAGTGTAATAATTAAGTTTATTTATCCACGAAACCTCAAATTTGGAAAACCTGAAGATTATCTTGTTTAACAAAAGGACGATTCTGAAAAGGTGTTCGCCCTTCCCCGTCAAACTAAAATTACATACATACAGTATATATATATATATATATATATATATATATATATATACAGGGCGTCCCAAAAAATGTATACACACTTTAAATAATTATAAAGGCAGTGTTTATTAAAATACATTTCATTTTCAAAATGTAATAGAATCTACAGACATTATTTAATTGTTTTGTCAACGCCTGTTTTCAAACTGACGTCCGTTCTGGTCCAGGCACTGCTGATAACGCGAAGCAATGGAATCGCAAACATCACGAAACATTTCGTTTGGTATTTGTGTGCATTCTCGTTCAATGGCTGCTCTCAATTCAGCGACTGTTGCAGGTTTTATAGCGTAGACTTTGTCTTTTAAGTATCCCCATAAAAAAAAGTCTAGTGGTGTGAGGTCTGGTGAACGCGGAGGGTATTCTACGAAACCCCTTCGTCCAATCCACATCCACATCGTGCCAAGTACCACTCGCAATACTCCACTCTTCGGTCCGGATCATCTTCATTAATAGCATGGACTGATCTTGGAATGTAACTTTTCCATTGACAGCGCTTCAAAATGCGTTGGACAGACGATTCTGAAATTCCTACCTCACGACTCGCTTGCCGCACAGATTTTCTTGGACTTTGGTGATACGTTTCCAGTACTCTTTCTTGCTTTGTGGGGCTTGTCGATGTCCGTGGTCTTCCGGAACGCTTCTTGTGGACATTCTGAACAGTTCCATCGGCTTCAAACTTACTCTAATTCGAGTGATGGATGGTAAGTCGCGTTGGTGGATCTGTTTGAAACTCCCTCCTAAACTGTCTTTGCACTTCAACTGCGTTTTCACACTTCCAGTAGCATTTTAGAATGAATTTCCTTTGTTCAAAGCTTAGTCTGACTGCCATTATTAATTCTAATGGGTTTAACTTGGAAAGAAAGAAACATCAATTGAGCTATCAGCTGTTAAAGTGTGTATACATTTTTTTGGGACGCCCTGTATATATATATATATATATACTAGGGGCACTCAATTTATTTTTCCCCACCCTTTTTTCTTAGCTAAATAATAGGCCATGGGGCTGAAATGTCTTTTGGGCCGTAAGTTTGAACTTTCTGCGCTTCACATAACCGGATTTTTCCAGTTTGTACCTCCCCTCCTTGTATAAAACCACTTTTAAACGCCCTTGTATAAAACCGATGGTTAACGCAGTTTCGAAAATGGCGTCCGACAGTGATGTGCTTCGTAAACAGAGTTGTTATCGAGTTCTTAAACGCAGAGAAGGAAACAGTTGGAAATATTCACAAACGTCTACAAAACGTTTACGGAGATGCTGTTGTTGATCGAAGCACAGTTGGACGCTGGTCTAAACGTGTGAGATCATCGGAGAGAGGGAGAGCCAGCCTCAGTGATGAGCCACGCAGCGGTCGCCCGGCATCGGTTGTGACATCTCACACTGTGGAACGTGCTAACAGCATCAGTCGATTAAATCGGCGTGTCACATACAAGGGGCTATCACTGGAACTAGGAATTAGTGAAGGAAATGTGAATACGATAATTCAGCAACTGGGTTACTCAAAAGTGTGTTCAGTGTTCACGGTTTGTTCCTCGCGAACTGACTGAAGATCACAAAGCCCAAAGAAAAGAAATTGCTTCTTAGTCGTTGGTTCGATACGAGACAGAAGGGGATGACTTCCTTTCATGAATTGTGACTGGGGATGAGACTTGGGTACACCACTTTGAACCTGAAACAAAACGCCAATCCATGGAGTGGCATCACGCAGACTCCCCACGCAAGAAAAAAGTTCAAAATGGCTCCCTCTGCACGAAAGGTTATGGCCACCATCTTCGGGGACATGAAAGGGGTGATTCTGGTGGACATTATAAAGAAAGGACAAACAATCAAGTTGAATCAACTCAGAGGCATATATTGCTACCCTACAGAGACTTCAGAGACGTATAAAGCGAGTTCGACGGAGAGAAAACTGGAAGACGTCCTTCTTTTGCACGATAACGCAACACCACACAACAGTTTGCAAACAAGAGAGGCCATCACAAAAATGCGCTTGACTGTGTTACCCCACCCTCCATACAGCCCGGATCTGGCACCTTCAGACTTCCATTTGTTTGGGCCAATGAAGGATGCTATTCGTGGAAGAAAGTTTCAGAGTGACGATGAGGTTGTTGAGGAGGTTAAGAGGTGGCTCCGGCGGAACCCAGCGGACTTTTACCAGCAAGGAATAAAGGCCCTCGTTTCGAGGTGGAGGAAAGCCGTGGAAAAATAAAAACTTGTAAAAAAGGTATGTAACTACTTGTGTACAAAATTTCTGGAACTTACAAAGAAACTTGGAAAGAAAAATAAAAGGTGGGGCAAAATATATTGAGTGGTCCTTGTGTGTGTGTGTATATATATATATATATATATATATATATATATATATATATATATATATATACAAAGCTGGGCACAAACCGTTAATCCGTTAATCGTTAATTAACGAAGTTAACTTTTTCGTTAACGATTTAACTTTTAAGTTAACTTTGAAAATCATTATCGGACTAATTAACTTCCGTTACATTTAACTTCCGTTAACTCAAGTCCGTTAACCCAAAAAATTCATAAATAAACGTTTAAAAGTTTCTATTATTTTCAGTGCCAGCTGGCTGCTGCCTTCCATCCCAGGTTTCGCCTCATCTGGTTGGACAAGTATGACAACACCAAGGTCGCCAGGGTGAGGAAAAGCATGGAGGGTACAGTCGAGGAGGCCATGAAGCAGCAGTCCAACGAAGTGGGCAGCAACAGTGGAGGCAGCAACAACGAGGAGGAGGAGGAGGAGGAGGATGACTTCTTCAGTGCTGTCATCCAGACAAAAGAGAGCAGCAGAAGCCACAGGTCACTCAAGGACAAGGCCCAGAACTTGGTCAAGACCTGGCTGGAGACCAACTCCAAGGACTTGCTGACAGATGCTGCCTTCTTGGGTGAGCAAGTGTTGGTGGACTTGTTCATCAAGTTCAACACAGCCATCCCCTCCAGTGCTGCAGTGGAGCGTTTGTTCTCTATGGGCAAGGACATCCTGAGGGCCAAGAGATCATCCCTGTCTGATGAAAACTTTGATATGCTAATTTTCATGAAGGGCAACATGCATCTCATGGACAAAATGGAGAACGAGAAGAAGAGGGAAAATTAAATTATATATATAGTGTTTTTCATTTTTTTTATAATAAAAGTTAACGTTAACGGTTTATCGGTAACTTCCGTTACATGTTTAACGAATTAACGGATTAACGGTTAACGAAGTTAACTTTTTGGTTAACGGATTAGCGGTTAACGAAGTTAACTTTTGGTTAACGGTGCCCACCACTGTATATATATATATATATATATATATATATATCAAAGTTCATTCAACAATTAATTTTAAATATACTACGTTTTGTGATTTTACTGCACTCGCATTTTAGTTGTAATTTACAGATTTACAGATTTACAGATTTACAGGCTAACAGAGAATCCAAGATCCACTTCTTCCCAAGAAGAATGTTAGAAAAAAAGGAAAAAAACAAGCCAAACAAATGAAAATAAAGAACGCTGAACACTCATACCATGCTTACGCTTGTAAACGCATAAAGCTTTTACATAGGAATAATAAGGCTGCTTTTCTCCCACCACCCAACGCTGACAGAAAAGAGTGGTGAAGGAAAATTTATAGAGTAGGGAAAAGTATAATAAAAAGAATAGCTTCAGAGTTCATTCACACCATGCGTACACTTATCTCACGTACCCAAGTACGCATTATTGGGCAGAAGAAATAAAGGATAGCATGAAACGCTAGTCTACTTACTCTAATCTTCAACATACATTTTTTTAAGGATTTTATTTATTTATTTATTTATTTATGTACAAAGAATCATCATTTCATCGCCTCATCACTTTTTCGACTGAATGTCAAGGCCACCGTATTGAGAGACTTACTATTTAAATTTATTTATAGTGCCATCTTTCGCACTGGAGTTACTTAGATAAGGGAGCACTGATCCAGAGGCACTTCCAGCTGGCCAGCACACCCCAATTTAAGAATTCCGCCCGAAAGGGTATGTTTGTGATGTTTCTCTCCTTTATTTACTTTCCCTTTGTATTAAGTTTATGCTACTAAAATACCTGTCTAACCTGTTCTAAACATACTTAACGAAATGCTCGTTACGACCGCGCGGAAAGGCTATTCAAGTTAGCCTCCGTAGCTCAGTGGGTAACATTGTTTCCTTATAAACGAAGGGAAGACACTGAGGTTGGGAGTTCGAATCCCGATGATGCTGGTAATAATAATACAAGAGTTAAAGCAATGGGCGGCATTAGTTGGCCTGAGCGCTGTGCCACTTTCTGGTCCTCCTGAAGGATTATTAGTATTAAGGGCTATCCCACCTAAATTAATTCACCGCTTAAACGGTATGTCTCGAGTGTATACAAATTAGAGCTCTTTAAGCCTATCTTCGTATGTTTTTTGAAAATCTAAGTACTGTATATCATATCTATCACCCTCTTACGATCATAAATACCGATGACGTCATGGAAAAATTCCAACATATTAGTTAAACGAGAGTTATTTCTACGAAACTCGTACTGACTATGTTTAATAAGATTATTGCTTTCAAACGGCTCGACTTCATATACAGTCTCAAATAAGTGACTCAAAATGCTTTCCTATAATAATAGAAGTTAGACGACCTATAATTTTTCCGCTTGTTGCTTATTCTCCTTTTGAAAAATTTTATAATTTATACTTACACTCCATACTCTTAAATTATGCTATTATTAAAAATGGTTTATCACACTTGGTGAGTTATTGATTAAATATTGTATTCGTTAAATACAACAATTTTTGTTCAATATTATATGAATATACTGCAGTCCAGTACAGTATTTTTATATATCATTTTCATATTTTCGGAGTTTCATGAATACTGGTAATTATTTTTATATTGGTATATCTAAGTAAAAACTCCCGAGATATTTTTTTAAAAGAGAAAACCCGCTGACATATCGCCTCAACGTGTGTTTCCCATCAAGATACCTATTAGGTATTGAGACTGGTAACCAAAATGGATACTTTTCTAATATCCATTTGATACTGTCTTTTACTTATTGCCTAGTAGTAAATAGCTATCCATGCTTCTCTATTATGGATATATTTTAAGAAGTTGTCCACCCACTGTGTTTAAGTTATCTTTTTGGATATCTCGATAGATCTGACGAAGGTTGTTAAAATACTGGTCAGATGAATGGATTTTGATGGATAAAAAGCTAGATGAAAATTAAATAGCCAGTGTATGTCAGAAGTCAGACAGCAGAATCTACTCGAGTTTTCCGACGCATAGCATTTTTTTTATAACACTCTTGCGCCCGACGCGTCGGAGCGAAAGTTTTAACTAAAATTAAAGTTTTGATTGAAATTAACGCGAGAATTTTCTTTCCAAGAAAGACGCACACAAACACAAAAACAAAAAATAAATGAGAATAAAATCAATACACTTTATAAAAACAAATAAAATACAGGGTGATTACAAAGTCCTTGTGCATCTTTAAACTTTAATAACTTTGGGTGTACTCTTGATAGAAACAAACTGTAAACGGCATATGAAACCATAATTATTAAAGTATTTCTTTATTTTATTTCAGGTCGCATCATATCAGGAGTAGACGCTGAAACTGATTGAAAGTGGCGACAGTAGAAGAAGAGGTTAGCTGTGTTTTACGGTTAGCAGAGCAGAAGTAAAGTCCATAACAACTGTGAGAAGAAAGTTCACTGCAAAATTCTCAAAGTGAAATTACATGAACATGCGTACAAGATACTGGTGGTTCAAATGTTATTGGAGGATGACTTCCATGCAAGGTTAGATTTTTGTGAGCAGTTCCGGTCAAAAATTAAGAATTCCCCCATTTCTGGGAGAAATTACATTTTCTAATGAGGCATCATTCTACATTAGTGATAAAATCAACCACTACAATTGCTGTATTTGGAGTATAGAGAAACCTCGCGGAGTCTGCCAACATGAAAGAGACTCACCAAAAATCAATTTTTGGTGTGCTCTCGGGAAGACATACTGTATACCAGTGATCTTTACTTTTTTGAAGAACCAACAGTCAGTAGTGAACGTTATCTTGTAAATATTTGCAGAATTCCTTTATCCCTGAACTAAGACGATTAACTCTTTCAGATAGCACCTTCTTTCAGCAAAACGGTGCTACCTGCCACTGAGCTTTGAATGTGCGATATTTCTTCAATGAAGTCTTCCCAATCAAGTGGATCGGTAGAGGTGGACCAATTGTTTGGCTACCTCGTTCACCTAACCTGTTCTCATTGAACTACTCTTTATGGAGACATGTTAAAGTATTGTCTACCCATCAAAACCACATTCTTCGAATGAACTTATGGCTAGGATCACAAATGCAATTTATGAGATCACTCGGTAGCAACTGGAGAATGTTTTTTTTTCATCAGGTCTTTGGAAAATAGAATTGAACGATGTATCGAGAAAAACGGCGATTGTATTGAGGCTAGAAATTTGTATTGTAGCTTTTCTATGCCGTTTGCAGTTTATTTCTATCATAAGTACATCAAAAGTAATTAAAGTTTAAAGTTCCACAAAGACTTTCTAATCACCGAGAAAAAGTGAGTAAATATTATTATTAATAATAAACCAACGAACGCAATGGGTCATAGGCAGAAATTTAATCCGCGAGTGTACAAATTCACTGTGAAAAATTGTAAGCTACTCACCAAAGGACCTTGATATTACGACTCCCCAGAAGAAAGTTGAAAGAATAATTCCTTGATCTGATACACTCCAGTTAAATTCCCCTCCAGAACCCTTCAAAAAGTTTAATATTTTAGTAGGCCCTAAAATGTATGCTAATTTGATTAAATACTTATAATTATTATTAATATTATATGCATTTGTTACTATTATTATTATTATTATTATTTGTTATTAATATTATTTGCTATTTCCCACTTCTCTTATGTAATAAATAAAGTGAATCGTATTAATTTTTCCAAACACTTTTTCATGCTTCTAATGGCATATTCAAATTAGAATATTGTGAATATATTAATGTCATATCGGATATCTTAATTGTACAGAAAAATATTGTAAAATATTGTAAAACTTTGTGTAACTTTGTGTAACTTGCATTCTTTTTTCTGAATAAAGGTTTTTGTTCTGTAAAGTGTAAAATACTATATATAAAAAGTTTCTATAAATAAAATCAGGTTTTTAAAACTAAAAATACATATGTAAGAGAGAGAGAGAGAGAGAGAGAGAGAGAGAGAGAGAGAGAGAGAGAATGTGTTCGCTAAAAATTTTGTCCATTTACTTCTTTTCATTACGACTTAGCTAAAAAAATATGGGAAGTTGTACATTTTATGTACACATACTTGCGAATCTGATGTATCGTCAGACTTGTTCTTAAGGACCAACGGACACACGTTCGTAAAGTTTTGCTCCATCTCCGTCGTGGTGGTATTCACCATGGCCACTATGGCCACGGAACAAGAATTTCGCGCGAAAAACATGATAAAGTACGTGCAGTGGCCAAGAATCACTAAAACCCATCGTAAACCCAAAATTGGCTTCTCTGAAAAAAAAAAAAAAACATATAGACTAAATAAAAGCTTCACATGGTCCATATTAAAGAATATTAAGGGCTATATCTTGCAGTCCCTTTTTATTTATTTTAATAATATGCAAAGTTTTTAAACTCTTAATGACTGAAATAGATAAATAATAACATCGTTTTAGATGAAATAATTGCACATTAACTGTAGTTTTGACACACGCAACTGTGGTTATATAATTGAGTTCTAAGAAGACCTGTAGGTCCTATTTTGACTAACTATATATATATATATATATATATATATATATATATATTATGATGAATAAAACCACGAAGGAAAGGAAACACAAAATGGTGCTCAAGCGCTTTCGTCTAATGACATCCTCAGGAACACTGAAGTACATAAAGGGTTACGGCCTATATATAGGTTACAGAAAGAAAAAAAAATAAATAAATAAATAAATAAATAAATAACATACATACATACATACATATATATTTATATATGCAATAAACGGAGAAGTAAAAATAAAAATTAAAAATTAAAGGATTAACAAAGAGCCATACAGATTTGTAAGGAAAAATATCGATTTTTAGCACAAGATCAAATGAATTATAAAAATACAAATTTATACTGGAAATCTGCCCGGGTTTTAACACTTTGCCTTTTATAGTCAAGTTTCGATATATATAAAATAAAATGAAAATTAAAGTTAATATAGTTAATATAGTTAATGTTATATATATATATATCTATATATATATATATATATAATACTGTATATATATTATTTAATGATACTTAGTAAAATGTTGCTATCTCTCACATTATAATACTTAGTGTTAAAAATTAAGAGCAAATTCAGTTACATTATTCATTATTTTTTAACTCCAATTCAGGGTCTACAAATCTACATAGATCATACTCGTGTCCATAAAGCAATGGTTTTTTATCCTTGGGTCACGACCCAAAATTGGGTCGTCAAGCCATTTTGAGTGGGCCATTAAATTGTCATTTATCATTTATTTATGCTATCCCTAATCATTTTACCATTATTTATTTATTTTATTATCTATTACTAGTGAACCGTTTGAAGGCACGGGTCGCCGAGCTAGCCCCGCGATCAGAATTTGGGTCGCAGCCAAAAAAAAGGTTAAGAACCACTGCCATAAAGGAATAATGTTCGCTTCAGAAAACGCTCACAAATTGTGATCCACACGCATGAACATTTAAGCATACAGTTAACTTTTCTAGAAAGGTGAGCAGACCAAATTTTGAACTGAACTTGGACTACGAATTTTAATTTAGAGTTTTAGACTGAGTTCTGATTGTGACTTTAAATCTTGCCTTAACTATGACAACGAATTTAAATTTTGACTTTGGCTTACAATTTTAAATTTGTTCTTTACTTTATGATTTTGAATTTTGTCTTTGACTTTCACTATTAATTCTCTGAATTTTTATTGTTTTTTCCAACTTTGATTGACTTTAATTTTAATTTTTATTTTCGCTTTGTTTTGTTTTCTGGTTTTTTAACTTAAATTTATTCAGACTGAAATAAAAATTTATAATAAAAATTAAAGTCCATGACAAAATTTAAATTTGAATACACAAAATAAAAACCAAAATTAAAGTTCATTGCTTTGATCACAACCCTACAATTTTGAGATAAAGCGAAAAGCGAAAACTACATCGTCTTCAATGTTTCAAAAGAAATTGAGCAGAAGTTGTACATTAAAAATATAAGGTTGTAACATATATTCTGCTCGATTTTTTAGTTCATTCAGAACAAAAATTAAATGACTTATAAGGACAAATTTGCTCGAATTTTTAGTTTATTCACAACAAAAATTAAATGACATAATGACAAATTAATCATCAATATAATTCCCTTCTTTTCCTATAACCTCCTCTCACCTGTAGAAAAGTTTTTTATGCCACGTTCGAAGAAATCCTTTGGTTTCGAGTGAAAAAAAGCGATCACTTCGTTTTCGATAGCTTCCCTAGATTGCAACATTTGTCCATCTAGGTGGTGTTGCAGACTTCTGAATAAATGGTAGTCTGAAGGTGCGATGTCCGGAGAATAAGGTGGATGAGGCATTTTTTTCCCAACCAAATGCATCCAATTGGGCAGTGGTGATTCGAGCAGTGTGAGGGCGCGCGTTATCCTGGTGGAATAGAACACCTCTGCGATTAATTAATGCAGGCGTTTTTCTTGTAATTCCATCTTCAATCGTTGGAGTTATTAACAGTAGACTTCAGCTGTGATTGTTTGGTTATCTGGCAGAAGCTCAAAATGAATAATTCTTTGCATATCCCACCAAACGCATAGCAAAAGTTTCTTTGGATGGGGTCCATTCCTTGGCTGAGGTTCAGGCTTTGTTTCACGGCTAAGACACTAATGTCGACGCTTAATATTGTTATAGAGGACCAATTTTTCATCCATCCCCCAGTGACGATCCGATTCAAAAACGGTGCCTGCATTTGCCAAGAATGCAGTGATGTGCAAATACGATTCGATGTTGAAGATTCGCTTGTGACAAATCATGCGGAACCCATTTTCCAACCTTCACTACTTTTCATAACAGCTTCAAATGACGATGAATGGTCATATGGCTAACGCTGAGTTGCAGGCCAAGTTCTCTTACAGTTACCGTTGGGTTTTCCTCCACTGTTGCTTTCAGCAACTCTTCATCTAACTCATTTGGTCGTCCTGTTCGTTGATAATCTTTCAGATTGAAGTCTCCATTTCTGAACTTCTCAAACCATCTTTACACATCCATTCGCTCACATCATCATTTCCATAAACTCTTTGAATGTTTCTTGCGGATTCACTAGCGTTAGATCCTTTATGGAACTCATACAGCATCACATGTCGAATATGATCTTTTGTGGGCTCCATGTTTTTTAAATTACTGTAATATCGTAGGGGTGGCGTTGTAACCAGTGGTGGCATTCAGCCGGTTCGCACCGGTTCGTGCGAACCGGTTCCTAAAATTTCCCGAGTTCGCCGAACCGGTCCTTAACCCTTTCAGTCCGTGCATGATTTTTATTTATACCATACGCATTTCGATAAACACATTTTTTTTAGTTTTCATTTCTGACATGGAAGGGGGAGGAGAAGGGGAGGGGAGGGCGAACCGGTTCTTAAAATTTTTGAATCCCACCACTGGTTGTAACTGTATGAAAAACACCAGAGAAAATATTCATTAGCCTAATCCTACACTAGCCTAAGTCATTCTGTATCATTCTGTATCGTGATAAAACCTGTGCGAACCTGTCGCCGCGTGTATTTTGCAACATTTCTAAAACTATTTCACATTATGTTGAGGTTATTCTATTATCTATCGTCCGTTTTCTAATCGAGCAGAGTTTATGTTACAACCTGATACTTTGATTAAATGTGAAAATGACAATGCTATGTTTTAAAATTCAAATACTTTGTTTTTTGAGAATACCAACAACGAAGAAATTTAAATAAAAAATACACTTATAGAGATCAACTTCGCAAGTTCCTGATAAAAAGAAGGTTTAAAAACAAAAACAACACTTTTTTGTTCTTTGAAAAATATCAACACGAGTTCCACATAAATAATGTTTCTATTAAATGAGGCGCTCCGGAACACAACCTGCCAAGCGCCAGTGGGGGTCAGAATTGAGTTATTTTACCACTATATTCCCTCACCCTTCCTCTATCCCGTGGGTGAATCAGGGAGCAGATTGTGGACCTGTATGTATGGTCAAAATCAATCAAATATCGTTATTGGTTCAAAAGTTATGGCATTTTGCAAGTTGACAAACTTTAACTGCATTTTTCTCCTTTTTTTTAATTTTGGTGCTTGGCAGCTTGTGGTCCGGAGCGCCTCAAATGTAAAAAGTAGAAGGATAGGCTTCAAAATTTATATACTTTACTCTTGATTACGAATGCTGAAACAAAACGTAGTATAAAAAGAATTTAAGTAGCAATAAATATGTCAAAATAATTTGTATGATAGCTATGCAGCCTATGCATTATATAATCTTTCAGAACGTAAAAATGTTGGGATGGCAGATGGTGTAATACACGCGTTACTTAATGCAAGAAATGTTTCCAATGATAACGTAAAACTTAGCACTAGCACTTGGTTGGTCCACCCACAATTTTTTTTTTTAAATTGACTAACTAACATTTAATTTAATTAAAAAAGGTGGGCAGTGTTGAGGTCATAACCAAATCTGATATCATGTAATTTAAAATCATTTTTCCATATTCATTTTATAGGTTTACCTTTAAAATGTATGTAGAAAAACGCTTGGTTAATTAATACTGCTCACGATAAGTCATTACCAGTATATCATATTTGGCTCTGGGAAATTGGTAGATCAGAGGTCAAAATTTAAGAGTTTAAGCATTAAATAACTGTAGTAAATAATATAGAAATAACTTTAGTTTAGTGTGCGCAGTAATTAATACGATCGTTTGGGTAGAAGGTTCCCACGCAGCCACTTTTAAACAATCACTTTTAATTGTAAATTGTACTTACTGCATGGTCACTTATTAATTTAACTTAGAACTTATAGTATATGGGTACTAACTTTCCTCATTTGCAGATGGTGTTACAGTCACAGAATCATATAATGAACTGCCATTACTTATAGTTTCAGTCATTTAAATAAGATTCGGGTAAATTTTTGCAATTTACGCGTTATTTAACAAAATTACTTTAAGTATGGTATGTTAAATGATGTTGTAGCTATGCCAGAGGTATTACGTCCAATCACTTCCGTTGTACCAATGTACAGTAGCTTGTAAACTCCTTAATTATAGCTTGTCACGAGAATAATTAGAAAGCCGGGAATGACATTCAACTTGTTCATAAGTTTAGTGTTACATATATATACACATTTTTATCATTATATCGTGTGATTATTCTTATCTGTTTAAGTGACGAAATTAATTTGTGCTTGCGAGTGATGAAACGCATATCATTCACTTTAATTAAGTCATCCACCGACTGAAGTTTGAACTCATCCTCAAAGTCTCCATCTATGCACTTCAAAGAAAGTTCCTTCTAACATAAAAGAAGGGGTTCAGCGCCCTGAGAGTCAGATTCTGGCATGCGACGGTTATTTACGGATCTCCGGATAGGGGAAGAAAGCCCAATCCGTATAGCGTTGGGAAAAACAGATTCGAATAAGCTGAGCTAGCCGCTAGTCTCCGGATTAAAGCAGAGAAAGTAATCCGCACAGGACTGAGACGGTATTAAGAGGTCTTGGGCTTAATTAGACGGCGGTAAGAAGTCCGGAGTCCCGACAAAAGCCTCCTAAGACAAAAGCCCCCTGGACAAAAGCCCCTCAGTTAAAGTGCAAAGTAGGACAAAACCCCCTCAGTTAAAGTGCAAAGTAGGACAAAAGCCTCTATTTTTTATATTATTGTTCGTGTGCTATGAAGTAATCCTAAACAAGCTACCCCGACTTATGAGCGCAGGACAAATGAGCGCAGACAAATGAGCGCAAGACAATTAAGCGCAAGACAATAGAGCGCAAAACAATAACCTAACCTAAACTAACCTAACCTACTGTAACTACATTATTTTTAACATCCTTAATGAATATTGTTTTTTTAACATCCTTAATAAATACTTGTTCAAGCTTATTTTGTTTCTTTTATCCAGTTTTTATTTGCTTGCTCTCGCTCAATTGTTTTGTGCTCTTTTGTTTTTGCGCAAAACAATAACCTAACCTAACCTAACCTTTTATCCAGTTTTTATTTGCTTGCTCTCGCTCAATTGTTTTGCGCTCTTTTGTTTTTTGCGCAAAACAATAACCTAACCTAGCCTAACCTAACCTTTTATCCAGTTTTTATTGCTTGCCTCTCGCTCAATTGTTTTGCGCTCTTTTGTTTTTGCGCAAAACAATAACCTAACCTAACCTAACCTAACCTTTTATCCAGTTTTTATTTGCTTGCTCTCGCTCAATTGTTTTGCGCTCTTTTGTTTTTGCGCAAAACAATAACCTAACCTAACCTAACCTAACCTAACTACATTATTTTTAACATCCTTAATAAATATTGTTTTTTTAACATCCTTAATAAATATGTGTTCAATAATAAATATTTGTTCTTGGCGCTCTATTGTCTTGCGCTCTTTTGTCTTGGCGCTCAATTGTCGGCGCTCATTTGTCGGCGCTCATTTGTCCTGCGCCCAATTGTCGTGTCACGCCTAAACAAATATTATAATCTTTGTCTATGTTGATTTACTCTAGTTGATCACTGTTCTGTCTACCTGAATGGTTAGGTTAGGTTAGGAACGTGCCACAAAGGAGCACCAACAGCGTTTGAAGAACCTATGTCTGGACTATGTGAATGAGAGGAAGACCTTGGAGGAATTTCTGAATGGTGTAGGTCACAGCATTAGGTGGAAGTAAAATGAACTTTAAATGAATCTTAACACTTAATGAACTTTTTAATATTGTGCTTTATTTGTTTGATTTTCCCTAGATATGGTATGATGTTCCTTTTATAATGTTCATTTTTATGGTTGTGTAAATAATTTTGTGCTCCTGTAAAATAGTGAGCTATAAATTTAAATGCAAGTGTTAATGTGTGCTACTGTATAATACTTATAATGCTGACTTTGCCTAGATAAGGCATGATGATCCTTTTATAATGTAATTTTTTATGGTCGTATAAATATTAGCGTTAATGTGTGCTACTGCATAATACTTACAATGCCTTCCTTGTTGCAGTCTTATGATATAATAAATGTAATATTTTACATGTCAGAGAAGTGTTCATAAACTGTAAATAATAAAGAATATAAAAATAATGATTAAAAAAATTCTTATTATTATTTTTCCTAGGGGGCTTTTGTCCTAGGGGGCTTTTGTCTTAGGGGACTTTTGTCCTACATTCAAGAAGTCCGTGTCTATCGACTCTGAGAAACTTAGTCTATAAAACTAGAATTAAGGACCTTATAAATTCAAAGTCGTCACAAACGACTTAGTACTTGTTTAAATTTATTTCAACATTGAAAGCACTATAAATTCAAGTAAAGTAGAATATCTGCCGACGAGTTTCTTTGTCCCTAACGAGCCCTTAATTATCGCAATCTACTGAACACACCTGAGCAGGTAAGATATAGCGACGACTTCTTCAGGTCATCATCATCGAGAGTACAATCTGTTATACGGAGCACAACACAGAAGAGTATAAACACACACACACACTATTTATATATATATATATATATATATATAATATATATATATATATATATGCAGGGTGGCCATAAAGTCACGCATCATAGGAACATAAGCAATGTGTATTTATTTATGTCTCCATCAGGCCAAATATGTTGAGGAACATTCAAAGAAACATGCTTTTTCGTTTACAAACATGTTTTGAGATTGGTGGGAATCATTTCGAACAAATAAATAAAACAAAGTAAATGTATTTTCCTATGATGCGTGACTTTATGGACACCCTGTATATATATATATATAATATATAACCTTCTTAACCTCGTTGCAATTCCGTGCGTTGGGCTCTCTTCACACGAAGGTCAAGCTGGTGGACCCGCCTCTAGGCCTGGCTTGGTGGAGGAGCGAGTTGCTCTCTTGCCCTCTCCACCGCACATATCCAGGTACACCCGGCTCATCTGGTACCGTCCTGAACCAGATTTCTAGTCTTCGTTTGAAGACTTCAACTTTGACCCCTGTAACGTTTCTGAGGTCCTTTGGAAGCTGGTTAAAAAGTCTTGGCCCCCTGACAACCAAGCTATTTCCCTAAAGTGTTGAAGAGGCCCCTTGTCGGGATTTTAATTTGGGAACACTACACATTCTGCCTTTCCTATTTTCCAGTGTTGTTTAGATGGTAATTGGGTTTAGTTCGAGGTTTGGTACCAGTTTTTCGATCATTTTCCATATGTATATTGTGATGTACATACACTGTATATGTTACAATCAATGTCTAAAATCAGAGAATTTGTAAATTGACTGAAATTTTAGGCAACGTGTCAAATTGTGATACACACAAAACCTAACCTAACCTAACCTTTCTGGTAATGCTGCATATACAATATTATGCATGCCCACTGGTATTTCCCAATATGTTGCCTAAAAATTAATTTGGTTAAATTTGGTTAGGTTTTGTATGTACCACAATTTGACACATTGCCGAAAATTTCAGTCATTTTAGAAATTCCCTGATTTTAGACATTGACTGACATATATATATATATATATATATATATATATATATTATAATAAAAAATAAAGTGAACAAATATAGTAAAAGATTTTATACAGTATATTATAGTCTTATGTTAATAATTTAAAATTAAAAGAGAAAAAATTACATAAAATGTAGAGTGGCAAGATATATAAATAAATGTTATCGGGTGAAACGAATATTGTAAATAAAAACTTACCAGGTTATTGTACGACGGGAGGGTTAATCTAATTGTATGAAGGTTGGCAGTGGTTTGACTGTTGAAATGGCCATGGTAGAAGTCGAAGAGTGGTGGCGCAATAATAGTTCAGAAGAATTATTTAGCTATGTTTAGGTTGAAGGTAGAACTGTAGTCGTTGAGGGTTAGTTTTGTACTAAGGATGTGTAGGGATTCGAGGATACGGAGGTCGGTTGGTTTGTATGCTGAATTGATAATCTTGAAATTGATGGAGAGCAGTGGGTGATTGTGGAGGTGGCAATGATCTCTTATTGCTGATTTCGATAGTTTATTTAAAGGTTGTGAGGTTCTAGTGGATACTATTATCAACATACCAGCATACCAACCAACCGACCTCCGCATTCTCGAATCCCTATACAGCCTCAGTACAAAACCAACAATCAACGACTACAATCTACCTTCAACCTAAACATAGCTAAATAATTTTTTTGAACTATTATTGCGCCACCACTCCTCGACTTCTACCATGGCCACTTCAACAGTCAAACCACTGCCAACCTTCATACAATTAGATTAACTCCCCCACCCCCCTCGTACAATAACCTGGTAAGTTTTTATTTCAATATTCGTTTACCCGATAACATTTATTTATATATCTTGCCGCTCTACATTTTATGTAATTTTTTCTTTTTTAATTTTAAATTATTATCAAAAGACTATAATATACTGTATAAAATCTTTTACTATATTTGTTCGCTTTATTTTTAATTTTTATTTCTTAGCAATGATGATGGAAAGTGAATTTCCGAAACGTCTGATTAATAAACATGTACTACCTTCTCGTCCTCTTATTCCTCACTAAGGTGCGATTCCCTAAGAACAAACCTTTCAATCAAGTATATATATATATATAATATATATAATTTTCCAACCACGTCATCAGCATGATAAATATTAGAGAAGACAACGTGAGATCATTTTCATAACATTCATATTAATTTGAAAATTCTTTAAACTTTCAACCTAAATATGTATATGAGAAATTGTTGATAATCAAATCCACTGAAACAATTGACAATGTGATACGTGCTAAACTTTAGTGAAGCGTTCCCATTGCGGCCGTTCTCACTCAGTGTCGCATTTTTTATTGAACACAAAAGCAACCAGTCAATCAATCAGTCTCTCTCTCTCTCTCTCTCTCTCTCTCTCTCTCTCTCTCTCTCTCTCACGGTAGTTTTCGTTGCTAGAACGCTTTATCTTCTTCAGTGTATTCGGAGTTAAAAAAATAAGTTATAATGACTGGACCGTAGAAACTGAAGGCTGTGTGCGCGAGGTACGAAGTGAACCAGTGGGTGACGAACTTCAAAGAAGTTTGCTTCGAGAAGATCACCCATTCCAGCATGTGCCGCTTTTGCGAACTCATGCAGTTGTATGAGAAGCGAGAGGAGAGGGTCCGGCGGCTCGAGTTGTCCAGACCGGCTGTTGGAGGCGCGGCGGTCGCTGCCGCGGCTGGCCCCTCCACCCCGAAGCTTACTGATAGGCTAGGAAGACACCGTTTTAATTGGGGGACTCGCAGATCAGGGGCCAGGAGAAGTACTTTGCTTCTGAAAACCGGGACAGGAGGGAGATAAGGTGCTTACCCGGGCTGGAAACGGCGCACTTAAGTAAGGAGTTAGAGAAGCTGCGCGTGGCTAGTTGGAGGACTGCGATCGTTGTCCACGCTGGTGGCAACGATCTGTTCCTCAAAGGCGGTAGGGTAGGTTCGACGGAAGTGATCATCACCGAGATCGTGTCTCTTGTGGATGATCTAAAGCTTAAAACAGACAGAGGAATGTTGATGGGTATTTTACCGCGAATAAATGCCAGTGACCACGCACTGAGTAAGGTCATTGGCATCAATGAGAGGGTACAAGACTTATACGTCCCATTGGGCATGAGGTTTGTTGACCCCTTCGACGCGTTTTCGGGTAGGTGGGACCTTTATCAGAGAGATGGTGTCCACCTCAATGAGAAGGGTAAGGGTGTGCTGGGCGTGCTGCTCGACCGGCACCTATACCGTATGTTGAGGTCAAGCCCGGGGATTGATGACGGGCCCCACCCGGGGAGGATGATCTTGAGCCGCTGACGGACGTACCTTCAACTGAAGGATACGTCGATGTACAGGTGGGTGACCCTCTTTCCCCGTTGGAGGGGATTCGGGTTCCTGCGGAAGTTGCCCCCTCGTTGGTGAGGGGCCCTTCAACTACCGACAGCCCTGGCTGTTCGGGAAATGGATCGTGCTAGGGGGCGGTAAGAATAGGGAAGGCTACCTCCGTGCAGTGCTTTTTAATGCTAGGTCGATTAGGAATAAGTTTTGCGAGCTACAGGCACTCTTAGCATCAGAATACCAGGATATCGTTGCTCTCACCAAGTCCTGGATTCATACTGATAGTATGGACTGCGTTGGGGAGTTCGAGATTCCCGGGCATGGAATGTTCCACAAGGACCGCACCCGTGGGGAGGGGAGAGGGGTACTAATATACGTCAAGGACACGTTGAGTCCGGTTGACTGCCATTTCCGATCGGAACGGGAGCTGCTTGGCGTCGATCTGAACCTGGGAGGGACGAACTATAGGTTAATCTTGGTGTACAGACCTCCGCATCACTCCCTCAGGAGATACAGCCCTGTACACCAAACTCCGTACCCTGCTAGTGGACAGGGCGTGTGTAATTTTAGGAGATTTCAATTGCCACGGCATAAACTGGGAAGACAGGACTGCTGATGCTGAGGGGAGGAGGCTAGCTGACTTTGCTGATGAGAACTTCTTTTACTCAGTGGGTCAATGGGCCTACACGAGGTGAAAGCGTTCTAGACTTAGTATTCACGACCGAAGACAACCTTGTCACTGGCCTCACCGTTGACGAATCGTTGGGCGGAAGTGATCACAGTCTGCTTAGGTTCTGTGTTTTGCGTCGTTCGGGTGAAGTGTAGTAACTCGAGAGGCAGTAAGGTCGATTTACGGCGGGCGGACTTTGTTGGCCTCCGGGATAGGGTAGGTGGGATGGGAGTAGAGGTCGGTGGCGATGTTGAGGGAGTGTGGCGTGCATTCCAGGACCAGTTTATGGTGCTGCAGACTTCTGCCATACCCTCAAAATCGGTCACCCCTGCTTCAACGCAGCCTAAGTAGCTCAGTCGGGACATCGCTTCGGCTATCCGAAATAGGAAAGCTGCTATAGGAGGGGGAAGGCCAATCGTTCCCACGAGAACACTGAGGCGTATGTCCGTCTGTGCAGGGAAGTGAAGGCGAAGGTTAGGCTAGCGAAACTTAACGAAGAACTCCGGGTGGCAAGTCTCTGTAAGGCGAACCCTAAGGAATTTTTCAGTTATGTTAATAGTAGAAAGCACATTAGAAGCATGATGGGCCCGTTAAAGGAGCACAGCGGCGAGCTGTGGACCTCCGACGGACGCGGACATCGCTAATGTGCTGAATGAGTACTTTGTGGGAGTGTTCACCAGGGTGGGAGGACACTCAGGTCATCCCCGAGCCGGGTGTCAGGCACGAAGGTGCTCGCCTGGATAGTGTTCGGTGTACTGCGACAGACGTTGCCGATAGAATAGACAAACTGAACACGTTTAAGGCTCCTGGACCAGACCAGTTCCTCCCTAGACTCTTGCGGGAAGTGCGCAACCAGGTGGCTTCCCATCTGGCTACAGTCTTCAACAAATCGTTGGAGATGGGTCAGGTGCCTGGTGACTGGAGGGAAGCCAACGAGACCCCTATCTTTAAGAAAGAGGATCACGAAAGTCCAGGGAACTATCGCCCCATTAGTTTCACTTCGGTCGTAGGTAAATTATTAGAGGGGATAATAGCGGATAGGATCGTTGACCATTTGGATTCCAACAAGCTGCTTGGGGACTCCCAACATGGTTTTAGATGACATAGATCGTGTCTCACCAACCTTCTCAAATTTTTCCACGTCATGTGGAGTGAGTACGATAAGAGTAGGACGATTGATTCACTTTATCTCGACTTTCAGAAAGCCTTTGATAAGGTACCTCACCGCCGGCTGATGGCCAAAGTCCGCGTGCTGGGTATCGATGAGGAAGAAGGTAGCTGGATTGGAAAATAGCTGAGGAATAGGCAGCAGAGGGTTGTAATTAAAGGGGCTACCTCGGGTTGGGCCTCTGTCACTAGCAGCGTTCCTCAGGGTTCCGTTTTGGGGCCACTGCTGTTTATCATTTACATAAATGATATCGACGCTGGCATCGTCAGTAGGATCGCCAAATTCGCTGATGACACCAAGCTTGGAGCCAATATTGGGACGCCCGAAGCGATCGAGCACCTGCGTGCGGACCAGTGGCGTGCAGTTAGGGTAAGCGGGCATGCACCGCCTACCCAGTTAAAAGTCAAATTACAAAAAGTCAGTATATTACTACAGTAATCAAAAATTAATATAAAGTTATCTACAGATTACAGAAGCTAAGGCTAACAAAGACCCTAAGATCCACTCTAAGGTTAGCCCGAGAGAAAGGAAAGAGTAGGGGGTTAAGAGAAGAGAAGAGAATAAGGGGTTAAGTAAGGAGCAACACCTATCATTCGTGGGTTAACATTCATTCAGAAAAAGAGAAAAAAGACTCACCATCATCATCCGCCGGCCACTGCCGACAAGTCAGAAAAATAGTCGGAGAAAATAGGAGAGGGGTGAAAGATGAAAAGAAGTAAAATAAGAACGCTTACAAACCATGCAAACACAGTCTTAACTCACAGTCATACCATGCAAACTACAAACATGCAAGTAAAGAGAGTTACAGACATGCAAAGTAAAAAAAAAAAAAGTAGGTAAAGTTAAACAAAAAGTGGGTTAGTTTACACTACGAGCTACATCTATGTTCGTGTTAGTCTAATTTTTTTTTTTTTTTTTAATTTTATTGCTGGCATCACACGCTTGCATGTCACAAGCTGGCATTCATCGTCAACAGACTCATCCTCGAGCACCACCACCAGAGCTCATGTTGCTAACTTTGTTTTTTTATTTTAAACAACGTTAATACTTTTAAAATGTCTGTCAAGACGGTTCTTAAACATATTAACGCTGGTAGAATGAACGACTGACGCGGGAAGATTATTCCATTTATCAATTACTTTAAACGTAAAGAAGTTTTTAGCGATATTAGTAATAAAACGTCTGCCACGCAACTTAAATCCGTTATTACGAGTATTACTATTATCGAAAGTGAACAATTTGTCAAAATTTACGTTATCGATGTTATTAACGATTTTGAAAACTTCAATAAGCTCCCCCCTTAATCTCCTAGTTTCGAGTGAATACAGGTCTAACTCTTTAATTCTATCTTCATAAGGCTTGTTGCGCAATGACGGAATTAGTTTCGTGGCACGACGTTGAACCCTTTCTAACCTATCAATATCCTCACGCAAGTACGGGCACCAAAACTGAACTGCATATTCTAAATGAGGCCTGACTAGGGACTTGTAAAGGGGCAATATAATATCCTTCGATTTAAATTCGAAATTACGCGCTATGAAGCCTAACATCCTATTAGCTTTTGCGCAAGACTCCAGGCACTGGTTCCTAACCTTTAAATCCTTAGATACGCGTACGCCTAAATCTACTTCCTCGTCAACGCTCGCTAACTCCCTATCATCCATCGTGTACGTGTAATTATTGTTGCGAGAACCTATATACAAAACTTTACATTTGTCTACGTTAAATTGCATCTGCCACTTATCTGTCCACTCCATAATCCTATTTACATCGTCTTGGAGCCTATTACTATCGTCCTCGTTAACAACCTTACTGCCTATTTTAGTATCGTCCGCGAATTTTGACACGTTACTAGTCAATCCTACATCTATGTCGTTAATGTAAATTACGAATAGCAATGGGCCTAACACTGAACCCTGTGGGACACCGCTACCTACATCTAACCACCCCGATTCACTACCATTAACTACGACCCTCTGTCTCCTAGCACGAAGCCATTCTTCTAACCAGTTAGCTACCTGACCGCGTATACTGTGCGCTTTGACCTTCGCAATTAGTCTCCTATGCGGAACTGTATCGAACGCCTTTTTAAAATCTAAATAAATAACGTCAGCTGCTCTATGCCTATCGTATTCGCGCACTATTTCGTTATAAAATTCTAACAAATTAGTTAAACAAGACCTATGGCGTCGAAACCCATGCTGACTACTATTAATCAAATCTCTACTTTCTAAGTGATCGATGATACGATCCCTAACTACGGATTCCAAAAGTTTACCGACAATTGACGTTAAGCTAATGGGCCTATAATTGCTAGCTACTGCGCGGTCGCCTTTTTTAAAAATAGGCGTGACGTTAGCTAGTTTGAAGTCTTCAGGAATAATCCCCGTTTCGAGTGACTGATTAAAAATCTTCGTTAAGGGCCTACGATAACTTCTTTCAAATCTTTCAAATGTCTGGGATAAAAAGCGTCAGGGCCTGGAGCCTTGCTAACTTTTAGCCTATCGATATAATGCGCAATCTCAGCCTCGTAAACAGTTATTTCATCCAAAATAGTCTCGCTACTAAATGGAACGATATCGTCCACGTCGGGGACATTATTTACGTCTTCTACAGTAAAAACTGTCGCAAAAAAGTTATTGAAAATACCCGCCATCGCCTGAGCGTCAGAAGCCAAAGCGCCATTAACATCCACTAAAGGGCCTATGTTATCTTTTACCGGCTTACGATTATTTACGTATTCAAAAAACTTTTTTGTATTATGTTTACTATCCGCAGCTATAAGTATCTCTAAATTACGCTTGGCATTCCTAACTGATCTTTTAACCTGACGCCTAAGCTCGATATATCTATTAAAGTTAGCCGCCGTGCCATTGCGCTTACTAAGTCTATACGCTCTATTACGCTCGTTTATGAACTCTCCTATTTCCCTAGTCCACCACTTCGGCCTACCACGATTTCTAGCGCGCTTAGGCCTACGAGGAATAAACTCCCTTTCAATATTCCTAAAACTTTCTTTAAACGCCACCCAATGCAAATTTGTGTCATTGCCCATAAATAAGTTATCCCAGTCCACTACTCTCATCCTATCCGCAAAACTATCAAAATTATGATGCTTGTATAATATATATATACTGTGTATATATATTATATATATAATTTAGTGGTGGACCGGATGTCAGTTTTTCAACACCTCTGGATGCGGATGCGGATGCGGATCTAATTTCGATATCCGCGGATGCGGATGCGGATATTTAGTTAATCTATCAATATAATATAGAATTATGAATGTATATGACATAATTTTTCAAATTTCGTGATATTACTATTATGGCAGGCAATGCATAAGAATTAAAATTAATATTAATATTTTCATTATGATAAAAATAATAACTTTCTCAAGAGTTTCTTTCGGCCACAGAAAATTGAATGAAACAAGTTTCATTCAATTTTCTGTGTTACCAGGTATTTATATTTTGAGGTTTATATATATCATATTTGTTTGTTCATTAATAATTAATACTTTAAATGAAATGTGCATGACTGGGCCTTATAAGCTACTTTATAAGCTAATTTAATTGTAAATTGCATAATTTATTAGAGGAAATATCCGCATAACATCCGCAGTCAGAAGTGGCGGATGTTAAAAATGATGCGGATATCGGCAGATGCGGGTGTGGATGCGGATATCCGGTCCACCACTAATATATATATATATATATATATATATATTGATTGCAGTCAATATTTAAAATTAGGCAATTTATAAATTTACTAAAATTCAGGCAATGTGTGTCAAATCGGTGATACACACGAAACCAAACCTAACCTAACCTTTCTATAATGCTGCATATTCATGCCCACTGGTAATTTCCCAATATGTTACTTAAAAATTCATGGCTTGGTTAGGTTTAATTATGTATTAAGTAAATCGCGCATTTGATACATTGCCTAAAATTTCATTCAATTTGTCAATTCAGGATGGATTCAGGACCTGAAAACAATGGAAAAAGTTTATATAAACATATGCCCGAAATCGCTTTGTTTCCTGGTTACAGCCCGTTATGTGTTCTAGCAAGTATCCGCCTTACCTTTAAAGGAAGTGCTCAAAATGACCGCCTTGCGCTTGAATACACGCCTGAACACGCCTCGTCATAGACTGCCTGACGCGTTCAAACATTTTAGGTATTGCTCGGATTTTCTGGCGTCCTTGTTCTACACGTTGGCGAAGCATTTCAATGTTGTCAATGGGTGTCACGTAAATGATGGATTTCAGATGATCCCACAGGTAAAAATCGAGTGGATTCAGGTCCGAGGAGTGAGCAGGCCACACAATGGGTCCTCCACGGCCTATCCATTTATCAGGGAAATGGTCATCCAAATAGTCTCTGGCTACTCGACTAAAATGAGGCGGAGGGCCGTCATGCATAAACCACATACGACGTCGGACACCAAGAGGAACTTCATCTAGTAAATCGCTTAAATCATTCCTTAAAAAATTGGAATAAGATTCTCCTGTTAATCTCCCAGGCAAAACAAAACGACCGATTAAGTTGTCGGCAATAAGTCCTGCCCATACATTGATACTAAATTGTTATTGGTGCCTTGACTGGATGATGGCATGCGGATTCTCTTTGGCTCAGTGATGACTTGTTATGAAAATTGATCAGCCATTTCTTGTGAAGGCAGCCTCATCAGAAAATAACACGGAGGATAGAAAAAGAGGATCGCGACCACACGGTTGAAGGAACCAAGTAAAAAAGCCTCTCGTGGTGGGAAATCAGCTTCAGTAAGGCCTTGTACTCTCTGAATGTGATATGGTTAAAGCTGTTGTTCCCGTAAAATTCTTCACACAGTTGTGTATCTTATCTTATCTGAAACTCGTTTGTTGAATGATCCTGTATCACCAAGACGCTCGTCTATTCTCTGAAAGGTCTTCTTATCTGGCACTGGCAGACAGCGATTCGGAAACCTTTCCGCATACAGACGCCTTGCTGCGGCCGCATTACATTCGGCAAGTCCATACATGAGATACATGTCTGCCATTTCTCTGTTTGAATAAGCCTCCATTCTCACTGAATAGCACAAAAACTTTTAAGGTTTTTTTTTTCACTGGACTGCACTTATTCACGGTAAGAAGTTACGAATACGAACAGTGAAACGCCACGATGCGCCTCTGAGTGACTGATGGCTCTACACTCAACGATATTGAAACATGTCATAGAGTGTACGAAACATTACAATCGGCGAGGCCATACATGAAATAAGTTTCGACCACACTCCCAAACATTGTCGGCAAGCAGTGTTTGCAAACAAGTTGTGAAAAGAATTGCTGGAACACAAAACGGGCTGTAACTCGGAAACAAAGCGATTTCAGGTATATGTTTATATAAGCTTTTTTAATTGTTTTCGGGTCCTGAATCCATCTTGAAAGTGTGTCCCACATGTTATGAAACACCTTGCATATATATATATATATATATATATATATATCCTTTTTCTTTGATGTATTCAATCTGACGTGAAGGCAGCGAGTCTTTTGCTTATATTGAGGTTCTGAATGTAGCAGGGCTAGGCTGCTTTAAACCCTAGATCCATGTCCCAAAGCTGGATCCTGTCTGCTTTGCAGATAGCTGGTGAGGGAAGCTATATTTATGGGAACTCTTTGCGAGTGACCCGTTGCCCACGTCGGGCTAGCATCATGAAAAAGAAAAACTATGGTATTTGTCATTTACCATTACTTATTCGGACTATAGTGGATTTAATTATCCCAGAAGAGTTCCTTGTTCCATGCACTGTCTGTGTGTATCATATATATATGTGTGTATGTGTGTGTGGTGTTGATTTTTTAATAACAAATTTAGTAATGAAATTATTTTAGAGGAACAAAATTTCAACCGTCGTTGTTGTCAAGGAAGGTGGCCTAAGAGATTTTATAATGTTTGTGTTAAAATGTAATTTGTAATTTAAATTTATCCAATTACTGAGTTTTCTCTCCACGGTATAATATTAAGGTGGTCAAAGTGGTCAAGGAAGGTGGCCTAAGAGATTTTATAATGTTTGTGTTTAAATGTAATTTGTAATTTAAATTTATCCAATTACTGAGTTTTCTCTTCACGATATAATATTAAGGTGGTCAAAGTGGTCAAGGAAGGTGGTAGAAGAGATTTTATAATGTTTGTGTTAAAATGTAATTTGTAATTTAAATTTATCCAATTACCGAGTTTTCTCTCCATGATATAATATTAAGGTGGTCAAAGTGGTCAAGGAAGTTGGTCTAAGGGATTTTATAATGTTTGTGTTAAAATGTAATTTGTAATTTAAATTTATCCAATTACTGAGTTTTCTCTCCACGATATAATATTAAGGTGGTCAAAGTGGTCAAGGAAGTTGGTCTAAGAGATTTTATAATGTTTGTGTTAAAATGTAATTTGTAATTTAAATTTATCCAATTACTGAGTTTTCTCTCCACGATATAATATTAAAACACGTATTCACAATTGCTTCTCCCTCCGTTATCCTTGTGTTAATTAAATAAACAAGTTAAATATGGCGGAAATGGTTGTCATTCCTTCCTCTTCGTTTTAAAATGTTCCGCATTATGTCCAGTGTTCCAGCAAAAGGCCACGGCTACCAAGTGTTGTTATATCAAGTTCAGAAATATCAATATAAAGCAATAAAAAGCAGTAGAAGGCAGTAATAACGCAGATTAAGTAAATAAAATCTTCAGTTAAACATAAGCACGGCATTTCATGGTTAAAGAGGACAAAACTTTCTCATCTTGAAATTCCTTTCTTCGTTCAAAATGGTCCGCCATGCGAGTCCTCCGCTTTGAGTCATCTCAGTCACATGTACCACAGCCATTGTGTAATATAGAATTCAGAATACGCGTGTAAAGTAGTGGGAAAAAGAGTTCAAACAACGTAGATTAAACAAAATTATATTATAAAAATAAAATTCACGACACCTGGTAATCTGGTAGGAATTTCGTGCGTCGATCTCTCATCGCACAGAACTTAATCTCGTGTGTAGTGAACACTTCACCATTTTTTTTATTTACTTTACTTAAAGCGAGTTCGGACCAATCGTTAACCTTTTATCGCGGAGAGAGACACAATTAAATATTTTAGAATGGCTCTAACACATTAATAACAAACACCTACTGTGCCGGATCCAGGAGGGGGTTCGGGGGGGTTCGATCGAACCCCCACCTAAACCAGAACCACTCGAAACCAGAAAGCCCCGCTCCCAAAGCTAACTGACTGAACATACAAGTTATTTTATGATACAAACAACACTAAAAGCATGTAATATACCCTTTTGTTTCATTTGTTTGAGATCGTTAGTCGACCCTGTGTCTTACTTTAATACTCAAAAGTCTAAAAAACAATATTCATTCAAAGTATTTATTCAATAGAATTTTCGGTTTACAATGTCAAGAAAAGTTAAACAGAAAGAAATTTAGGTTTTGATATTATGAAATTTTCGTAAACAGTGTTTTTTCAAGACTTATCACGAATTTTGTCTTTCCTTGTATAATTTTCTTGCAAATCGGTACATAACTTAGATGTTGTAAAAGCTAATAAACTTGAACAAACACCCCGCAAATTGCTTAAAAACGCGTTTCTGAGAGCCTTAATTTTCAAAATTTTCCGGGGGAGTATGCCCCCAGACCCCTCTAGAAGCCTTCGGCGCTCGTACTGAACCCTCCTCTAGCAAATCCTGGATCCGCCCCAGACCTAACGAGTTCGCCCGCCCGAAGACTGAATTGGGGCATCCTTCTTTCTCTCGGCCCATTTCAGGTGTTGCCAACTAATATTTTATATCCTTAATTTCAAACAAAACATTATTTTCTTATTTACGTACAAACCATCATTAAATTTCTTATTAAACATTATTATCTTCTTTCTTAAACAAAACATTATTAAATTCTTATAAACAAAACATTAAATTCTTATTAGACATTATTATCTTCTTTATTAAAAAATACCAATACATGACAGTGTTCTACCTTTAAATTGCCTCGGTGAAGGAGATAGTTGATTTCTTGAGCTCTGTATCTCACATAGCCATTCAAGCACACCCGGCTCATCTGGGATTGTCCTGAGGAAGGTGTCCAGTTTTCTTATGAAGATATTCACACTAACACAGTCGTGTTTTTACTTTGTTTTCTTAATTGGTTCAATAGTTTTGGTCTTCTGACGATGAAGCTTTTTTAGTTCACTGTTGAAAATGTTCCTTGTCTGGCCGTTAGTTAGGGAATACTACCCACTCTGCTTTTCCCTCATTGTTTGGATGATAATAGGGTTCAGTTTGAGATTAGGAAGCAGTTTCTCTTTCGAAGGAAATGTGGGTCACTGTTGAATTTTTGTCTCATTGTTTCAGCAAACTGCAGCCGTCTATCAGAATCATCGTCATATATGAGCTGAGAGTAAATGGGTTTGTAATCGTGGTACCCCTGTGATTTCAATATTTTTGCTACTGAAAATTTGGAAATACCCAATTCCTGTACGATTTTTCTCGTTGAAGTTGTTGAGTCGACTTGAAAACTGGCGAGGATATTTTCTTTGTTGTTGTCTCCTGTCGCCGTTAGTGACCTTCCGCTTCTTGGACGATCTTTTACCAGACTCCCTGTTTCCAAAAGTTTGAGCTTCCAGTATCGAAGAGTGGTTGCATTTGGTGATGGTTTATATTTTTCTTGAAATAAACGCAAACTTTCTTCACAATTATTATAAGAAATCGCCGACGATACAAGATACACTTTTTCTTCACAATTATTATAAGAAATCGCCGACGATACAAGATACACTTTTTCTTCACTGCTGTATGCCATCCTTACTGACATGGCGCTGAGTGGGGTTAGGGCCTGGAGCCTAGAGCCTTCCTGTTCTAGCCTAGGATCATTCCTGGCATGGTATAGTTGCTTTGAAAAATATCGTATACACTGCAGTGATATTGGAATTTATTTATTATTAACAAATTATTTTGTATGTCTGTATAAAATCCTTAAAGACTTTTCTCCCACCCTGTATATATATAACCTTAGCCAGAAGTATGGGGCACCTTGAGAATTTTTAAATAAACACTGAACTATCCAACGAACTAGTATTTTAATTTACCTGTATGTTAGGTGAAAGCTATAAATAAGTTATTTGGTTTAAAAGCTTCAAATCATTTGTGGTTCAGTAGACATTTAGGTGGCTGGCAGTGCATAGAGAGAAATTCACTCGTGAGGGCGGCAATTAAAAATACCTATAATTGTGTCAATTCTGCACTAATATATTTGCTATTTAAAAACTAGTAAAACTGATTCTAAATGGCTAAAATATGAGAACAAGAGTGGGAGAAAGAGTTAAATTAGTGTTACTAGCTTCTGAATGGTATTCTCAGGTTGCATGTCAAAGAGACCACAATGTTCTGGATGGGCTGTGCAAACAGTTCACAGACATCAAAGTTATTAAAATCATTCACGTAGTGGTCCAAAAAAAAGAAAACGAGTAACCAGTGCTGGGATTAGCGCAGCTAACTTTTTATTAGCGATACTGTTAGCGCCGCTAATTTTCAAAATTGTTAGTGAAACAAGTAGCGACACTGAGCTTAGAGAAAGTCAATAGCTAATTTTTTAAAACCACTTGTACTAAAATTTGGTTCGCCGACTACAATCTCCATTACAAAAGACAGGAGACTAACTGCAAGTTGATCATGACATCAGCATGTAGAGGTCGTAAGCTGTAACTTGTTGGACAGACTCTGTATATCCACTGCTCTGCTTGTAGCAAAACATGTTGTTGCCTGTTACGGACGGAAGGCATAACATATATAAATTGGGGTGGTTTCAGAAAATTTAGCGACAAAATTAGCGTTAGCGTTAGCGACACTAAATTTTATGGTAGTTAGCGTTGGCGGCGCTAACTTTAGGAGTTAGCGGGCACAGCACTGAGAGTAACATCTAATCGTCAGAGGTGACGTCGTGGCCGATGTCGTAATACCGCTTTCCATCGATCAGCAACGTTAACCGACATTGGGTCTGGAGAGTAGTTGGAGAGGAGAAAGTCATCTGCGTCCAGATTAAGTAGCGGCCCGTAGTTCGAGTTCCATGTAAAGATGTTGGCGGCGCTAACTTTAGGAGTTAGCGGGCACAGCACTGAGAGTAACATCTAATCGTCAGAGGTGACGTCGTGGCCGATGTCGTAATACCGCTTTCCATCGATCAGCAACGTTAACCGACATTGGGTCTGGAGAGTAGTTGGAGAGGAGAAAGTCATCTGCGTCCAGATTAAGTAGCGGCCCGTAGTTCGAGTTCCATGTAAAGATGTAGGTCGCCTTCGTCATTTGACCTTAAATGTTGCGAAGAAAGTTAAACAATCCAGTCAAACAACACAACAATCTAAGCGTCAGAATCGAATGTTGAAACAGAGTGTACAAAACATCTTCAGAGTTTCGTTCTGATTTTCAAGAACCCACTAGAATTTGTATTTCTGAAAGAACCATGAGAAGAAGACTTGCTGAAACAGCGCTCGAAGGCTGTAAGGCAAGGAAGAAACCATGGCTATCAGAGGTCAATATGCAGAAGAGGGAGAACAGTGGACATATGAAGACTGGGCACAAGTTCTTTAGTCCAACGAAAGTAACTGTGAGGTAAATACATCAGCTCTTAAACAACTTAAAATCTTCCCTCATTTTCTTATTATTTCAACTGACGTGTTATATATTCGGTGATCTCTGACACTCACTGTTTTAATCAAATTTGACAGGGTTTCGGAACTTCTGAGGCAACCTATGTAAGGAGGTAGTTTGGCAACGCTTATATAAAAGAATAGAGTCCCCATAATAAAATTTTGTGGTATGCGAGGGGAGGATGAATTCTCGAACCTATATAAGCATATCAGAAAATGCATCCGTCTATTGACGTACTTTTTTCAGAAACCTTCTAACGTCAAATTGAAGTATCTAGCATGAATCCAAGCTTGATGATGTGTGACTCAGTCATACTGAATTACTTTTTATTTTTAATTAAATTCCTGCATTACTTTTACTCGTTATTTATGCGAGTTAAAAAAGAACAAATATTTATAATAATAAATAATCTGATAAAATCGTGTACCATTAGTCAGGGGTGTAAAGGTAACGAAGTAATTTTACGTAAGTACCATACTTAAGTAACTTTTTCTAGTATCTACCTTTTAAAAAGTATTTAGATTTTCAAGTACTTTTACTCTAACTTAAGTAATTTTTGGGGGAATTACTTGTACTTTTACTCAAGTACAATTCATTTTATCCATTTCATTACTATTCTTCAAACTCAAACTTGACTGTGGCAACTTTGAAAATCAACTAGTTGCTTCTAAAATTGAATAAGAAGGTTTGTGCATAACGTAGTTGGTTTTAATGGTTGTATGCATATACTTGTTTTGTTTAATTCCTTATATAATTTATTCTGAAACAATAAGATTTGTGCAGTATTCATTACTGGCATGACAGTTGTAACAAGTTCATGCCTAGTTGCCTGCATGAGTTGGCTTAAACCCTAAATGTAGTTCTGGATACCATAGTAATCAATTATATACAACAAATGTGTTGTAGATACCTAAAAGAAAGACAAATCTTACACCACTGATAGTGTACGGAGTTTGGCAAATCTTTTAATACAGCGTTTTGTTTAAAGACCTCATGGCCCACAACATAAATGTACCGGTATGGTTTGCGAGAACTGTAGGTGAGTACTTTTTACTTTCGTTACTCGAGTACTTTATTCAGTATATACTTTTTTACTCTAACTTAAGTAAATTTCAGGATGGATACTTTTACTTGTACTTGAGTAACTTTTTGATAAAGTACTTGTACTTGAACTTGAGTAATATATTTTAGTACTTTTTACACCCATGGCATTAGTATAGTATGTTATTTAAAGAAAAAAAACACTAGTAGCCAACTCATTCATTCATCAGCTTTGACGTTATAATCTATACGAAACCGTAAATATCGTACAAACAAACAAACAAACTTCATTTCAGACTCAACAGATACAAACATTATACAAGTGGTCCATAGAAGATTAAGAGATAGTTGTCTTGGAGCACTGACTAATAGGCCAGTGAATCACTATGCATAAAGAATATACAATTGCCTTCGCCAAAGCTTCCAGATTTGAGATTTATAAAATATATCGGAGACCATTCCACTAACCATGGCTTCTGTTATCTTATTGACTGACTTACCAAGCCTAGTGATAAATCTAAATACAAAATTGCGAACGACACTGGCACAGTTAGGCACCTTATTGACTACAAACAACATACTGGCACAAGAAGGAGCACCACAAATGAGTACCACAAATGAGCTGTATACATTGGAGTACAAAAAGTTTTGAACAAAATCAACTTAACATCTAATGTACACATATGAATTTTTCTAACCAAAGTATTTCCCTGAGCATATAATTGTCTACATTGCCTTAGAGTATCACAGTCACCTGAAAGACTATCAATTAATAAGTCGCCAAGATTTAGTCTGGGTCACTTCTGACAGCAACATGCCATTCAATTGAAATTCAGGAAATGTTATATATTTGTTGCCCTTGGTCCTCATAATCACAACATGACTTTTAGCAGGATTATATTTTATGTCGTTATCCTTCCCATACCTTTCACACACCTTCAAAAGTACAAGTACAATTTCATACATTTAAATCATTCGTCTAAAATAAAAGTTTTTTATTTAACTATTGAATTGTGAAGTAAGAAATGCATAAAGAGATGACATAAATCTTTAGAAATGAAATTTTACTAAATATTTTATTTATTTCAAAGGATAAAAATTTCTTGTCATCTTACACATGATGCCGCCATATTATACAGCAGAGAAGGTAAATTTTGTTGTAATGTCCTAAGTCTGCAAATTAATGATAAATTTCCTTCCAGAAACATTACGTCTAATTTTTTCTATATAAACATTCATTAAGTCTGAAGTCTTTATTAGAAATGTGATAACCTAATGGTACGAAGAAACTAAAGTGTTAATAAAATTACAGTAGGTTAGTTCTTTAATTTGTTTCACTTTAGCCAAATTCGTGCTCTGCAAAATCATATGATAAGTGAAGTTTGTAGTTTAAGATGCTTATTTCTTTTGGAGTCATTTCATAAAAATTGTGGGTTGTAGTAATAGCAGAACAACAGTAAATAATTCTTTAAATTATCCTGATCATTATTTAGGCAAAAATAGTTTTAGGGGCAAAGTACTTTAATTTCACGAATATTGCCGACGGTTTACTAGCCTACTTAAGCCTATTCAGTATTGATTTTATACGTTGTACCATAGTTCAAGGGCCTATTATATACAGTATGTCATAAATAAATCGCGTGACTGCTATATTTTTTGCCATTACTGTGCCAACATAGAGTCAAATTGTTGTATTAATCTAGTCGAGGGCTTTATGAGAACGGTAAAAATATGGAAAATTACTGGAAAACAAATAAGGTTCTTAATAATAAAACAATTTAGATAGCCAGGTTTAAGGTAATCAGGAACGTAAAATTACATATGCAGTTGCTCTCTCTTTATACAAAGAATACTGAAGTGAGGGGGCCGACAACTCATAACTTAGCCAACTTGTTTTAAATATAATAATAATAATAATAATAATAATAATAATAATAATAATAATGAATTTGTAAATCATGTACGTTTTACGGGAAGTATTTCAAATCGAGAGTAGGCCAACATACCAAGTAATGATTTGTGTTAAAGAGGAGTTTCCTTGATGCCCGGAGCCACAGGGTCTAAGGCTGCTGGTTGAGGCAACTGGGGTACTCGGAACATGGCAGGCAACGAGGGAGGACGCGTAAAGAGAGGTTGCTAACGTTGGGACGCGACAATTGTAAAGGGCAGGCATCTCAATTGTTAATCGGTAAATCGGAGGACACTGTTTATCGTGCGGATAGGCGTGCATCATTTATAAAGGGACAGGCCTACCAGAGACTTACAGCGGACTTAGTAAATAAATTATAGAATTAAGGACTTTTTTTTTTTTTGCACCTCGCAACCCATTCGGCTAAACCTGGCTACAGTGGTGTTCAGGTGCGGGGTTCTCCATTCACTTCAAGTGGGGTGCAAGTTCAATGGTGGGATTCAGCCGGTTCGCACCGGTTCTCGTGCGAACCGGTTCCTAAAATTTTCCGAGTTCGCCCAACCGGTCCTTAACCCTTTCACTCCGTGCATGATTTTCCTTTATACCGAATATTTATTTTATAAAAACACGCAATAAAAATTTGTACGTATATTCATGACCACCATAAACAATGCTTTTCTGAACGGCACTAAGTTGATCACGTGACTTGCTGTCGGAAGCTGACGCATGCGCACATATGGAGTGGGGAGGGTGTGAGAAGGCGTACGTTTTTCAGTCCGTGTCTAGATAAAGCAGTGGTCGTGTGTTTCTAGCAGTCTAGCCGTGGTATCGGTGTTATACATTTGTACGAATATACAATAAATTACTTATTATAAGTACCACTATACTATAGTCAATTTTTTAACGTGAGTAATTAGATCTGGTAACTTTTATATTTTATTACCGTAATACGCGATAATAAAATAATAATAAAATAAAATAATAATAAGGATCCGAAATTTAGAGGACCTCTTAACCATTGCCAGTCCACCCCTGTTGTTATTATAATTCAAAATTTATCTATTTCAGCCCCGAAAATGAAGCGACAACATGTTTTGTCTGATTTTTTTTACAAAGAAACCGAGATCTAAAAGTTCAAACGAAGATCCAAGCGAACATCTAACACCAACAGGCAATGAAACTTCCACTTCCAATACTGTGCAAACCAGGGATGATTTTCCAGCAACTGCTCTTCCTGATTGCTGGAGAACGAAACAGGTCGAAGAATTCCAGAAAAAAATATGATGGTTTTTCGTAATGGGGAACTGCACTATTGAAGCATCAGGAAAAGATAAAACTGTCCAGCAAGCATCTCTCAGAAAGAAAATGAATGAACACTTTTCATCGAAGGCGCACCAAATATGCGTAAAACAATTGAAAGATCGTGCGGATGATGTAATTACCAAATGCGTGGATAAAATGAACCAAAAACATATCAGCTCTACATGTAGAGTCTTTAATACCACTTACAGTATGGCAAAAAGAACTAGGCCATTTGCTGACATTGAACATAAGATTGAACTACAAGTAAAAAATAGGTTGGACATGGGAGTGGGACTGCATTCTCGGAAAACTGCCGTTAAAATAGTTGATCACATTGCAAAAGAAATTAAAAAGGAAATATTTACTAAAATAATCAAAAAAGATTTAAAGCTTTGTATCATCACTGATGAAGCTTCAAGTATATCTACCAAAACAGTGCTCATAATTTTTTTTTAAAAGTAGAAGATTCTGATATTTCGCCAACAATTTTTCTCGATTTGGTTGAGCTGGAAGCATAGGATGCTGAAACAATGTACACAAATTTATTAACAAGTTTACACGCAGTTGGACTTGATATTGGATATTTGAAAAATAATTTGGTCGCATTTTGTTCTGATGGTGCAAGTGTGATGCTTGGTCGCAAATCAGGGGTGAGCGCCAGACTTATACAAGATTTTCCTGACAGCGTCATCTGGCATTGTTTGAATCACCCCCTGCAACTTGTTTTAGATGATTCTATTGCTGAAATAAAACAAGTGAATCATTTTAAAATGTTCATAGATAAAATCTACACGATTTTTCACCAATTCAACAAAAATCAAACAGAACTTTTCAACATTTCGGAAGCACTTGGATTAGAAATTATAAAGATTGGTAGAGTTTTGGGGCCAAGCTGGGCTGCTTGCAGCTTAAGATCAACACTTGCTGTATGGCGTGCTTATCCAGCTTTATACAAATATTTTTCTTCAAACGAAAAATATTCAGGAATGGCTACCCGTCTTCGCAACAAATTCCTCTTAGACGATTTAGCATTAATGATTGACATACTACAAGAAATATCACTACTTTCCAACGCCCTTCAAACCAGAAATCTAAATATCGCGAGAGCTGAAAAACTAATAAAAAGATCAATTTTGGCTTTTGAAATGCTTAAAGAAAATCAAGGAACCTTCGAAAAGAAAATTAATGAAACCAAAAAATCCGACGCCTTTAAAAATATTGATTTTATAGAAAATCAAATCTACAGAAACCTTCCTCGTGAGAAACTACTGGATGAAATCATCAAACATATGAAAACCAGGTTGATGGACTGTGATCATTTAAAAACAAGAAATAATGCACAAAATAGTGATAATAGAATTCATGAACTAGTGAACATACTTGAGCCAGATTCTTGGAATATCGATGAAGTTGTTGTCCCTTCGAAAGCCGCCGAAGAGAAATTGTGTGGATTCAATGAACTCTTTAATTATAAAATCAACATCACTGATTTCCGTGACTATTTGGAAAATGTTTTAAAAAATCGCCATAATCATGAGATTCCAACCACTATACAAAAGGCTAAAAATATCCTCAATAACTGTGGCCGTTAGTTCTGCAGAGGCAGAAAGAGGGTTTTCAACTATGAATATTATATATTCAGATAAAAGAAGCCGTCTTACAGTTGAAAATGTGGCAAATTTGATGGCAATTAATTTGATTGGCTTTCCATTCGATTCCTGGAACCCCACTCCATCAGTTCAAACGTGGCTGAGAAATAACCACACAGCCGATGACAATAGGATTAAAAAAGGAAGAAATAAAGACTACAATGATAATCAAGTGGCGATTTGGAAATATTTAAAAGGAAATTAAATAAAGAATTTCAATAAAAACTTTTTTTAGTTTTCATTTCTGACACGGAAGGGAGGAGAAGGGGGAAGGGGGGGGGGGGGGGGGGCGAACCGGTTCTTAACTTTTTTTAATCCCACCACTGGGTGCAAGTGACCTAAATCAAAAAGTGCACCAATCGCAAACCACTTCCAGCGACATGCAGTTCGAAAAAAGAGATGGACCTTCATGAGGGAAACACTACTCTGGAAAGAACAACCGACGATCTGGGTGACTACCAGATTGCACTGTTTAAAGTTTTCTTCTTCCAACGAACTTGATCAGGTGAGCAACGATAAACGGTACGATGCATTTCCTGGGGTTCCAGAGCAATTACACCTGCCTTGGTGATTAATTCTCCTACAGTTAGTGCTCAAAACAAAAATCTTAAGTTTACATTAGATCGTATAGCTTTTCATAACAACGTAGGTCCACCCTTTTTATCCCCTAGTAGTCAGATTGTGGATCCGGACCCGTTGTTAGTCTTAAATAACCCTCTTGCATCTCGGTTCATTCCCACCGATAACACTGGTCAACAAACTTTTTGTCACAGATATATTTTTACTTGAACTATATATGTAATTTTTTACTTTGATTGTAGAAATGAAAACAGAATTTTTACTGGTTTCGCTCAGTAAACATCGTGCATTTTATTTGTAGTTTTCCTTAATCATTTTTTGTGTCAGTGCGTTCGTATTGTTTCATGACAGAATGCCACGTAAGTGTGTTAACCATCCAAACTGTTTCTGTTATGTGTGCGGAGAGTTAACTTTTAAATCTCATGCGAAATTTCACCCCTCTCGTCAAAAAAGCATACGAACTTTATTTCGGTTGCAAGGTAGGGTCTCAGGACAAGACGTGGGCACCTCGTATATGCTGTATTACGTGTTTAAAACTTCTGACAGGCTGGCTAAATGGGTTTCGTTAAATGCCGTTTGTTGTTCCAATGATATGGAGAGAGCCGAAAGATCATTTAACGGATTATTATTTCTGCTTAACAAATATACTAGGCATTACTACAAAATCTAAACATACGGTACAATACCCACATTTACCATCAGCCTTTTCCACAATCGGTTTCAGGTATGCATGTATAATCCCTTTCCCTTGTGACTGCATTTTCTTGGTTGGTTGCGTATGATAAAAAATCAGAAGAACAAACCAGTTCTGTAAATAATAAATTGTATAACGTTACCCATTTTAAATTATAAATATTGTCAGTGTATTATTGATATAATTGGGATGTGTCTTATCTGTTTTAAATATAATACAAAACTAATTTTCCTAAACTTATTTTATTCCTGCCTATTGTTATCAGTTGAGCGCATACTGTATATGACTACGGGCATATAGAACGAAAACTTTATTAGAATTTTATATAAATATACCGAGGAGTTTCATACATCGATTCCACATCGCTAGGAATTCATGCTCCTGGCCCTACCTCTAAATATATCTATGTTTATAAATCTAAGTATATTCATGTTATAATAATGCAGTACTTTCCAGTAATAATAAATAAAATTACATATCTTTTGCTTTTCATAAATGTGCATTAATATCGTACACACACTTCCTAAGTATTAACAATAAAACAATTTCGGTAATTTCAGTAATCTGAGGTACATACTGTCCGTGCATGAAATGATGGATGAGTAAATAATAATGATGACAGGAAAGGTGATAGAAATGGAGCTGTCACTGTGATCAAATTGTTGAAATAAGGTTTATTAATGTAACTGAAGAGATACGCATGAAATCTGAAAAATATGTACAGTACTAGGGCATGAATATGTGTGAAACTTAGAGCAGCGGGAGTATAATTATAATTATTAATTTAATAATTTAATTAGGTTAGGCTCAAATAAGAACGGTGACCGTTCTCAACCCTCGAGCTATCATCCTATTGCTTCGATTTCTTGCTTTTTTAAAGTTTTTTAATCTATCTTTAATATGAAGATTCATAAACACCTCTCTACTTACAATCTTCTTTCAGATCGTCAGTATAGGTTCTGCAAGGGATGCTCGAATGGCAATCTCCTTGCATATCTCTCTGACTCTTGGTCATCCTCCTTTTTCCGGATTTCGGTGAAACCATTGCTATTGCGCTAGACATATTAAAAGTTTTTGATAGAGTCTAGCACAAATCCTTAATTTCCAAACTACTCTCCTTCGGTTTCTATCTTTTTATCTGTACCGTCCTCTCTAATTTCCTTTACGGCGGAATTATAGCTGCGGTTGTAAATGACCACTGTTCTTCTCCAGAAGCTATTAATAGTGGTATTCCACAGGTTTCTAACCTGTCACCCACTCTTTTCCTTTTATTTTATCAATGATCTATTAAGTCGCACTTCCTGTTCTATCCACTTCAATGCCAAAGATTCCACCCCTCACTTCTCCACCCGTTTTACAAATCGTCCTTCTCAGCAGTCACTCCATGATTCGCGTAGTACGACTATGGTGCACCTGACCTCTGATCTTTCTACTATCTCTGATCGGGGCATAGAAAATCTTGTGGCTTTCAATACTTCAAAAACTCATTTCCTTCATGTGTCTGCTCGTCACAATCTTCCACACGACTATTCTCTCACCTTCAACAATACACAACTTTGAAGTGGGTTGAACTGGAGGTGAAAGTTTGAACGAAGAGTTCCGCTTTATCGGGAGAAATGACGGCAGCTGAATCGGGGGAATGGAAAAGAGGAGGGAAAGAAGTCAAGTTTTTGGAGAGGTTCTTGGTTAGATGACAGAAAGAGCGAGAAGAATTAAAATTTTATAGTTTTTCAGATTTTGTTTCTGATGAAGGCATTTTTGGCTAGTCAAAGAATAGATTTTGCATTTTCCAAACAGAAATATAGACAAAGTGAGAGACGGGATCTTTTCGGTTTGGCGGACTACTACAGATTTTTACGAAACTTAGCAAATCAATTATTTACAAATTTTATCCTAAGGAAATGTCTAATTCCTTTTCCTTAATCATTTTTTGTGTCAGTGTGTTCGTATTGGTTCGGGACAGAATGCCACGTAAGTGTGTCAACCATCCAAACTGTTTCTGTTATGTGTGCGGAGAGTTAATTTTTAAATCTCATAGGCGAAATTTCACCCCTCTCGTCAAAAAAAGCATACGAACCTTATTTCGGTTGCAAGGTAGGGGATCAGGACAAGACGTGGGCACCTCATATATGCTGTATTACGTGTTTAAAACTTCTGACAGGCTGGCTAAATGGTTTGGTCAAATGCCGTTTGCTGTTCCGATGATATGGAGAGAACCGAAAGACCATTTAACGGATTGTTATTTCTGCTTAACAAATATACTAGGCATTACTGCAAAATCTAAACATACGGTACAATACCCACATTTACGATCAACCATAAGGCCTGTTTTATATAATAAACATTTGCCAGTACCAAGGCCACCGGAAACGTGGAGTTTAGATGATGAAAATGAAATTGATGTACAATGTAATGACAAAGCTCAACATGGTTTACTGACGGACGATGTTAATCCAATGTTTGAACCATCTTGTTCATCGACAGAGCTTCACTTAATATCTCAAGCAGACCTGAACGGTCTTGTCCGTGATTTGAAATTGTCAAAAGATCGCTCTTAACTTTTGGCTTCCAGATTGAAAGGTTCGAATCTTCTAGAAAAAGGCACTAAAATACCTTTTTTACCGCAAACGTCAAAGAGACTTTCTACCCTTTTTTTCTCAGGAAGGCAATTTAGTATACTGTAATAATGTGGACTCTCTCATGGAAACCCTTGGCCAACAACATGATTCAAATGAATGGCGCCTATTTATTGATTCCTCGAAGCTGAGTTTGAAAGCTGTGTTACTCCATAATGGAAATAAATACCCTTCATTTCCAATAGCATATGCCGTCCATATGAAGGAATCATACGACACTATGTACCTGCTTGTGAAACATATCCAATATGATAAATACTCTTGGCATATCTGTGGAGACTTGAAAGTTATTGCACTTCTCCTTGGTTTACAACTGGGTTATACGAAATTCTGTTGTTTCCTCTGTGAATGGAACAGCCGAGCACGGGAAAGCCATTACTCAAAGAAACAATGGCCAAATCGACAAGCGTTGATCCTAGGGCATAAAAACACCACCACTCCACCTCTGGTTAATCCAAAAAAGTTTTTTTGTCACCACTATATATTAAACTTGGTTTAATGAAAAGTTTTGTTAAGGCTATGGATCAAAATGGCAGTGGGTGGGTTTCTCTCCTCGAAACAGAAATTTCCGAGGATCAGCAAGGTCAAAATCAAAGAAGGGATATTTGTGGGCCTACAAATTAGAGAAATCATGAGAGACAGCGAGTTTGATGAAACTTTAAGTGAAATTGAAGGAGCAGTTTGGAGACCATCTAAAACAATGACCACAAATTTCCTCGGAAATTTCAAGGCCGAAAATTATGAGTCACTTGTTGAAGAACTTCTCAAGGCCTACAAAGTCATGGGGTGCAACATGTCGTTGAAAATTCATTTTCTTGACTCACATCTCGACTTTTTCCCAACAAACTTAGGCGATGTTAGTGATAAGCATGGGGAACGCTTTCATCAAAAAATATCCATGATGGAGAAGCGATACCAGGGCAAGTGGAGCCCCAGCATATTGGCTGACTACTGCTGGACATTGTCAAGGGATGGCCCAGAGGCGAAATACAAGCATAAATCATCAGTAGCTACATTTTAGGTGAGTTGAATATGCATTTTCTACTTTGATATTGCTATTAGTCTATAAATTAGTCCAAATTTCATTTTCGATTCACTCAATATTGGTGGGTAATAGAAAAGTTTTGAGGTAATTTTTTAACTCAGCGGTAAAAATCCTATAAGATTCACCCATTTTTGTTCATGTGACAAAAAAAAAGTTATTTTTGTCATCCAGTGTAATTTGTATTGACTGACGAAGGAGCAATGACTGGCCCAAACAGTAGTGCGGCTCCTCCTTCGCCGTTAGATCATGCCGAAGCCGACATTAACAAACTAAGAGCTTTAGCTGACGATTGCACAGTTTTACTGGAGATCTAGAGAATTATAGGAATACCATTGGAGCGGTCATATGCAAATGAATTAAGAGATAAATTAGTCAGTGCGACAGATACAACGTCCTTCAATGATCCTAAATCGCCGCGTTGTTATGTATATAATCTATATGGGCACGTGGCAAAAAAACCGCACAGAATAAACCGAATTCCTGTGGTATAAGTCCCGGAAGGGCCGTTATAGGGCAAGAGAGCGCGAAGTGTCCGGAGATAGGCGCCGTTATTATGATCATCAGTTTGTTGAACACCATCGAAGGAGAATCCCCCTTAGATTTTATTGAGATCTCAGTACTTATTTTTATTGTAGAAATAGTGAAAGGTATGACCCTCCGAGAAGGGTAAGACTCCCGAGCACTCGAGATACGGAGTATATAAAGAGAGTTGCCGCAAAAGGCTAATGAAAGGCCTTCTCATTTAACCCACAAAGTGGGACAGAAGCAAGCGAAAGAGAGGCCTCCCACAATATAGTTTTTCTTTTTCATGATGTTAGCCAGACGTGAGCAACGGGTCACTCGCAAAGAGGTTCCAAAATATAGTTTCCTTCACCAGCTTTGGGACAGGATCTAGGATTTAAAGCAGACTATCCCCACTACATTCAGACCTTAATATAAACAAGAAAATCGTTGCATTCACGTCGGATTGAATACATCAAAGGAAAAGGGGTAACTATTGTATTTTTAACCAAAAAACAAAACTTAAACCTCAACTGGGAAATTGAGCGTCCACTTTTCAAGGCAATTAACACGTCCGTTTGATGTGATACAAAGCCCCGTGCCAAGTCATGGCTACGGGACCGTCAAACTCTAGACTCTACCAACTGGTTAGGTTAACTGAATGTCCAGTTTTTTGCTGGCATCCGCACTTGGCCTTCCTTCCTGCATAAAAAATATGAATGAATATTTCATTCACGTAACAGCTCTTGCCAAAATTCTTTATTCATTCCGTATACAAAATGATCCACGCATACTGTAAGTAATACTGTACTGTATACGGGAATCAATAATTTAATGAAATATATAGGTTTACTTCACACACACGCGCTCAACCTCACTCAATTATTATCAGGATTCGGGATGGCTGAATATTTTATTAATAATTCACTGTACAACAGTGAAAAAAAAACGGAAATGAGATCGTCATTTTTATAGCTAATTACACTGGCCAACAAAATGAAACTTTTTTTCTCATCACAAACATGATCACACTTTTCTTAATGCATTTTTCGCGCTGATTCCGAATCTGGTTTTATTTGTTTTCTAGCAAGTAGAGTTATATAGATACACTGGTTTTGATATTTTTAAGTTTTTGATATTGCTATAAGAAAATTTATGGATGTATAGATCACACTTAGGAATGCTAAACAACAAATACATCATATACTTTATTCAATGTACTTATAAATAAAGAAAATATACATTATTTTATTAAAAGCGCTGTGAGTGTGATTTCCTTTTGTAAATTTGGCCTGGATTGTCACGATACAGCATCCAACAATGGTCCGCCATCATGCTTTCATTCCAATATCCTTGGTAGCGCTTCTCCATCATCTGAATATCTTGATGGAAGCGCTCTCCTTGCTCGTCACTCACTGCACCAAGGTTTTCAGGAAAGAAATCTAAGTGGGAATGCAGGAAGTGAATATTTAACGACATTCGACACTCCATTCTTTGAAGGCATCAAGGAGGTTCTTGACTCCATCCTTATAGGCAGGTGACTTGTTGCTTCCAAGAAAGTTTTCACATATCCATTTGTGAATCCTGACTGCATACCCATAAGCATTCCTATAACTTTTAGATCTCCACAAACATTCCATTGATGACTGTCGTATTAAATTGCCTTAAGTAGTATATCCATATTGTCATATGTCTCTTTTAGATGGACGGAATGGGCAATGGGGATGGATGGCATTATATTACCATTATGCAAAAGAACTGCTTTCAGGCTTCTCTGCGACGAATCAATAAAGAGGCGCCACTCAGATGCCACATACTCTGAGATATGACTGTAAATAGTCCATTGATGTCATGGCAATAACAGAAAGGACCGTCTACTGAAAAGAATGCTGTTAATTCAAAATTCCGCTTTCGGTAGTAACTAATACGAACATTGTTCTCAAGTAAATTGTTCTCCTTTAGTCTTGAGGCGAGAAGCTCTGATTTCTCTTTAGACAGCGATAAGTCTCTAACAAGATCATTCAACTGTCCTTGGGTTAACTTTTTAGGCTCTAAATGTCTACCTTCAAAAGTGTACTCTGGTTCTGTAGATGGTCCGGAAACGCCAGTTGCACCTTCATCACTTTCCATGTCATCTATGATAGAATCTAGCCTATCACTTGGGGGAATTGGAATGGGCAATGTTTCATCATGTTTTACTGGTCTACGTGCTGAATCCAAGTTTGGATATACAATCTGGTGTTTGTTCTTGGCAGAAAACCCCATTAAGTTCACACTACAAAAATAACAGTCTTCATGATCTCTCGGCTCCCTCCATATCATGGGTATGGAAAATGGCATTGAAGCTTTCTTTTTGTTAAGCCAATCACGTAATCCATTTGAACAGCCAGAACAGATTTGATGTGGCGCCCATGGTTTATCTTGGTCACCTAGATGGCAACCAAAGTATAGCTTGTATATTTTCTTAATGTCGGTTGTAATACTTCGTCGCTGTGTTTTAGTTGTCAACTTGCCGCATACGAAACAGAACTTGTCGGGGTCATTCTTACATTGTCGAGGCATGTTGACTGACCTGAGCAAACTATAAATTAAAAAAAAATGTACACCAACTTGACACAACAAGTTCTTGGGCTGGACTGATCTTTTGACACACAAAGCACGGCGTTGTTGCCTGAATCACAATGCTGCTAGACGTAAAAGCTCACACCTGAAATACATAAGATGTATAATTAAGATAATTGAAATAAATAAGATGAATAAACTAAAAAAACAATAAAATAAACACAATCAAATGTTGAAATATTAGTATTTTGCCTATTTAAAATGGTTAAATCTGTGTAGTTATATATATGCCTTCATCTTGAAAACTATACGTGCTAGAAAAGATCTGAATGCAGTTTTGGAATCAGCGTGAAACATGCTATCCAGCCAACACAAATTTTACTCTGATGAAAAATCTTTGTTGACCAGTGTTATATGCGTGGATTGCGAAAATAACACTCATTTATTTGTATCAGCCACCGATTTTATGAAAATGACCCTATTTCATTGTATCATTTCGAGAACCACTGGTTCTCTGAACGCATCTTTAACATTTTGTTCAGTCATGCATATGCTGTGGTGGTGGTGTTCGGCTCTGTGTTTCCACTTTGATTTTATGAAAAATTTCTTTCATTAATCATTTAAAACAAAATTGTCAGCCATATTTTATCATAAATCGGTGCTATAAGTGAGTATTACTGAATAACAGCTATCAAATTATGTATATTTTACCGACAACGTCTATATTGTGTGAAATTGCAAATTGATCTATCATTTTCTTATTTTACAGGTTTTTATTGATGTTATGCTACAATGCCTAGAGAGTGCAAAAATTCGCCAGACAGTTTTTGTTATATTTGTGGGACATTAACGTTAAAACAGTATAAACGGAAGTTGACTTCTCATATGAAAAAACTTTATGAATTATACTTCGCATGCAAAGTTGGTAATCAGGACAAGCACTGGGCGCCTCATATCTGCTGTGTGAGATGTTCAAGCTCGTTATCTGCATGGTTCAAAGGCACCAGTCCTGGTCTGGGATTCGGTGTCCCAATGGTATGGAGAGAGCCGCTGGACCATTCAAACTGATTGCTATTTCTGCTTAACGAACATCACAGGTTTGAATCTTTTATTTCTGAATATACGTCAAATTTTGTTTTTAGCACAGTTTAGCATGTCCTACTCTGCATAATGTATTACACAATTATGCTATCTTAAGTAGTCAACAATGTCTATGTCTCACATTACAGGTTGCAACAGAAAAGGGAAAAAAGGCTATAGTCTACCCAAATCTTCGTTCTGCTATGCGTCCTGTGGAACATTCTACAGATATGATATACTCATCCCTCGTCCTCCAGCTGAAATGCCGACCGATAACACAGACTCTGACAAATCGGAATCAGACGGCGAATGCTATGAAGCTCAAGTCGAGTCCAAGAAAGAACAACATCTCATCACGCAGCCTGAACTCAATGATTTGGTCCGTGATTTAATACTTACCAGGCGACAAAGTGAACTGCTGGCCTCACGTCTACAAAATGGAATCTGCTGGCGGAAGAAGTACGAATTACAGCATTCCGAAAGCGCTCCTTGGATTTGCAGGAATATTTCACAATGAAGAACAATCTTTGTTATTGCATTGATATACATGGTCTGTTCGATGCTCTGGGTTTGTGCTATGAACCGAATCAGTGGAGATTGTTCATTGATGCATCTCTGTACAGTGTTAAGGGTGTACTGCTACACAATGGGAACACAATGCCTTCTGTTCCGATCGCTCATTCAGTCGTCTTGAGAGAAACGTATGACAATGTTGCTTTTATTCTGGACTGTATAAAATACAATGAACATGAATGGCTTATCTGCGCAGATTTGAAGGTTGTGGCTATTCTCAATGAATTGCAAACTGGCTATACGAAATACATGTGTTTCCTATGCAAGTGGGATAGCCGAGCAAGGTCTGAACACTACACACGCTCAGTATGGCCGCCGCGAGACAATTCCTCACCTAGATCTCACAATGTTATTCACGACCCACTAGTACGAAAGGAAAAGGTTATCTTGCCGCCACTTCACATAAAACTAGGGCTGATGAAACAATTTGCAAAGACGTTGAAACAAGATAAGCCTGCCCTCAAATATCTAAAGGAAAAATTCCTAAAAATAAGTGATGCCAAGATTAAAGAAAGCATATTCGTCGGCCCTCAAATTCGCCAACTCATGCTAGACGAACACTTTGAAGCAGTGATGGATGAGGTTGAGTTGGCAGCCTGGCGTGCATTCAAAAACGTGCGCAGCGGTCTACTAGGAAAGACTAAATACGACAACTATGCTGCACTTGTGGATCAACTTATCAACTCATACCAACGTCTCGGATGTAAGATGTCATTGAAAATTCATTTTTTGCATTCACATCTCTTATTCTTCTTGAAAACGCATCTGCTGTTAGCGACGAACACGGGGAGAGATTCCACCAGGATATAGCCACAATGGAGAGCCGATATAAATGGAAGTGGAGTCCTGCTATGCTGGCCGATTTCTGCTGGAATTTAAAGTGTGACCAACCAGAAGCATCACACAAACGTCAGCATAAATACAAATAATGAGTTGAAAACAGTATAATACGAGAGTTTTATGTTAATTTTGTGCATATATGTTGAAGTGTAGCAATAATTAAACTGTTCCATATGATAAAGCCTATCTGTTTATCAATATAGTCATGTTTTGGTATGAAGATTTTAAGCAGTTATTACAAAAAAATGTGACGTGATAGAAAAAAACTATTTTCAGATTTGGAATCAGCACACTCGAAATATTAAGAATGACTGAATGTTATTCCCGTTTTTTTTCTGAACCGAAAATTTGTTGTACAGTGTAATTATTCCGAGTCTTAATTCGAGACATCACAAAGGTGTATAAATGAAAGCGCGTATGAAACACTTACATTTAATGAGCTATAAATACATTTATAAATAAAAATAATAACTGAGATTTTAGATATAAAAAAGAAATACATTTAGATTCTACTTATAAATTTAAGTTCCATTTCATTTAGATTTACGTTACGTCAGGAATTATGATTTGGAAGGCTGACTTTAATACTTCATGTAATATCAACTACATAATACATCAACAGTTGCAGTATAATTATTGTAAAAAGAACCTAATTAGGTGACTGACAATTACGTTTAATTAATTTAGTTCTAATATATTTATTTGAAAACAGGTCATTTATAAATTGAGATTTCCAATCTTAAAGCATTTAAGGATGGCTGATTTGAGACCTTAATTTTTAAAGTTATACCATCGCTTATTATTTTTTAGCATGGAGTATGATTATGTGAGAGCAGTTTCATAAAATTAACGTACAGGGTGACCACAAAGTCCCTTTACATGAAAAACAAGAGTAACATACAGATATGCTGTAATTTCACTGCAAAAGAACTTTGTGGACACTGTATATTCATATTTGAATTATAAATTACTTAATATTCTTTACTATTCTCTATAAAAACTATATCGTATTGCTTGTATGAAACATGTGTGTATATATTTAGAAGAAACTTCAGATCACCTGAAGATCAGGGCCCCCAGCCTTCTTTAGTTAGCTTTATAAGGCTGACTAACGAAAATATCACGACCTAATCTAACCAATCGTCAAGGGCGTACAGTTGACCTAACGATTGGTTAGGTTAGGTCGTGATATTTTCGTTAGTTAGCCATATAAGGCTAACTAAAGAACGCTGGGGGCCCTGATCTTCAGGTGATCCGAAACTTCGTACACCATTTATAAATTATTATACAAATGCAAAAAAAAAACATTTTTTCTACGTGAAAGTCACAATATGATAATAAAACCCCACTCTAATTCGTTTTTCTGTATCCACCCGAAGAGGATGCCAGTGGGTATCGAAACTGTCGTGGAAATAAACTCTGTCTATTAGAGTGGGTTTTTATTATCATATTATACAAATAATATGATACAAAATTATTGAGTGAAAAGAAGAGCAAATAATTACCACATGAAGTTATAAAGCAAACGAGTTAATGGTTTATTGTCCTTTGCTACACAGAATAAGGACTTGAAGCAGTTTCACATAAATTAGTTAAAAGAAATTATTCATGAGTCCTGACAATAATTTTTTGAATTGAATTGAATTGAATAACCTTTATTAATAATAAAAGAAATACATTCGTTTTGCAATTTACAATGACATGAATAATTGCGAAGCTCGACTATTTATTTTATTTTATTTGGCCCTTAAGCTTTAGGCTTTACTGGGCTCTTATTAAAAATAAACAGCTAGTTGTTATTAATTAATAATAAGTAAATAAATAAGTAAATAAGTATTATTAATAGTTAAAGTATGTATTAATCTTAAATTACCACTACTAATATGACAAATGCAAGGTCACCATTGAAAGCATTATACCAATACCATACAAAGAAACCAATATTATACATGAGATATAAAAACTGAACAATCCCAAGAAATGTGTTTTTAATACTACAGGGTGTCCCGTAAGTCTAGAACCATAGGGTAAAATAAGTAATTCATGTTTTTCCGTTTATGCAAGTGCCCATGATGTCTTTGAGTAAGGAAGAACGCATCCAGGTAATTCTGCTCGTAGGAAATCGGAGTCAGAGGGAGGTCGCTGAGGAATTTAGCAGATTGCGCCCGGACCGCGCGCAGATAACACACAGCTGTGTCGGCAAACTTGTAGCAAAGTTCAGGGAAACGGGATCCATAGGAGATAAACCACGCAGTGGACCTCCGAGGACATCCACCGACGATGACGCAGCCGCTACCATCCTCGCTCATTTCACAAACAGTTCCCAAAAGTCTCTTCGGCGTTTTTATTGCCGTTTTCATCATTTTGTCCTATGGTTCCAGACTTACGGGACACCCTGTAGATTACACACGAGAAATTAATAAACAATAGTAATGGACATTAATCCTAGATTTTTGTTAGTATGCCATTATTAATCGGGATTTAACTTGGTTTTAAACGAATTTACATTCACAATATTTTTTATATCGGCATTTAAGTCATTCTGTAGTTTCAATCCAATGAAAATAGATAGTTTTGAGATGAAGACAATCTGAATTGAGGTATAACAAGCTTTGATCTATTTCTGGTCTGATACGAGTGGATTTCTTGATGAGTTACAAAATATCTATTTACCCATTGTAAATTTTGTTCTTACACTCGTAAATAAAAGTAAAAAGTGCCAGTTTGATTACAGCATTGAGCGTTAGTAGGTTTAGCTCTTTAAATAATGCACTAGAGTGATCAAGGAAATCAGCATCAGATAATAACCTTATTGTTCTTTTTTGGATGACAAAGTTACCATTTAATACGTTGTTAGCGGAGTTTCCCCAAACAAGGGTGCAGTACGTTATATAAGGACGAACAAGAGTATGATGAAGAGTCAATAAAACCTGTTTGGGGACTACATTTCTAAGTTTAAACATTATAGCAACACTCCTTGAAATCTTTTTCGCGATATAATTTAATGATCACTCCATTGCAAATTCTTGTCTAGCATTACACCAAGAAATTTTGTTACAGTACACCCCTTTATAGTGATTTCATTAACATTAAGTTCATCAAGATATACATTTCTTTTATTAGTAAAAATCATGAAATTTGTTTTACTGGTATTTAGGAAGAGTTTATTGGTGGTCAACCATTTATTACACTGATGAATTCTGAATTAAATATATTCTTAGCTGAATTAACATCTTTACAAGAAAAAGACAGTTGTATCATCCGCAAACATTATGAAGTTCAGTATATCAGATGAACGTGGAAGGTCATTTATATATAATAAAAATAACAGTGGACCCAGAACTGACCCCTGTGGCACTCCATGTTTAACAAGGCTTAGTTGAGCAAACCTTATTTACTGATACAAAATTATCTATTGGACAAATAACTTTTAAATCAATCACTGATTGCTCCTCTAAAGCCGTAACAATATACTCTATTAAGTAGAATATTATAGTTTATTACATCAAACGCCTTACTTAAATCCATAAATATTGATATCATTATTTCTTTGTTCTCCTTAGCTATATTTACATTTTCCACAAGATTTAAAATAGCCATTTCCGTTGTTTCTATAATCTTAAAACTAATTCTAAATAAATTAGAGAATGGGCTGTTCACTTACTTTGGGGCTACCATTAAGTTATTCAAAACTTTAGACTTTTTGTACTTCATTCTTAAATATAAAATAAGTTCCTTTTACTTCGCCTCCTTTATTTATTTATGAATTATTACATTTTTTAATATTCACACTCGATAAAATTTTGTTTGATGACAAGGTAATATTAAGATTGTACAGAGCAGAAACTAACGCAAAAATCGAAAGTTAGAGGTTTGAAGCAGTGTAGACTAAAATCTCGTTTATTGATTTATTTTTAGGTCTAAAGCGGATGCTAACGAACCATATAGAAAAAATATTATAAAACATAATACTAAATCCTTTTGGGGTAAAATTCAAACACAACGGTAATTCAACCAACTTAACTGCGCTACAGAGTCGAGCTTAACACAATAAAAAAAGTAGGATTTCTTATACAACCATGAGTTGATCCGTCCCGCAAGAACAGCACTCAGCCAATGATTTGTACGTATCAGTTGGCTTCGAGAATGTTTTACGATGCTTCTATCAACAAATGACAAAATATACATACTGTATATTCAGGCCAGGATGTGTAAAAGTAATATAAAGTTAAAACACACTTAAATGTTATAAATATAACTTTCGCAAATACGTATATATTTCCAGTTCAGTATGAAGACATCTTCAGTATTTGCGAACAACACAAATTACTTATCAATCTTAGGTCTTGCATAAAATAGTATAATCTTTGTTTAATCTACTGAAGTTATACATAAAGTAATAAAATCTTGTAATATTCGCAAAACAATGTAAAGGGTTTGACTGGAAATTCTTTAATTAAGTCTAAATCCTGTATCATACTAATTAAAAAAAATCAGGGTCATTACATGATTATAAAGACATCCGTTCGTCGTCATTTATTTCAATTCTTTTCATTTCGGGTGCAACAGAAAACTTCTGAACAAAATATTTTTGAATGTACTCAAAGTAAACTTTATTATAAATAAGAATTGATACGTCAATCCATTATTTTCACGTTTGTTTCTGATTTAACGAAACATAAACCAACACAAAGTGTTGTCGACACTATGGCGCTGAGTGCCATCGAGTAAAAAGTCCAGAGTGAAGAAAGAAATGAGTGATCTTTTCGAAAGTTGACGAAAATGTCTGCTCTTCGTTAGATCTCGTATATTAACAGTAAAAAAAAAAAATTATTGTTTATTATCTTTAAATTGTTAACTTTTCTACCAAACGTCTTATTTCATTTTTATTAACATTTAATTTTATCATAAACGCAGTTAATTAGTACCAATTCACTTATTTATTAATTTAATTATTAGAAAATGCAAATGCGTGTGTATATACTTTGTCACTAATGGTTATAATGCGTTATTTCGTATAAATTAAATACAAAAAGTTTCAAATGATAGGTTGTTTGTATGCATCTAGCTCGCTTGGGAGGCGAAGTTGCGTAACCTTATTTTTGAAGATAATAAAATATGGCAAATAATTTCTAGGAACTAAAGAAAAAACAACATATTTAATGTTGATATCATTTTTTTTTTTTCTTTAATCTGAAAATAATTTAAACACATCTTACTTTCTCCAAGAAATATCTCTTTATTCAACCTCATCTTCCAGGTCATCTTACTCTTCACATTTGGTAGTGCGAAGAGAGAAGTAGCTCTTGATTCTAGCAAAGTAATAGCAATTCTTTCTGAATTAGCAGCGGAAGTTTTTATATTTAATGAGAAGTGTGCTGGGAGTTGTGATTTTCTGATTCTGAAGTAGAAATAAGAGGACTTTATCTGATAAAGTAGAAGTTCAAGGAGGTACCGAAGTATTAGTACAGTACTGGTAGTTGTTAAGAGAGATGCAAGGCTTGACTTTAGTGAAGCAATAGATGTTAAGAGAGATGTAGAGCCTGAGTCTGCTGAAGTAATAGGAGTACTTTCTGAAGTAGTTACAGATAATTTATTCAATAAAGTATTAACAGGGGCGTTTTTAAAATTTCTAAGGCCCGACGCACAAAGCAAAGATTGGGGTCCCTATTCAAGAGAAGAATAAACAATTGTACAAACAAATACAGAACTGTACATCGAGAATACAATCAATCAAAACGCCTTTCTTCTAGCCTTCTTCAAGGCGAAATCAGTTATAACTTGTTCAAAGGAAAGTTCTTTAGTAGATCTTCGATTGACAACAGTGGCAAAGAGTTTATTTAACCTTCCTTGCAACATGGTCGATTTTACATTTAAATACTGAAAATATATGATATTTGTTATTAAGAAGGCTCTCGAATTGACTTTCTCTAAAATTCAAATCAACCATCAGTCAAAAAAAGTCTTCACAAAATGAGGCTCTGATTTTGTAAAGCCTTCTTCAACATAGACATCATCATGAGGCCCGTGTTGAAGGCGAGGGCAGGGGCAAGTCCGTGCTTTTCCTTCTTTTGAAAGCAATCCTGAATATTAGTATTAGTATTACCATTATTAGTATTATTATTATTAGTAGTAGTAGTAATGTTGATGTTCTTAATCGGGCTTCAGAATTAGGGCTTGGTTTAGAAGTGGAAATTGAGAGAACTGTAGATAATGTGACTGTTGAATTAATAGTAGTACTTTCTGAATAATTTCCAGTTAATGTATTTGGTGAAGTAACCAGGGTTGAAGTAAAACTTGTAGATTCTGAAGTAGAAGTAGTTCCGTTTGATATCTCTATATTACCATTTGTAGTAGTTTCCGTTAAGGTTGAAGTCGAAGAAATCTCAGTACTGTTATCATTCGTTGTAGTAAAAATCGCTGTATTTGTTGAACTTGTTGAGGGAGTTCTAGAACTTGAATCTGGTGAAGTAAAAGTACTAAGGAAGATGTTGAATCAATACTCGTACTTTCTGAATAAGTTCCAGTTGATGTATTTGTGAAGTAACCATGGGTGTAGTAGAACTTGTAGATTCTGAGGTAGAAGTTCCGTTTGATATCTCTATATTACCATTTGTAGTTGTTTCCGTTAAGACTGAAGTCGAAGATATCTCAGTACTGTTATCATTCGTTGCAGTAAAAATCGTTGTATTTGTTGCTTGTTGAGGGAGTTCTAGAACTTGAATCTGGTGAAGTAAAAGTAAAGGAAGATGTTGAATCAATACTCGTACTTTCTGAATAAGTTCCAGTTGATGTATTGGTGAAGTAACCATGGTGTAGTAGACTTGTAGATTCTGAGTAGAAGTTGTTTGATATCTCTATTACCATTTGTAGTTGTTTCCGTTAAGACTGAAGTCGAAGATGTCTCAGTATTGTTATCAGTCGTTGTAGTAAAAATCGTTGTATTTGTTGCGCTTGTTGAGGGAGTTATAGAACTTGAATCTGGTGAAGTAAAAGTACTTAAGGAAGATGTTGAATCAATACTACTTTCTGAATAAGTTCCAGTTGATGTATTTGGTGAAGTAACCATGGTTGTAGTAGACTTGTAGATTCTGAAGTAAAGAAGTTGGGTTTGATGTCTCTACATTACCATTTGTAGTTGTTTCCGTTAAGGTTGAAGTCGAAGATGTCTCAGTATTGTTATCAGTCGTTGTAGTAAAAATCGTTGTATTTGTTGCGCTTGTTGAGGGAGTTATAGAACTTGAATCTGGTGAAGCAAAAGTACTTAAGGAAGATGTTGAATCAATACTAGTACTTTCTGAATAAGTTCCAGTTGATGTATTTGGTGAAGTAACCATGGTTGTAGTAGGACTTGTAGATTCTGAAGTAGAAGAAGTTGGGTTTGATGTCTCTACATTACCATTTGTAGTTGTTTCCGTTAAGGTTGAAGGAAGATGTCTCAGTACTGTTATCAGTCGTTGTAGTAAAAATCGTTGTATTTGTTGCGCTTGTTGAGGGAGTTATAGAACTTGAATCTGGTGAAGTAAAAGTACTTAAGGAAGATGTAGTTAATGTGATTGTTGAATCAATACTAGTACTTTCTGAATAAGTTCCAGTTGATGTATCTGGTGAAGTAACCATGGTTGTAGTAGGACTTGTAGATTCTGAAGTAGAAGAAGTTGGGTTTGATGTCTCTACATTACCATTTGTCGTTGTTTCCGTTAAGGTTGAAGTTGAAGATGTCTCAGTACTGTTATCAGTCGTTGTAGTAAAAATCGTTGTATTTGTTGCGCTTGTTGAGCGAGTTGTAGAACTTGAATCTGGTGAAGTAAAAGTACTTAAGAAAGATGTAGTTAATGTGCCTGTTGAATCAATACTAGTACTTTCTGAATAAGTTCCAGTTGATGTATCTGGTGAAGTAACCATGATTGTAGTAGGACTTGTAGATTCTGAAGTAGAAGAAGTTGGGTTTGATGTCTTACATTACCATTTGTAGTTGTTTCCGTTAAGATTGAAGTCGAAGATGTCTCAGTATTGTTATCAGTCGTTGTAGTAAAAATCGTTGTATTTGTTGCGCTTGTTGAGGGAGTTATAGAACTTGAATCTGGTGAAGTAAAAGTACTTAAGGAAGATGTTGAATCAATACTAGTACTTTCTGAATAAGTTCCAGTTGATGTATTTGGTGAAGTAACCATGGTTGTAGTAGAACTTGTAGATTCTGAAGTAAAAGTAGTTGGGTTTGATGTCTCTACATTACCATTTGTAGTTGTTTCCGTTAAGGTTGAAGTTGAAGCTGTCTCAGTACTGTTATCAGTCGTTGTAGTAAAAATCGTTGTATTTGTTGCGCTTGTTGAGGGAGTTATAGAACTTGAATCTGGTGAAGTAAAAGTACTTAAGGAAGATGTAGTTAATGTGCCTGTTGAATCAATACTAGTACTTTCTGAATAAGTTCCAGTTGATGTATGTGGTGAAGTAACCATGGTTGTAGTAGGACTTGTAGATTCTGAATAAAAGTAGTTGGGTTTGATGTCTCTACATTACCATTTGTAGTTGTTTCCGTTAAGATTGAAGTCGAAGATGTCTCAGTATTGTTATCAGTCGTCGTAGTAAAAATCGTTGTATTTGTTGCGCTTGTTGAGGGAGTTAGAACTTGAATCTGGTGAAGTAAAAGTACTTAAGAAAGATGTAGTTAATGTGATTGTTGAATCAATACTAGTACTTTCTGAATAAGTTCCAGTTGATGTATCTGGTGAAGTAACCATGGTTGTAGTAGGACTTGTAGATTCTGAAGTAGAAGAAGTTGGGTTTGATGTCTCTACATTACCATTTGTCGTTGTTTCCGTTAAGGTTGAAGTTGAAGATGTCTCAGTACTGTTATCAGTCGTTGTAGTAAAAATCGTTGTATTTGTTGCGCTTGTTGAGCGAGTTGTAGAACTTGAATCTGGGAAGTAAAAGTACTTAAGGAAGATGTAGTTAATGTGCCTGTTGAATCAATACTAGTACTTTCTGAATAAGTTCCAGTTGATGTATCTGGTGAAGTAACCATGGTTGTAGTAGGACTTGTAGATTCTGAAGTAGAAGAAGTTGGGTTTGATGTCTCTACATTACCATTTGTAGTTGTTTCCGTTAAGATTGAAGTCGAAGATGTCTCAGTATTGTTATCAGTCGTTGTAGTAAAAATCGTTGCATTTGTTGCGCTTGTTGAGGGAGTTCTAGAACTTGAATCTGGTGAAGTAAAAGTACTTAAGGAAGATGTTGAATCAATACTCGTACTTTCTGAATAAGTTCCAGTTGATGTATTTGGTGAAGTAACCATGGTTGTAGTAGAACTTGTAGATTCTGAAGTAAAAGTAGTTGGGTTTGATGTCTCTACATTACCATTTGTAGTTGTTTCCGTTAAGGTTGAAGTGGAAGATGTCTCAGTACTGTTATCAGTCGTTGTAGTAAAAATCGTTGTATTTGTTGCGCTTGTTGAGGGAGTTATAGAACTTGAATCTGGTGAAGTAAAAGTACTTAAGGAAGATGTAGTTAATGTGATTGTTGAATCAATACTAGTACTTTCTGAATAAGTTCCAGTTGATGTATCTGGTGAAGTAACCATGGTTGTAGTAGGACTTGTAGATTCGGAAGTAGAAGAAGTTGGGTTTGATGTCTCTACATTACCATTTGTCGTTGTTTCCGTTAAGGTTGAAGTTGAAGATGTCTCAGTACTGTTATCAGTCGTTGTAGTAAAAATCGTTGTATTTGTTGCGCTTGTTGAGCGAGTTGTAGAACTTGAATCTGGTGAAGTAAAAGTACTTAAGGAAGATGTAGTTAATGTGCCTGTTGAATCAATACTAGTACTTTCTGAATAAGTTCCAGTTGATGTATCTGGTGAAGTAACCATGTTGTAGTAGGACTTGTAGATTCTGAAGTAGAAGAAGTTGGGTTTGATGTCTCTACATTACCATTTGTAGTTGTTTCCGTTAAGATTGAAGTCGAAGATGTCTCAGTATTGTTATCAGTCGTTGTAGTAAAAATCGTTGTATTTGTTGCGCTTGTTGAGGGAGTTATAGAACTTGAATCTGGTGAAGTAAAAGTACTTAAGGAAGATGTTGAATCAATACTAGTACTTTCTGAATAAGTTCCAGTTGATGTATTGGTGAAGTAACCATGGTTGTAGTAGACTTGTAGATTCTGAAGTAAAAGTAGTTGGGTTTGATGTCTCTACATTACCATTTGTAGTTGTTTCCGTTAAGGTTGAAGTTGAAGCTGTCTCAGTACTGTTATCAGTCGTTGTAGTAAAAATCGTTGTATTTGTTGCGCTTGTTGAGGGAGTTATAGAACTTGAATCTGGTGAAGTAAAAGTACTTAAGGAAGATGTAGTTAATGTGCCTGTTGAATCAATACTAGTACTTTCTGAATAAGTTCCAGTTGATGTATCTGGTGAAGTAACCATGGTTGTAGTAGGACTTGTAGATTCTGAAGTAGAAGAAGTTGGGTTTGATGTCTCTACATTACCATTTGTAGTTGTTTCCGTTAAGATTGAAGTCGAAGATGTCTCAGTATTGTTATCAGTCGTTGTAGTAAAAATCGTTGCATTTGTTGCGCTTGTTGAGGGAGTTCTAGAACTTGAATCTGGTGAAGTAAAAGTACTTAAGGAAGATGTTGAATCAATACTCGTACTTTCTGAATAAGTTCCAGTTGATGTATTTGGTGAAGTAACCATGGTTGTAGTAGAACTTGTAGATTCTGAAGTAAAAGTAGTTGGGTTTGATGTCTCTACATTACCATTTGTAGTTGTTTCCGTTAAGGTTGAAGTGGAAGATGTCTCAGTACTGTTATCAGTCGTTGTAGTAAAAATCGTTGTATTTGTTGCGCTTGTTGAGGGAGTTATAGAACTTGAATCTGGTGAAGTAAAAGTACTTAAGGAAGATGTAGTTAAATTGTTGAATCAATACTAGTACTTTCTGAATAAGTTCCAGTTGATGTATCTGGTGAAGTAACCATGGTTGTAGTAGGACTTGTAGATTCTGAAGTAGAAGAAGTTGGGTTTGATGTCTCTACATTACCATTTGTAGTTGTTTCCGTTAAGTTGAAGTGAAGATGTCTCAGTACTGTTATCAGTCGTTGTAGTAAAATCGTTGTATTTGTTGCGCTTGTTGAGGGAGTTATAGAACTTGAATCTGGTGAAGTAAAAGTACTTAAAGAAGATGTTGAATCAATACTAGTACTTTCTGAATAAGTTCCAGTTGATGTATCTGGTGAAGTAACCATGGTTGTAGTAGACTTGTAGATTCTGAAGTAAAGTAGTTGGGTTTGATGTCTCTACATTACCATTTGTAGTTGTTTCCGTTAAGGTTGAAGTTGAAGCTGTCTCAGTACTGTTATCAGTCGTTGTAGTAAAAATCGTTGTATTTGTTGCGCTTGTTGAGGGAGTTATAGAACTTGAATCTGGTGAAGTAAAAGTACTTAAGGAAGATGTAGTTAATGTGCCTGTTGAATCAATACTAGTACTTTCTGAATAAGTTCCAGTTGATGTATCTGGTGAAGTAACCATGGTTGTAGTACGACTTGTAGGTTCTGAAGTAAAAGTAGTTGGGTTTGATGTCTCTACATTACCATTTGTAGTTGTTTCCGTTAAGATTGAAGTCGAAGATATCTCAGTATTGTTATCAGTCGTCGTAGTAAAAATCGTTGTGTTTGTTGCGCTTGTTGAGGGAGTTCTAGAACTTGAATCTGGTGAAGTAAAAGTACTTAAGGAAGATGTAGTTAATGTGATTGTTGAATCAATACTAGTACTTTCTGAATAAGTTCCAGTTGATGTATCTGGTGAAGTAACCATGGTTGTAGTAGGACTTGTAGATTCTGAAGTAGAAGAAGTTGGGTTTGATGTCTCTACATTACCATTTGTCGTTGTTTCCGTTAAGGTTGAAGTTGAAGATGTCTCAGTACTGTTATCAGTCGTTGTAGTAAAAATCGTTGTATTGTTGCGCTTGTTGAGGGAGTTATAGAACTTGAATCTGGTGAAGTAAAAGTACTTAAGGAAGATGTTGAATCAATACTAGTACTTTCTGAATAAGTTCCAGTCAATGTATTTGGTGAAGTAACCATGGTTGTAGTAGAACTTGTAGATTCTGAAGTAAAAGTAGTTGGGTTTGATGTCTCTACATTACCATTTGTAGTTGTTTCCGTTAAGGGTGAAGTTGAAGATGTCTCAGTACTGTTATCAGTTGTTGTAGTAAAAATCGTTGTATTTGTTGCGCTTGTTGAGGGAGTTATAGAACTTGAATCTGGTGAAGTAAAAGTACTTAAGGAAGATGTAGTTAATGTGCCTGTTGAATCAATACTAGTACTTTCTGAATAAGTTGCAGTTGATGTATCTGGTGAAGTAACCATGGTTGTAGTAGGACTTGTAGGTTCTGAAGTAAAAGTAGTTGGGTTTGATGTCTCTACATTACCATTTGTAGTTGTTTCCGTTAAGATTGAAGTCGAAGATATCTCAGTATTGTTATCAGTCGTCGTAGTAAAAATCGTTGTGTTTGTTGCGCTTGTTGAGGGAGTTCTAGAACTTGAATCTGGTGAAGTAAAAGTACTTAAGGAAGATGTAGTTAATGTGATTGTTGAATCAATACTAGTACTTTCTGAATAAGTTCCAGTTGATGTATCTGGTGAAGTAACCATGGTTGTAGTAGGACTTGTAGATTCTGAAGTAGAAGAAGTTGGGTTTGATGTCTCTACATTACCATTTGTCGTTGTTTCCGTTAAGGTTGAAGTTGAAGATGTCTCAGTACTGTTATCAGTCGTTGTAGTAAAAATCGTTGTATTTGTTGCGCTTGTTGAGGGAGTTATAGAACTTGAATCTGGTGAAGTAAAAGTACTTAAGGAAGATGTTGAATCAATACTAGTACTTTCTGAATAAGTTCCAGTTGATGTATTTGGTGAAGTAACCATGGTTGTAGTAGAACTTGTAGATTCTGAAGTAAAAGTAGTTGGGTTTGATGTCTCTACATTACCATTTGTAGTTGTTTCCGTTAAGGTTGAAGTTGAAGATGTCTCAGTACTGTTATCAGTTGTTGTAGTAAAAATCGTTGTATTTGTTGCGCTTGTTGATGGAGTTATAGAACTTGAATCTGGTGAAGTAAAAGTACTTAAGGAAGATGTAGTTAATGTGCCTGTTGAATCAATACTAGTACTTTCTGAATAAGTTCCAGTTGATGTATCTGGTGAAGTAACCATGATTGTAGTAGGACTTGTAGATTCTGAAGTAGAAGAAGTTGGGTTTGATGTCTCTACATTACCATTTGTCGTTGTTTCCGTTAAGGTTGAAGTTGAAGATGTCTCAGTACTGTTATCAGTCGTTGTAGTAAAAATCGTTGTAATTGTTGTGCTTGTTGAGGGAGTTATAGAACTTGAATCTGGTGAAGTAAAAGTACTTAAGGAAGATGTTGAATCAATACTCGTACTTTCTGAATAAGTTCCAGTTGATGTATTTGGTGAAGTAACTATGGTTGTAGTAGAACTTGTGGATTCTGAAGTTGAAGAAGTTGGATTTGATGTCTCTACATTACCATTTGTAGTTGTTTCCGTTAAGGTTGAAGTTGAAGATGTCTCAGTACTGTTATCAGTCGTTGTAGTAAAAATCGTTGTATTTGTTGCGCTTGTTGAGGGAGTTATAGAACTTGAATCTGGTGAAGTAAAAGTACTTAAGGAAGATGTAGTTAATGTGATTGTTGAATCAATACTAGTACTTTCTGAATAAGTTCCAGTTGATGTATCTGGTGAAGTAACCATGGTTGTAGTAGGACTTGTAGATTCTGAGGTAGAAGAAGTTGGGTTTGATGTCTCTACATTACCATTTGTAGTTGTTTCCGTTAAGATTGAAGTCGAAGATGTCTCAGTATTTTTATCAGTCGTTGTAGTAAAAATCGTTGTATTTGTTGTGCTTGTTGAGGGAGTTATAGAACTTGAATCTGGTGAAGTAAAAGTACTTAAGGAAGATGTTGAATCAATACTCGTACTTTCTGAATAAGTTCCAGTTGATGTATTTGGTGAAGTAACCATGGTTGTAGTAGAACTTGTAGATTCTGAAGTAGAAGAAGTTGGGTTTGATGTCTCTACATTACCATTTGTAGTTGTTTCCGTTAAGATTGAAGTCGAAGATGTCTCAGTATTGTTATCATTTGTAGTTGTTTCCGTTACGGTTGAAATCGAAGGAGATGTCTCAGTACTAAGAATACTATTTGTAAAAGTGGTAGTTGTTTTTATTAAGGGACTTGTAAAACTTGAGTGTGGTGAAGTAATTGTAGTACTTTCTGACTTGGTTACAGATGGTGTACTTAATATAGTAGTGAAGATTGTGGTTGTACTTGTTTCTGAAGTAGATGTTGGTTTTGATGAATTTTGGCATAGAGACTGACGGAAGACCCTGTATACTATTTTCACACTTCCATGTCGAAGGTTCAAATATTGTCCGTTTTTACACTGGTAATGATCCTCTTTACTTGGGACTCCTTTTGATGTACAAATGTAGTAGCTTTCACAGTCATATGGATCCATGGTTTCTTTAAATGCTTCATCGCAGTATGGGGTACAGTTATCGCAGCACTCGTTTATGTTATCTGAACATCCATTACCATTAAAATAAGTTTCATCTGGGCACTGCACTTCAGCGGGGTGAAGACCAGTAAGGCAGACATAATATTTAGTGCAATCCCCAGGATAAACAATTAGTTGTTGATCAGGCTCACAAGTAGTAGCACATATATTTAAGCAGTTATCTTTACAAGGAACGCCATTTTCATCTTCGCAGTCACCACTAGCTTGGTTGAAATATTGATTATTTGGGCACTGAACTGGATTGTCGCTTGGAATAGGAGTTTCTTCATCATTAGCTGTAATACACAAGTAGTAATTGTGACAGTCATATGGATCAGGAACCTTCTCACCAATTTTACCTTTTCCACAATCGGTTTCAGGTATGCATGTATAATCCTTTCCCTTGTGACCGCATTTTCTTGGTGGTTGCGCATGATAAGAAAATCAGAAGAACAAACGAGTTCTGTAAATAATAAATTGTATAACGTTACACATTTTAAATTATAAATATTGTCAGTGTATTATTGATAATTGGGATGTGTTTTATCTGTTTTAAATATAATACAAAACTAATTTTTCTAAACTTATTTTATTCCTGCCAATTGTTATCATTGAGCGCATACTGTATATGACTATGGGCATACAGAACGAAAACTTTCGAATTTTATATAAATATACCGAGGAGGAGTTTCGTATCGATTCCTCATCGCTAGGAATTCATGCTCCTGGCCTTACCTCTAAATATATCTAGTTTATAAATCTAAATATATTCATGTTATACGAGGGTAATTCAATAAGTATCCGCACTTTTTATTTACACAATTTTATTTTCACATCTGATAGATTATAAACACATCACTTCTCAACATAGTCTCCCTGTTTCTCAATACACTTAGTCCAGCGATCTACAAGCTTCCTAATGCCATCACAAAAGAATGCTTTTGGCTGTGTGCGTAGCCAGTCATGCACCGCTTCCTTCAGGTCATCATCGCCTTGGAATGCTGACCTCTCAAAGCGTCTTTTAGTGGTCCAAACAGGTAAAAATCCGAAGGTGCAGGTCTGGACTGTAGGCTGGATGGTCGAGAACTTCAAATTTAAGTTCTTGAAGGCATTTTCTAGTCTGTGCAGCGGTATGAGGGCGCGCATTGTCGTGTAACAGAATAACACCTTCCGACAATCTCCCTCTCCGTTTGTGCGAATTGCTTGCTTTAACTCATTTCGAAGCATATCAGAATACGATACCCTTGTTACTGTAGTTCTACGCTCGAGATAATGTTCAGGATAGGGCCTCGTGTACCCCAAAACTGTGTTAGCATAACTTTACCTGCTGACGGCTGCGCTTTGAACTTCCTTACAACGGGAGATGTTGGATGCTTCCATTGCATGCTCTGTCGTTTGCTTTCTGGTTCCTTATAGTGATGGATCCAGGTTTCATCTCGAGTGATAATGCGCTTTAAAAAGTTTTCACCTTTATTATGATACTGCGCCAAAAGACGAGAGCAGACGTCCGTACCTGGATCCATCACTATGAACCAAGCGAGTTTACGAAGCACAAGCCCCGCCCGTAGGGCAGGGAGCAGAAGGCTCTGCTTGTCAATTAATAAAAAAATTAAATACATTTATATTACGACTATAAATAAAATCATTTTAAAAAGAATCTACTTTCACTGATAATAGGTGAAAAAATACATTACTTACATTAAAAATTCATCGGAACTAAAGTTTGATTAGTTAGACATATCGATTTAACACAAATGAAGTAGCATATTTAGGCACTTCGGACTTTTCAACCTTTCAAATGTTCCATGCGATGATTCCTCATTTCACGAAGGTCAAGCTTGTCGCCCCTCCTCTCGAGTTGGCCTGGTGAAGTAGAGAGTTGGTTTCTTGTACTCTCTACCTCACATAGCCAGGTACGCCTGGCTCATCTGGGATTGTTCTGGGCCAGGCGTCTAACCTTCTTTTGAAGATGTCTACCACAACAACACTCGTGTTCCTTAGTTCCTTGGGCAGCTGGTTAAACAGTCTTGGTCCTCTCACAACAAAACTATTTTCCTTCAAAGTTGAGGATGTTCTCTCTCTAGCCTTTAATTTAGGAACACGACACAGTCTTCCTTTTCTACTTTCCACTGTTGTTTGGGGGGTTATAAGGTTCAGAGTAAGATTGGGACTAGTTTCTCCATTATTTTCCAAGTGTAAATAATGGTTTATCGCTCTCTTCTTCTTTCCAGTGAATATAGGTTTCATTCGCGTAACCTTTCCCAGTAATTTAGTTCTTTGCCCATTGCTCTTGTTGTAAAGCTTCTCTGAATCCCTTCTAGCTGTCTAGTGTTATTTTTTATTTTATTGGGTTCAGAATCCCAGCTGAGCCTTAAACGGCCAAGCTCTGAAGGCCAGTTTAACCTACAGTCCAAGTTAAGCTACACTAAAACTTACGGATTTGGAGGTCCTATTAGGTCGTACCTCAGGGTTGCTGACTCGATGTGGGCCTACCTTAGGCCTCAGTTGCATAAAAGTAAGATAAAAAACAAAAGGGGCACTATTTATGGTCTTTCTAAACCTTGCAACAACAACAACAACCTGCACCATTGCACGATGCAACAATCTTGTATCTAAACAACCAAACTGAATTGCAAGAGAGCTCTCTATAAGACCACACCCTGTAAGTGCCGCATTCAACAAACGAGTAGGAAGGACGCGCAGTGCCCCCAAAAAAATGATGCCACAAGAGTGCCAAACAATGATGTCACAAGAGCCCAAAAATGCTAGCTCTAAATTAAGTGAATTTTTCACTAACCTTACAATTATGAGATGGATATATACATATACACCTTAACTTAATATATACAAGCAATGCTGCATCAATCAGCTTAGTCATCATATCGCCTTGGGACAACAATGGCTCTTCCTCTTCTAGATATTCTAACACTCCCCACCGAAGAGGCATTGTTGTCATTACCTTCTGCAAGTTTAGCCAAGCCTTCTCCATGAGGCTGTAACTCAAATGTTTCATCTTGACTATCCGTGTTTTTGCTGATTTCTAAAGCATAGAGTTTTTGTATAGGTCTCTCTAATTTTCCTCCTGAAGTCTTTACCAATGCAGACCTAACTAAATTGTCTTTGCTAACAAACAACTCTTCAATTATGCCAAGTTTCCAGCATTGCCTTGGTCTTTCATCCCCAATCATTACCACTTCTCCCACCGTGATACAATTTGCATTGGAGCCCTTTACATTGCCTGATGGGTAATAATTGAGTTCTGGCAAGTATTCCATCTGCCACCTCTTCCATAACTGATCTTGTAGCTCTTCAAGGTACTTGAACCTTCTGGTTAACTCTTCTTGAGTGCTCTGGATAGGCTGTAAGTCTTCTGGCAAACTGAGGCTTGATGTTAATCGTTTACCACAAAGAAAATTATTTGGTGTCAATGGCTCTGTATCCTGCATACTGTTATAAACAAAGGTGATAGGCCTTCTGTTCACCATTGCTTCTACTTCACACAAAACAGTGCAGAATTCTTCTTTGCTCAAATAAGCATTAGCTACAAGTTTCTTTAATGGACACTTTACACTTCTCACTAGCCTTTCCCAAAATCCTCCCCACCTTGCTGCTCTCTCAACAATAAACTCCCACTGTACCCCATGGTGTGAAAAGTAGGATTGGAATCCCTCCTCTTTTAGCAAGGACCAAACTTCTTGGAGTTTCTTTGCCGCCTTTTTGAAGGTTTTTGCATTATATGATTTTATTTGGGAAACCCCTTCTGTTCACAAACCTTTTAAAGGCCAAAGGAAATACATCACTACTTAAGTTGCTTACCAACTCCAAATGGATTGCTCTGGTGGTAGCACATGTGAAAAGACATACTGTATATAACCTTTGTTAGACTCCCCTTGCTCATACACATAGACTGGATCTGCGAAGTCTACTCCCACTACATCAAATGGGGCAGTATAGACACACCGTTCTCTTGGAAGTGGAGCCACCTTTTCATAATAAGGCTTTGCACTCCAACGCTTGCAAACCACACATTTATGCAAGACCTTTTTTACCATACTACTTGTATAATTTTGGGAATCCAAAACTGTTGTCTGATCTCTATTATCACTTCTCTAACTCCAGCACGTAACAACTTATGATGCGTATCCAGGATCAAAAGTTCCACAAAGTGCCCCCCAGAAGGTAGCAAAATTGGATGTCTTTTCTCCTCTGGAAGCCCAGAAAACTGTAGTCTACCTCCTACTCTCAATAAATCCTGATCCAAAAACACACCCAAACCCTTGGGAGTAGAATGTGTTGGTAGAACCTGTAATGGACTGCTGGTGAGCAATTCCTTCTCTTCACCAAATTTTTCCTTCTGCACATATACCACCCAGTATTGCCTGGCTTGCTGAATCGCCTTACAGTGTTCAGAATTCCTTCCCTTCTTGTTTCTCCCTTAATGTTGTCTGTAATTCTATATACCCATGCTGTCACTCTTAACAACCTTTTCAGACTGCTAATGTCCTCAAGCTTCAATATGGTGTCCTGCTGCTAACTTGACAACATTGGCGTACTAAGGGGGGGTGCGAGGGGGGCGGTCCGCCCCGGGTGACAGCCAGGAGGGGGGTGCCATCGGGAGAGTTGAAATACCAGTACAAGTTTTCAAACCAAATGAAAAATTCGCCAAAATAAGAAAAAAAAATAAAAAATGTTCAAACTATTACAACAGCTTAATGTTAATTTCCACTATAAAATAAATTTTTATTTTTATTGGCAATACAAAATTTACAAACGAAAAATTAAATATTTGATAAAAATTACATCGAAAGGCGAACGTTTGTTGACGTTTTAGTCATCAGTTTGTTGAGCATAGCCAGCTGGCTGCAACTGACATTCCAAGTCTTGTTCACTTGACACTGTGACTCCACATACATGAGGTATGTTTCATTAAATAATTATAATAAAGCATAAAGTGCTGGTGTTTATAACAATATCATGGTATTTATACCAGTGTCCAGTAATTTTTGACAATGTGGTATTATAGTGATGTTTAAGTGTTTATAAATGCATCGTCGTGATGTTATAATACCCGGTAAATGCATCGTCGTGATGTTATAATACATCAACAACTACAGTACTATTCAATATTGAATTAGTACTAATGCTTTACTTTCAACTGAACATGAATATGCAAAGAAGGTGAATTTTGATGAGGTCATTGATCAATTTGCAGAAATTAAGGCTCGAAAGCAGAGACTGTGAATCCTCTCTATTTACCTTTGAAGAATAGGCTGAGCGTTGAGACTGGATTTCCTTTTTTTGTATAAAATAAAATGCAGTATTACCTGTTCACTGAATTTTTAATGTCCTGCATTTTTCTTATTTCCAATTTGCTTATGACAGTACTGTACTGTTTAAAAATCTACTTGCAAACATATATTTTTCTGTGTTTAAATTTTAAAAATTATTTATGGGGGTGCCAAAGGAAGGATCCGCCCCGGGTGCCAAATACTTTAAGTACGCCCCTGCTTGACAACAACTGTTCACAGTACATTTTCTCATCTCACTCACCCATTCTTCTTCAGCCTGGCATTCTCCGACAATAGGCTGATTAGAAGGCCAATTTTCACTTCCAAGTTTTAGCCACTCTAGCCCATTCCACCACAAACTTGAGTGTGCAAAATCTTTCACTGAAATTCCTTTTGTTGGTAAATCGGCTGGATTTTGGTTGCCTGGACAATGCTTCCATTGCTTTGGATAGTGTGTGCTTGAATTTCCTACACCCTATTGGCAACGAATGGTTTCCATTTCCTTGCCTGGCTTCTTAACCAGTGCCAAACTATAGTGGAGTCTGTCCAATAATAGCTTGGAATTTCATAAAGGGCCAAAGATTTTTGCACTGTAACTGCAAGCCGACTAGCAATAACTGCACCAATCAATTCCAACCTTGGAATAGAAAGCCTTTTCAAAGGTGCTACTCTGCTCTTTGCAGCAACCAACCTGCAACTTACTTCCTCTTTGAATGTGCCTCTTATATAAATACAAGTTGCATAGGCTTCCTCACTTGCATCACAAAAGATGTGCAGCTCCAAATTGTCTGGACTATTGTTCAACTCTCCAAAGTACCATCTTGGGATTTCAATGTCTCCAAGATGCTTTGAACCAATATTTCCACCTTACCACCATATAATCAGATAACTCTTGGCCCCAACCAAGTCCAATTTCCCAGAGGCTCTGAAACTAAATGTTTTACTTTATCACAAATGGAGCCAGGAATCCAAGAGGATCAAAGACCTTCGAAGCCAAACTAAGAGCTGTACGTTTTGTCCACCTTGCCTCGTTCTCAGCCAGCTTTACTAAAGATTTCCCATTGAAGGTAAACAAATCCTCTCCTTGCTGCCAAACAATGCCTAGCACCTTTGTGTCTATTGACCACAACTCCTTAATACCAGAATCCTCAATACTTTCTGCTGCATCAGGTCCTACACAGTCCTGACTCATAAACTCTTGTAATTGAGAATGATTGGTCTGCCATTTTCTAAGCGCCATGCCAGCCTCCCTCATTATAGCTCTAGCCTCCATGAATATCTGTTTAGCCAATTCTGTATTATCCACAGAACACAGCAAATCATCAACTTAAAAATTTTTCCTTATGTGTTCAATAGGGTTAGGATAGACTTCAGAATATTTCTTAAAATGGTACTGCATAGCAGCTGCCAACAGAAATGCACTAGAGCTGAGGCCAAAAACACTGACTTCATTCTATATGCTTGAACCTTAGGTTCATTTTCCAACAAGTCTTTCGTATCCACCCACAGATACCTTACTGCATCTCTGTCCTCTGGTTTTAACTTTATCCGCAAAAAGGCTTGCTTCACATCTGCAGTCAATGCTACTCTACCAAACCTAAATCTCAGTAACAAGGAAAATAAATCTGCATTTAAATTTGGCCCAGCATCCAAACAGTCATTCAAGGACACACCACCTTTGTCCTTGGCTGAGCTATCAAAAACTACCCTCAGTTTGGTGGTAGTTTTGTCTCGCCGTACCACTGCATGGTGTGGCAGATAATGTGCCTCCTAGCTCACCAGCTCACCTTGCACACTTTCAGCATAGCCCTCCTTTACATAGCTTAGGATGGCCTCATTGTATTCAATTAACAACTCCTCATTTTTTTCTTAGCCTGTGCAATGAAGTCTCCAACCTCCGATTAGCTAGCTGAAGGTTTGAACTGGGTTTGCAAGAATCCTTCCAAGGGAGGCCAACTTCATAGCAACCATCTCTAAACCCAATCCCTTTTTCAAATTGCTCTAAAACATCACTATTCACTGTACTCGCCTGCTTCTCCTGTTTGTCCTTTATGCCAATGGATTCAAGTTCCCAAAAGGCTTTCAAATGCCTTTCCAAACCATGGCTGTTCTCCTCAATCTTAACAAAAAGAGCTTTAACCTCCATTTCACTGCAGTAGTTACCATGTAGCATCCAGCCTAACTTACTTTCAATAGCTACTGGGCCTCGAGATGTGCGGACAATATTACCAGTGATGAAGTCCCAGCAGGGGCGCATTTACAGTGTGCGGGGCCTTGGGCAAACTATTTCTCGGGATCTACAGATCTACAGAAGCTAAGGCTAACAAAGCCCCTAAGATCCACTCTAAGGCTAGCCCAAGAGAAAGGAAAGAGTAGGGGGTTAAGAGAAGAGAAGAGAATGAGGGGTTAAGTAAGAAGCAACACCTATCACTCTTGGGTTAACATTCATTCAGAAAAAGAGGAAAAAAGTCTCACCATCATCATCCGCCGGCCACTGCCGACAAGTCAGAAAAATAGTCGGAGAGAATAGGAGAGGGGTGAAAGATGAAAAGAAGTAAAATAAGAACGCTTACAAACCATGCAAACACAGTCTTAACTCACAGTCATACCATGCAAGCAAACTACAAACATGCAAGGAAAGAGTTACAGACATGCAAGGAAAGAGTTACAGACATGCAAAGTAAAAAAAAAAAAGTAGGTAAAGTTAAACAAAAAGTGGGTTAGTTTACGCTACGAGCTACATCTACGTTCGTGTTAGTCTTTTTTTTTTTTTTTTTTTTTTTTTTAAATTGCTGGCATCACACGCTGGCATGTCACAAGCTGGCATCCATCGTCAACAGACTCATCCTCGAGCACCACCACCAGAGCTTCCGTTGCTAACTTTGTTTTTTTAAATTAAACAACGTTAATACCTTTAAAATGTCTGTCAAGACGGTTCTTAAACATATTAACGCTGGTAGAATGAACGACTGACGCGGGAAGATTATTCCATTTATCAATTACTTTAAACGTAAAGAAGTTTTTAGCGATATTAGTAATGAAACGTCTGCCACGCAACTTAAATCCGTTATTGCGAGTATTACTATTATCGAAAGTGAACAATTTATCAAAATTTACGTTATCGATGTTATTAACGATTTTGAAAACTTCAATAAGCTCCCCCTTAATCCTAGTTTCGAGTGAATACAAGTCTAACTCTTTAATCCTATCTTCATAAGGCTTATTGCGCAATGACGGAATAAGTTTCGTGGCACGACGCTGAACCCTTTCTAACCTATCAATATCCTCACGCAAGTACGGGCACCAAAACTGAACTGCATATTCCAAATGAGGCCTGACTAGGGACTTGTAAAGGGGCAATATAATATCCTTCGATTTAAATTCGAAATTACGCGCTATGAAGCCTAACATCCTATTCGCTTTTGCGCAAGACAACATTTTGTAATGCACATAACAGATATATTTTTTTAACGCACTGACGCAGACTGGTCTTCTGAAGACGCAGCTGCTGATGTAGCGGAGGCAACTGGTGGGCCTGCTGAAGGGGTTGACGTAGACGAGTCTCCTGAAAATGCAGCTGCTGAAATAGTGGAGGCAGCTGCTGGGCTTGCTGAACGCACTGACGTAGACGCGTCTTCTGAAAACGCAGCTGCTGAAGTAGCGGAGGCAGCTGATAGGCCTGCTGAAGGGGCTGACTTAGTTGCTGATGATTTAATCCAATTAGTCAGTTTCGGCACCGTCGCAAGAAACTCTTCTCTGCGCTTCTTATCCTTACGTTTTTCACTACCTGGTTTATATTTCCTCCTTCGATCCCGGTCACGGCTCGTTTCCATGTTGTACGTATTACAATGCCAACAATAAGAACATAAATCATGAATCTGCAACAGAAACAACAAGAAGTAAGTTAGTAACAACATTAGAAATGAGTAACACTAACAAGAACAACAAATTAAACACCATCAAAGCGGATATTAGAATGTCTGATGCCATGCCGCCTGCCGGAAAAAGTAAAACTCGTCGCAGATGGCAAATACGTGACGTTTAATTTTTTTCAATTGAAATTTGCGGGGCCCATCGGGCGCGAGGCCTTGGACATTTGCCCTGTGCGCCACCCCCTAAATGCGGCCCTGAGTCCCAGTAACAGTCAGCTCCAATCAAAAGACTAATATCTTATGTTCCTTCAAACTTATTATTGCTCAAATTAATTCCTTTAACTTACAATTCTTGGACACATGCCATATCTAAACAAGTAGTGACTGAAGCACAAAGTTCCTCAATCTCTACAGCTTGGACCTTGATAGTGGGACTTTGTGGTAACAACCCCTTCACCAGAACTTCTACCTTCTTAACTTTGGTTCGGTTTTGAACGGAACCCCCAAGCCCAGAAATTCTTAAATTTTTCCTCTTAAGTTCTTTAAACTTCAATTTTCTGGAAATTCTGGTCTTAATAAAGCTACACTGGCTACCACTATCAAACAACACTCTTACAGTAGCTTCTCCATCATTCCCAATTAATAATGCTGCAGCTGTTTGCAATAATACTCCTTTACTTTTACTCCCTTTCATAGCAGTGGCATGTGCCACTGATGTCTCTACTTCAGGGGTAGGCCTACTAGAAGTGTTTTCACACAATAATGGCTGATGCCGGCCATGGAATTTTCTGCACAAAATTTTGAACTTACAAAACCGTGCTCTGTGACCTTTCAAAAAACATTTAAAACATGCTGTGGACTTAGTTACCCTGTCCTTTCTCTCCTCAAAAGGTAAAGCCTCAGCCACCTCATATTTATATGACTTGTGGTTCCTTCGCAAAATATGCATTCCTTGATTCCCTTTAATTTATTCTCAGAGGATGCATGTAGAGCTGACACTGTACCTGGGCTATTCCTTTTTGTAGAAACTTTGGTGCTGTGCCTGCTTTTGTTCCCTTGTTTAACATCCCACTGTGTAAACTCAATTCCCTCTCGTCTTGCTAATTCTGTGCCTAAAAGACTTAACATCTGCTGAAGGGGGATGTACACATGCTCTGTAGAGTGTCCCCTACTTAATTCAAGCAAAATTGAGCTAAGCAATTTAGACTCCAGTATAGTGACCAACATTATACCATACCTTTCTATTCCTACACCCAAGTTGTCCAGGGATCTAGTTCTAACTTCAAATTCATCATATAAGTGCCGTAACTCCTTGACACTATTGGGATTATTAACAGGAGGTATAGCTAAAAGTTTGCGAAGGTGGCTTTTAATTAAGATCTCTGGTTTACCAAACCGTTTCTTTAATATATCCCAAGCTATATTATAATTAGCCTCTGTTAATGCTAATCCTGCTATTGTCTTTGCTGCCTCCCCTTCCATGAGGGACTGCAAATAATTAAACTTCTCCACCGCATTTAACACTTAACTAGAATGAACTGCTGATTGAAAACTGTCTGCCCATCCTTGCCATTCCTGAATACTCCCAGAAAATGTTTTGAGTACAAGCCTCGGTAATTGAACTGCAGATCTGTTAACGTTAACTTCACAAACACCATTTATTGAGGGTTGTGTTTCATTATTAGACCTGGTCTCTAACTATACTGAGCTGCTACTCTTTTGCTCTGTGGCATACTTTAATTATGTCATCAATAATCTCTTCAAAGTAAATTATGTTATTTTATTTCATCCTCTTCTATAAGAGCCTCAATTTTAACATTTACTTCGCTTAGAGCAACCTTTTTAGTTTCTAATATGGAAAGCGGCGCAGTCACTAAGCTTAAATCCTCTTGTTTTATGATAGAATCTATAGTGGCAATGACCTTTCTAATTAGACCTTTGTAGGCGCTTCTCCTTTTTCTAAACTTGTTCAATTCAGCTGCACTCATCTTCAATGCAAACAACAATTGGGCTCAATACCAAATAAACTGAATTGGCAAAAATACTTAACCAAACTGATCAAACTCAATTTTTGTTTTTTTCAAATAAACAATTGCTTGGTTGGGGTGCTGACCAACCACCAGTATGGAATACCAAATTTTCCACCCAAGTAACTGGCGCACTGAAGTCTGCAAACTTCGCCTACGAATAATAAACCAAAATTAACCAAACCGGTAAAAATGTAGGCCCAAAACAACGACAGACGAGCGGCCAAGTTTCGCAATTGGGCGACCAAACTTTCTACCCTGGGACCTTAACTCAATTATGCTCAACCCGTCCAGGCCTAACTTGGGCTACAATTTGCACAATCAGAACTTTGCCGGAAAATAGTCACTGATTCAGTCTTGGGCTAGAATCCGGTTTCGAAGGACCATGTTATGTTTTATTTTATTGGGTTCAGAATCCCAGCTGAGCCCTAAACGGCCAAGCTCTGAAGGGCCAGTTTAATCTACAGCCCAAGTTAAGCTACACTAAAACTTACGGACTTGGAGGTCCTATTAGGTCATACCTCAGGGTTGCTGACTCGATGTGGGCCTACCTTAGGCCTCAGTTGCATAAAAGTAAGATAAAAAACAAAAGGGGCACTATTTATGGTCTTCTTTCTAAACCTTGCAACAACAACAACACAACCTGCACCATTGCACGATGCAACAATCTTGTATCTAAACAACCAAACTGAATTGCAAGAGAGCTCTCTATAAGACCACACCCTGTAAGTGCCGCATTCAACAAACGAGTAGGAAGGACGCGCAGTGCCCCCAAAAAATGATGCCACAAGAGTGCCCAAACAATGATGCCACAAGAGCCCAAAAATGCTAGCTCTAAATTAAGTGAATTTTTCACTAACCTTACAATTATGAGATGGATATACAGGGTGTCCGAGAATTATCTGTACAATTTTTGGCTGTTATTAAAAGTCAACCATGAAGTGTAGAAATTCCAGTGTTGTCCCATTTTACAGAGAATCTCATTAAGTTTTTTTCTGATACCAAGTTTTGACAAGTTTTTTAGAAATTCCAGTGTGTCCGAAAATTATCTGTACAATTTCATCTTTTAATAAAATTCTTGATAACACACGTAAAATTCTTAAACAAGATTATTTAGAATCTGTATTTTCAAAAGTTTCTTTTATTAAAGTAACGTTGTTACAAACATTCGATATGTGCACCATCTGTGATTCGCAAAACATCCAATCGATACTCCAAATGTTGCCATGTACGCTGCAGCATATCCACATCAATTCGCTCAATAGCAGCTGTGATTCTTGCAAATCTTGCAACAGATTACGCAAGAAGATAAGGTCTCCCGTAAGGAATTTGCAATGACTCTGCTTGACAGAGTCGACCAGGACAATGCGTTCTTGGCAAGAATCATGTTTTCGGACGAGGCAACTTTTCATGTTTCAGGCAAGGTAAACAAACAAAATGTGCGCATATGGGGGTCACAAAATCCACATTGCATAGAAGAGCACATCAGAGACAGTCCTAAAGTTAATGTGTGGTGTGGCCTGTTACATGATCGCGTGATTGGACCATTTTTCTTCGGTGAATCAACAGTGACCTCCAATACCTACCTGGACATGTTGCAACACTTTGTCTATCCGCAATTGGAAGCACTGCACCCACGCATCATTTTTCAGCAAGATGGCGCACCGCCACATTGGGCCTTGATCGTCCGTAAGTCCCTGAATGAGACATTCCCAAACAGGTGGATTGGCCGTGGAGGTGCAATTCATTGGCCGGCTAGATCTCCCGACATCACACCCTGTGATTTCTTTCTTTGGGGATTCGTCAAAGATCTTGTGTACAATACGCGGGTGACAGACATTGATGATTTAAGAGCAACTTGTAAGGATGCAACTTCAAACGTTTACGCAAGACATCATGCACTGTCGAACGAGGTATCTGTAACTCTCGTGATGCAATTCTTGTCGACTTGCGTGGACTGCGAACAAAAGCCTTTCGAATGCGCTCGACATTTTCAAAAGACGTTCGAGGCCGCCCTGTTCCTTTCTTATGCTCTACACTTCCAGTTTCCTTAAACCTTTTATACGAAGCTTGTATGGTTACTCTTGATGGAGGGTTTCTGTTGTAATTAGTTCTAAACCTTCGTTGAACTTGTGTATCTGATTTTGTTTCGATAAACCATTCAACACACTGTGCTTTCTCCTGTGGATTCATTAAGGATGAGGGGTGTGTATGAATATCTGAAAAAGAAAAAACTTGTCAAAACTTGTTATCAGAAAAAACTTAATGAGTTTCTCTGTAAAATGGGACAACACTGGAATTTCTACACTTCATGGTTGACTTTTAATAACAGCCAAAAATTGTACAGATAATTGTCGGACACCCTGTATATACACCTTAACTTAATATATACAAGCAATGCTGCATCAATCAGCTTAGTCATCATATCGCCTTGGGGCAACAATGGATCTTCCTCTTCTAGATTTTGTAACACTAATGTTTTTTTTTATATGGGGATATTGGGACCGAGCAGTATTCCAACTTGGGTATGACGAGTGTTTTCAATAGAGGAATCATTATATTCCTATCCCTTCGTTTAAAGGTTCTCAGTATCTGCCCAGTTATTCTCTTTGCTTTGTTTACTGCTATCTTATTTTGTGTTTCAAATTTCGCATCATCAGTCATTACAACTCCTAAATCTTTTGCTTTCGAATTTCTCTGAATTTCCTGCCCATTTTGGGTATAATATTCCATGGATTTTAGGTCCTCCCTTTTTCTGTACCTTAACCTCTTAACGACCGAGGTTTTTGTAGGGTTAAGTTATGAATGCGTGTATTGGAAACGGTACAAATTTGACCCAGTGGTCCAAAAGAGGTTAACATTTGAAATTTCTCAATGTTAAACTTCATATTTTCCGACCATTTGTAGATTCTGTTCGTGTCTGTTTGTAGAGATTCTACATCTTCTGGGTTTCTTATTTTTCTACTGATATTTGTGTCATCGGCAAAGGATGTTACTGTGCTGGCTCTGGTATCGTCCTTATATATGTCACTTTGGATGATTATGAAGAGTAGCCTAATGGAGCTAATACTGTTCCTTGTGGTGCTGAGCTGAGGACCTCTGATTCTGATGAAGATATTCCTTGAACTGTAACGACTTGCCGCCGCTCACTAAGGAAATTATATGTCCATTTCTCTACTTTTCCTGTTATTCCCATATATTTCAGTTTATGTATTATGATTCCATGGTCACACTTGTCGCACGCTTTCGCAAAGTCTGTGTATATCATAGTTTTCATTACTTTCACGTGCATCAATAATGTTGTTGTAGTGTTATTAGTTGTGACAGGCATGATCTGCCTGATCGGAATCCATGTTGGTTATCATTTAACTTTTCCTGAGTTTCCAAACAGCCATAGATTTTTTCTCTAACTATTTCAAATATTTTAGTGAGATGAGATGTAAGTTCATTTGTGAATTTTCCACTGATGAGTCCTGTTATAGGTCGACCTGTTTACATAGTGGCCACTTACCTCTTAGTTCACGGAATACGCGTTTGTGTATTTTAAATTAATATTTCTTATTCATGAATTATATATTACTAATAATTATAACGACCTATGAAGTGATATGTTTCATCACTAATTAATCAGAAAGCCCAGTAAAGCCTAAAGTTTAAGGGCTAAGTTAAATAATTAGTTCGAATGACGACAATTGCTTTTTTCTGAACAGCAAAAATTGTAATACTGTATTGTGAAGTTTATTTTGTAAATAAAGAATACTGAGTGCGTGCGAAGATATTAAAAATAAAGAAAATAAAGGTAAGTTTAAAAAAATTTTATCTCGAAGAAAAAAATTTGTGGAACAAAATTCTTTTGTAACTTAGATTTCATAAGATCAATAAATTAAGGCAACTAAAAGCTGATGTATTTTTTACTAGAAATAGCTTGAGATACCTTGTACGAGTACGAAACAATTCTCTAGTGTGTTAAAAATTTAGTAGAAAATCTAAATGTATCTGTTATCGTACTTTCTGCAGTAATATATACGGTCAGCAACTCTGGGTGAATTATAAAAAAGGTTCTGGCAGAACCCTAAATTTGCTGTACAACAGGTCGTTTAGACTCTTACATAAATTACCCCCGAGATGCTCAGCTTCGCAAATGTTTGCAACCCGCAATGTTCCGAGCTTCCCAGAGGTAACAAGACGTGCTCAACACAGTCTAATGCAAAGAATTAAAAAGTCAACCAACCCGATCATCCAAGCTATCCATGAGTCCTGCCATTTATCCTCTAAGCTATGGACTTTTTGGTACGAAAACGTCTGTCTGTAGCTCCACTTAACTTCGACAGTGCAGTATTATTTCTAATCAATTGTATATATTTTTATCCTTAGTGTATGAACTGTCATTGTATTAATAATATTTGTCATATGGACTATAGTCTGCCAATAAACCTTTTCATTTTCATTTTCATTTTCATTTAAAATTGGCCGCAGGGAAATGTATCTGTCTGTCTGTCTCTCTCTCTCTCTCTCTTTCTCTCTCTCTCCTTTATCGTCAAAAATTTTTTACAACCGGTTCTAGATTCCGACTGGGCCAGATATTTTTCCGATCACGGGTGGCAGTCGCTCTCCCCCCCCCCCCCCCCCCCAAGTTACGCCACTGCTCTTATTGTAGGTTAGGCTGTTGGTCTAAAAGCGGTCAACAGTCTCTCTAAAAGTGATAATGAAAAACTAAAAACAAAAATAGGACGAACAATGAAAATATAAGTAATGAAAATAAATGGACAAACATTTACATTTACTCTTACATAGCGTGGGGGGGGGGGGGGGGGGCCTTTTTGCGGGCGCTCGCCCTTGGCCCCTCCTTCCTGCATAAAAAAAAAGACTCTTGAATAGCTTGGACAATTGGACTGTCTGAGTTTTGAATTCTTTGCTATTATTTTTTAATTTATTGTTTAATTAGTTGTATCATTGATTACCTTGATGGATATTGTGCCTTCTTTTGGGGGGCGGGGAGATCTGTGTCCCGTCAATAAACATTATAATTGTCATTATCATTATCATCATTATCATATACTGTATATGTTGGTGTTTTCACTACGTGTATTTTCTTTTTCTTCTTCTTTTGAAGTGTTAGTAGTGGGTAGTTTTTCTTATTATTACTTGTTTGAGTCTTATTTTTATTCCTCTTTTAGTCCTTATTTTTAGCTTTTTAAATTTATTACTATCATTTGACTTATCTTATCGTTTATTACCTTCAAGAATATTGTAATATTTTATGAGATTTATATCTTGCCAATAAAACTTATCATTATCATTATCATTATCATTATATTTTAATAACGATTAATCAGTAAACTACCGATATTTGCTTGCTGATACCGATTCTCGGTACATTTCAAGAAATAAACTAAGTATTTAAGTGACTATGTTGGCCTTATTTTTGTATTACGTTCAGTGTATAATACGTAAGATTGTACTTGCATGTTAGGTTAAATGGCTATGGATTGTGAATGATCCGCAACAAAGATGTTTTGTTTGTTGTATAATTAATAATTTAAAATATAGTTTCTACAAAATCATATCCAAACTCAGCTTCCCATAATTCATCAGCATTTTTATTAAACTCTTTTATTTTCATAATTTCTCTGATTTCTTCATTAAGTTACAATTATTTTCGGATCACCTGAAGATCAGGGCCCCCAGCATTCGTTAGGTACTCTTATAAGGCTAACTAACGAATCTATCACGGCTTAACCTAACCAGTCGTTAGGTCAACTGTACGCCCTTGACGACTGGTTAGGTTAAGTCGTGATATTTTCGTTAGTTAGCTTTCTAAGGTTAACTAAAGAAGGCTGGGGCCCTGATCTTCAGGTCATCCTTATTTTCTCCTACTATTTTTTCAGTTAATGATGTCTCGTGTAATAACAATATACATAAAATTGCCAGATAACACTGGTCTACAGCCAAAATGCTTCGGAAATAAAAGTAGTCAATCTTTACTAATTTTGGGTCACTGAATATGAAAATGATGCCTAAAATTGCCAATTGGCTCTATTTATAAAGATATCAGGCAACCCTGCACCATACTAACTGAACTGCATCTGTCGCGTAATATGTAGACGCGACGCCTGTGACACCGACGCATTGACTACTGCGCATGTGCGGTTATATTTTTTTATTTTAATAAATTAATGTAAATATATACATCCATATACAATAAAATGTAATTTTAAATTTATCTATTACATTATGTATTTGTAAATTATTTATTAAGAAATAGATTGGATCATTTTAACATATTGCTTCCCATAATGTTTTTGATATTAATATAAATGGAATACTAACCTAACTTAACCTTACCTAATTTAAAATTATTAAAATGCAATGTAATTACATTAATTTATTAAAATAAATAAAAAATATAACTACGCGCATGCGCAGTAAAGTCAAGGCGTTGATGTGTCACAGGCGTCTACATATTACGCCACAGCATCAGTTCATTCGCGGAAGTCATACAGTGCAGCCTTGTCAAACTCTTTTTAGTGTTTGCTTTTGAAACTGAATTTTTTTCAGCCTAATTTGAACAAAGATGCCTCGTAATTGCGTGAGCAGTGTAGATAACTTCTGTTATGTTTGTGGAGAATTGACTTTTGCATCACAAAAGCGTGCTATAACCGCCGTCATTAGGAAAGCCTATCACCTTTATTTTGGCTGTAAGATTGGAGATCAGGACAAGAGCTGGGCCCCACACATATGCTGCAATACTTGTGCAACAAACCTTCGCCAGTGGTTGAATCGGAAAAGGAAATCTATGCCTTTTGCAATGCCAATGGTGTGGAGGGAACCAATATCCGAATATACCCTCTGCTATACTCCCGGTACCTCACAGCGAAGGACTGACTACCTGTTCCTGAGCCCCCACACTCATTCTCCCTGGAGTCAGAGGACGAGGAGAATGAAGGAACCTGCGAAACTTGTGAGCCTTCAACTTCACAAGATCCTGAATTTGTTTATAACTTGACATCTTCTAAACCGCACATGATAACTCAAAATGAATTAAACGACCTTATCAGAGATTGAGAACTGTCAAAGAGTAAGGCAGAGCTGTTGGGCTCCAGATTGCAGCAGTGGAATCTCCTCGCTGAAAATGTTAGAGTGTGTAAGTTTCGTGACTGTCAAAAAGATTTTGTCCCATTCTTCATCATGGAAGGTGACCCTGTAGCTTGCAACGACATCGATGGTCTGATGGCAGCTCTCAACATTATTCACAATCCTGGTGAGTGGAGACTGTTCATTGATTCATCGAAGTTGAGTCTAAACGCTGTTTTGTTGCATGTTGGCAACGTATTGCCATCAATTCCAGTTGGTCATGCAGTCCACATGAAGGAAACATATGACAACATGAGACAGCAACTTATAGAACTGCATAAACTATGACAAACATCAGTGGCAGGTTTGTGGTGAATTCAAAGTTGTAGATAGATCTTCGACTGCAGTCGGGCTACACTAAGTATTGCTGTTTTCTGTGTGAATAGGATAGTCGGGCTAGGACTTCTCATTACATCAAGAAAGATTGGCCACTCCGACACTCATTGGAACCTGGAACAAAAAGTGTTCAGTATCCTCCACTTGTAGAATCGAGCAAGATATTGTTACCACCCTTACACATCAAACTGGCCGCAGAGCTGGGCACTCCCGCAAACGCTTCCGCAAACCGCAAATTCCGCAATTGCGGAAGTATGTTTTTCGTTTGCGGACTTGCGTTTGCGACAAAGTCATCGCAAATTAGTGAATTTGCGTTTGCGGTTTTGCGTTTGCGGAAGTGATTTTGAGTTTGCGGATTTGCAATCGCAAATCCGCAACTCAATATCACTTCCGCAAACGCAAATCCGCAAACGCAAATTCACTAATTTGCGATGACTTTGCCGCAAACGAAAAACATACTTCCGCAATTGCGGAATTTGCGGTTTGCGGAAGTGCCCAGCTCTGAAACTGGGCGTCATGAAAAATTTTGTTAAGGCTATGGATAAACCGGGGGCAGCTCTTAAGTACCTCGGTGGTAAATTCCCAAAGCTCAGTGAAGCAAGAATCAAGGAGGGTGTATTTGTTGGTCCACAGATCCGCGAGCTTCTTAGAGATGAGGAGTTCGACCGTATCCTAAGGTGGTGAGGAGAAGACAGCGTGGAATGCTTTCCGGTTAGTAGCAACCAATTTTCTCGGAAATACCAAAGCTGACAATTACAGGGAGCTGATGGAAAACCTGCTGTTGTCCTATCAAAAAATTGGCTGCAATATGTCTTTAAAGATACATTTCCTCCATTCGCACCTGGAATTTTTTCCGGCCAACTGCGGAGCAGTCAGCGATGAACATGGTGAACGTTTCCACCAGGATATCTCAGCGATGGAGAAACGCTACCAGGGGAAATGGAGTCCATCATTGTTAGCAGACTACTGCTGGACAATAACAAGAGATGCTCCAGAAGTTGAATACAAGAGACAAGCAAAGAAGCGACGGGTTGAATCAATATAAGTGACTGCATTATACAGGTATGTTACTAATATATGGTATACATATACGCAAAATGTGTAACTTAAATTTTCTTGGAAACTGTAGCCAATCGACTGTTTTTATGGTCATATTCGTTTTCAGCACCCCAAAATCCATAATAGGAAACACATTTTATCTCCGAAGCACAAACTTTTTCGAAATTTGTAGACCAGTGTAATTAATCAAACAGTATGCCAGTATGCTAGGTTAAGTGGCTATGTTGGCCCTATTTTTGAATTAACTTCAGTGTATAATACGTAAGAGTTTACTTGTATGTTAGGTTAAGAGGCTATGGGTTGTGAATGATCCGCATAAAAATGTTTTGTTTTTGTTATTTATAATTAACTTGCATACTTTGCGAAAACACTGAAGATTACTTTTGTTTCCTTTTGAATCATTGAAGAAAACGAATTATACTTGTAGCAGAAAACTGTACTGTAAGATAAACTATAATTATTATTATTATTAATTTTATTATTATTATAATTTTCACCCCAACATTATTATAAGAGAAAATAAATCATATGTTTAGAATTTTTTGTTATACTGTATGTTGGGAAGGAGGGAATCCATAGTTCTGGCATTGTAAATCAACCTCATTGGTGGCGATTTTCTTATTACTGTATATTGAATATATTTAACACCTCTCTCTCTCTCTCTCTCTCTCTCTATCTATATATATATATATATATATATATATATATATATATATCTCTCTCTCTCTCTCTCTCTCTCTCTCATATATATATATATATATATATATATATATATATATAATAAAATAGACTTTCATAAAATTATACAGAATAAAATAACTGTATAATTATACAGAGATTGTGCTGGTATACGTATACTTTAGCTTCGGAAATAATTTATACGTTTAATATAAAAAAAATACGTAAGCCTGACTATAACTATATTAGAAGTATTAAAAAGATATTACAACTGATAAATACGCCATGTAGACGACGTAGTTTCTTCTTTGCCCGGTTAGGTCAACTGTACGCCCTTGACGATTGGTTAGGTTAAGTCGTGATATTTTCGTTAGTTTAAACGAAAATATCACGACTTAATAACCTCACCAATCATCAAGGGCGTATGACCTAACCGGGCAAAGAAGCTGTCGTCAACATGGTACATCACGTGCCTTATTTCCCAGCTATAT
>JAJOZX010001261.1:605000-690000 GCA_023014485.1 Bathynomus jamesi
CAAACAAACGCTAAAGAAACCTAACCTAACCTTACCTAACGAGTCCTCTGGTTACGCATACCTAGATCATACCAATACTAACCTAGCTGTTGAAAACTGTTATATGTGGTAAGTTTTTGGAAAAAGTGTATCTAATGATAAAATTGTCTTGAGATTACTGTGTGTTGAATAAAATGGGTAGTCCCGGTAATTTGTTGAATGGGTAGTCCCGGTAGTCCTGGTAATTTTGTCTGTTGATAAAGTGAAAGTGTCTGAAAAAAAGTGTATTGAAAAAAATGTATGACGGTTTTTCTAATTTAGAACTAGTTTTTCGTTTGTTTGTTACACTTCCAATCGGGATATCAAGTGCTGAAAGGTCATTCAGTGTTTTGCGCAGGATTAAAACACACTTACGTTCTAGCATGACAAGGAAAAGAACATCTGATTTGGCTCTGTTAACTATTGAAAGAGATAAGTTGTTTAATATTGACATGGAAAATGTTATCACAAACTTTTTGTCATCTAAAGCAAGACGCGGTGTTTATTTGTAATAAATGGCATACATCGGTCACGATCGGTGAGTAGGGAAGTGAATCTGAATTATAGACCCTTCGACCATTTCTGATCATTGCAGATCAGGGAATTTTCCATTATATATGACAAGTGTTTGTAGAATTTTATAGCATATACATTTTCATACTGTAGGCAAGATGGAAACTACTCCTAAAATTTTTTTTTATATTTGTGTTGCTTTCAAAAAAACAACTAATTTGTTCAAATTCAAGTTATATGGAGACAATAAGTTGCTCATACTAGCCATACAGAAGTCCAATTTTTCTGATTCACAACAATATCTGTATAATACAACAGCAAAAATGCATATATATTCATACATCTTCGTTGGTTTATTGTTTTTCCACTCCTTTGCTTTTAGTTAAGTTTTAATTCGAAGCTAGTGTTTGCATAACCTTACAAAATTCTTGTTTATTGCGAATATTTTTTTTTTAAAAGTGTTCTCTGTCAATGTTAATTTAAATTCATATGCATATGGAACATAACAATTTGTAAGCCTGATAGGCTTCATATTATGCCCTGCTTCTACATTTGTGCGTTATTTGTAGGCTCCAATAAACCTTAGCCCCTCCGCCCATGGCCTAAACCATTAGAGGTACAGTAAAACTAAACATACCTTACAAAAGAGAGTTTAATCCTGCATTTAATGAGAAACAATTAAAACTTGGTGTTCCCGCCATTGGCTTCCAAGACAGCCTGAATTCGCTTTGGGTAGCTTGGCAAAAGTGACGTGAATAGATCTTGATCGTTACGCAAATTTGCTAAAACAGTTTCAATGTGTTGCGTCATTGTATCCTTCGAAAATCGATTTGCTGCAGGTTCTTGAAACAAGAGACATTCAACCTTGTTCTTTATAACTGATCCAATGTGTTCACAGACGTTCAGGTCAGGAGAATTTCCTGGCCATTCTTCATTTCCAAAGAAATCGATCTCATGGTTCCGCAACAACTGTTGAGTAGCTAATGCCTTAAAGCAGGGGGCCTTATCGTGCAGAAGTGTGACCTGATCGACATCCATAACATTGTTTGGGTTTCTTAGAAAAGGAATGACATGCTGGGATAGAATAATATCACGAAAATACTGTCCATCCCAACTCTGACCATTTGGCTTCAGCACCCACATGAGCTTCTTTGCAGTGAACAAAACAAACACACCAACACAGTCTGGACTTTTTAATAATTGCGATAATGTTCATTGTCATCGATTTCATCTGGTGTTGTGGCCCACACTCGATCATTTTGGTAGTTAGGCCGACGTGTTACGTAAACAAAAAATTCATCGGAGACAGCTAAATGCATGAAATCATCCACATCCCAATCTTCAAGATAATGGGCAAACCACATTCTGTCATCGATGTTGAGTTTTTCTTGGCTTTGGAAGTTCATGCCAAGGCTTTAAACCTTGCCTATGACGGTACAGTCGAATGATCTCACCACTAACGATCTTTCCTCTCAACACTTCGATCTCTCTAGAAAGTTTAGCACAGTTGTTTTTCCGCTTACGCGTACCGCTTTCAATGATGTCCTTTGTTTCCTGAGAGAGTGGCAAATTTGGGCGCCCAGATTTGGTTGTATCCATTTCACATTCATCCAAAGTTTTATTCCAATTTCTTTTGACGAAGTTCTCACTTCTTCGCAACTTTTTGGCAACCCATGAACGTGTTATAAAGGTGGCTCCAGCATCACGAGCTTCCCGAAATGTTATTGCTCGTATGCGATCTATCACACGTTGCCTCTCCGAATCACCAATTAATTGAGAAGCCATTACATTATCACTTTATCAGCTAGAGTAATTTTAATACCTGCAATAAATAAAGAATTTTATATATTTTTATAATCACTAAAAACTATTTCGATATAAGTAAACATGTAAGCTGCAAATGGGGGGGCTAAGGTTTTTCGGAACCCCTTATAAGGGTTATTGAATGCAAAGCTATTATGCAATGTAGAAATAAACGTTATGTTGTTGTCATTGTTTTTAGTCAATAACATCTGAGTTACGGGCCCGTAAAAGCACCTGCACCGAATACTTTGAGACCTTAAATACGGCCCTGATTCCGCGTCCCATGCAGCCGCAGCGACTCCCCCTGCATGCTGATTGTGATTCACACCCACATCTAATTAGCTTCAAAACTTCATCTGGTGCTAAGCACACTCCTTCACCAACTGTTTTTGGGATGAGAACTCTGTTTGTTTCGTCTCTCTCCCACCCATAATGCACAGGATGAAGTGGTGGTGGGTCACACTTTAGTGCATCGAGTCAGTTCGCCACAGTGTAGTGGGGTCTGAGCACATTCTGATGGAAAGCTTCAGTTGTTGGTGGTAGAGAACATAGTTTGGGTGCAGCAGTTCCCGACTTCCCTGTCTTCTGAGCTCATACTCGCTGACGACACTCAGCAAGAGATGAGGATTTCTTATCCCCATAGCATGCAACAATGAACGCCGTTGCCTCTTTCTCGATATGGTCAAAGCATGCATCAAGGGACCCCAGCTTGTCTAGCTTCCGACCTTTCTTGGCTGTGGCAATGGCAGTGACTTTGCCGATGCCATGTATTGCTGCAACTGTGTCACAACCACTCAAAGCGTATAGTTTGAGGATTTGTGGGATGATGTCTTTATGCTGGGTTACAGTTGCTCGGATGTCCACTGATTTTCTGCCACGAACTGGAGACTCCATAATCATGGGATAGCCTAGTTTCTTAAATTCATAGAAGTGAGTCAGCATGGCAAACACGTCTGTGTCATCACAAATGATGGAGATGCGGGCATCAGAATCTTTCTCAGCTTGTGCGATAGCGTGTTGTGTTATTATCACGTCAGCCTCTTCATGAAATGATGGGAGCTCCAACGCTGCTCGACTCCTGCCTCGCACAATGGAAGTCGGTATGGTCTGCCATCCTGCAAGCACTAGCTCATAGTCTCGGATTACAGTTGCGAGATACTCACTGTCAGCAAGGATTTGCTCACAGAGCAGCCTGTTTAGTTGCTCCTTGTTCGTGGTGCACGTGAGAACAGCGTCTCTTGTAGGCAATGGGATGTTGAGGTCCAGCTTGTGAACTCTGCTGCTCTTGCTTCTCATTGCCCGAGTGCTTGATTTCGGAGAGAAATCATAGTAGCGATCAAAAGCTAGTACTACAGATGCATGAGAAAGATGTTTCGGTAGCCATACTTTGAAGGTTTGGATAAATGTAGCAACTGTGCCACTAGCAGGCCAGTCGACTGTCCACAAAACAGCTGACACATCCATGATAATAACTGTTGGTCGACCCCATGTTCGAGAGGATGTTTCCACTCCCAAGTTCTGCTTCAATGCGGACTTAGCTGCAGTTCTCATTAAGCCATCTGGTTGGAACAGTGCGGGTGGGTATGCCGCAAGCTCTGTTGAGAATACATGGGTTAAGTTCGCGTTCGCGTTCGCTCATCAGCAAACCGATGACGCGTGCATAAATCGCTTCTTGGTCCATAACCAAGTGGGCACCCACCTTGATATGTTTCGTTTTACTTGCAAAGGTGATGACATGTTTGGAAATGGTGCCATAAAAGCCTTGTGGCCATGATGACTCGTACTGTGCCAGTTGAGTCTTTCCAATACTAACAGTTCTATCGGCATTGGCATCTGGAGATGCAAGCTGCCCTGTCTGAATATTGTATAAGTTGTCTCCTGGATGTGACTCTGGATCCATTGGGTCCATGCACTTAGAAATGGAATCATGAAGTGATTGGTGATCTTCTCCATCATGCTTGATGCGACCTCCTGCCTCCTCTTTGTGGTACAAATGGAATGTTTCTAGGTGCTCACTCATATCTAGGAGGTCATCAGTCAGACTCACACGAGCATTGAGGCTGTATACCCACATGGCCATCACTTGTGGATTTTGGGTGTTACCAATGACACCACTAGGGCCCTTCGCACGACGCATCCAGGTACTCTCCAGGAACTGGTCGGTTGGCACCCCATTCCAGAGTCCATCCATGTGATGCATAGAACCCTCTCCTCTCATAAATGCATCTAAGACTTCTTCAGGTAACCACGTCATAGATCGAACGAAGAAGAGGCCATATCTACTGTAGTTGTGATGCCCAGCAGCGAAGAAATATGGCAACATATTTTCAGCTGTTTGAATGGCCAGAGCATAATCACTTTCATGTACTGCGCGTGTATTTCATAATGAGAAAAGTTGGCTTGATGATGATGTCAACCCACATACGAGTAGTTCTGCTAGCAGAGGCCAGTTCTTCAAGGACTTGCATTAAGTCAGCCATGGTATTGATACGCTCACCATACTTCAGGAATATAGGTCTGAGAGCTTCTTCAATCAGCATGCGAAGTGCACGGGCATTTTGAGGGTACTTTTTTCCTTCTAACATTTTATCCACTGATCCGAATGTGCCACAGAGAACTTCTTTCAAGCCACTTCCCGCTGCTAGACTGCCAATCGCACCTATGAAGTCCCGCCTCTCTACAATGGCGGGTGTTGAAGCCATTGTACTCAGGGGTGCCAGCGACAAACAGTATCCGTCTGAAGAACTCCAGATCTAGCTCTTCTGCACGGTAAAGTGACACTTCGGCTGCTCTTGTAAGCTTCTCAGAAGGCTCAAATGAGCAGGTTGCCTCCATGGGCATAGGTTTTTTCGGACCAGTGTATGACACAACTTCCAGCTCACAATTTATGGGAACTGACATTTCTTGTTTTGATAGTCTAGGAATGACCTTCGCACTGTCGTTTTCAAGTGATCTGGGCTGTGGTACTATAGCTGCAAGGTTGTGACAGTTTAATCTACAATTTTGGGAGTGAATAACTGCATCAAAGTTGTCAATTATAACTTGCACAAGACCAGCAAGTGCAGCATCATTCAAACCCGACCAACAGCATCTCTTGCTGCAACAACATCAGCTGAGCGTATAAAACGCCGCACTTCATCATAAGAACAAGTTACATTGTACTTGTACAACTCTTTAATGATTTGCTTATGGTCACCTATGAGAACACCCAGTGCTACAGTGCTATTTGGAGTGGAGTAGGCTGATTTGTAACAACACTTGCTACAATGTTTCCAACCATTATGGATTGCATGGAGTCAGAGAATTTCGAACTTACACGAGTAAGCAATTGCATAAGAACATCACTCATACATTCGGAAGCAATATATTTGTCTATGTGAGTACGATAAGAAGTGAATTCTTCCTTGTTCTTTTTGCATTCACTCGCGATTTGCTTGCCCAGCTTCTTCACACACTCATCAATATCAACAGATTCCTCACAATCTTTTGCAATATTCAGGTATGAGGCAGCATACTGTAGTTTTTGAAAACTAACAACGTAGCGATACCATCCCCATGTAAGTCTACAATTTCGTCTTTGAAGTAATCTTTAACTTTTACAATGAGCGACCTACGTGACAACTTCTCACCACTTAACTCTTTGTAAAGCTTCTCTACTTCAATTGAATTCCATGGTTTCATTTTGCCCTTCGACAATTCTACACATAAAGCAATGAAGGGGCGGTCTTCAGGTTCAACCCTTGACTTATTCTGGCAAGCTCTCTCAACCTCAACATGAAAGGTAGACATACAATCTTTATGGTACCGGGCTTCTTCAGCCGGTAAATCTCCTTTCATGCCCAACAACCTACTGAGTACAACTTGTCCCTGCTCATCATTTTTCAGTTTACACTTTTCTATCAACACATCTTTGTAATTTGTTTTTTTATCACCAAGCTTATCGGTCATAAACCTAAATGTTGGAATGCGGTATTGCACCGGAACTTTGATATCATATTTCTCGGGTAATATACACTCACTGACTTTCAAACAAAAGAGACAGTGTTTTTTAGGGTCATATACTGGGCCTTCACTGAGAACAGCACTACGTAGTCTTTTTGGCTCCACTGTAGGGGTATCACATTTTCTCTTTTTCATGAATGCTGATAAATTCCGCTTGGACACATAAGTGGAAACACAGTTCTTGTGACAACAAAGGATTTTTGTCCCATCTTCCAAGAGAGGCTCTAGTCTCGCTCGAACATCTGGCTGCCCTCTGATGTCGCTGCTCTCTATGATTTTCTGAATCCTCCCACAATTTGAAAGACCTTTCTGACCTCCAGGACAGCTACGCAGGAAATCCTTGAAGAAACATTCGTCTGCAAGTTTTGTAGAACCTGAAAAATAAGAATTTTGTTTACCCATTCTTCAGAGTACAAATCGCATTGAAATAATTTATCCTCAGCAAATGAAAACTAAACAATGCTCACCTGGTATATTCTCCATATTCAGCAGTCAAAAAACAATTTTGGAACCAGCACAACCAAGACGTCATCAAACCACCAGGTGGGAAGCACCATCAGCAATAATCTCAACAACCTGAAAAAAATAAGAGGAATAATTAGACATATTGGAATTCACCTTACCATGGGAAAATAATCCCTGATTTCATTTTAAACCCTACAGACTACAGTCTCGCCCAAAACCATAAAAACAACAGTAAGATCACCAAAATATCTCCACGACTGCCGGGGATATGGGATATTCCTTATTTCAGGGGGCGTTTGACCTCCAATGACCTTGAGTATTGACGAATGTGGGTCAAAACGACTCCCAAAGTATCTGCAACCCCTCCAGATCGACTCATCATCCTAAAAACCCCTAGAAATGACACCAAGATCATCAAAATCCATCAAGTATTGACCAGGCTATGGGATTTTTCAGTTTCGCCGGCCATATTGAAAAAGCCAAGCGGGGGTCAGGTGTACACCCGAGGGATTCTTGAATGGGGTGGTATAAGCTTTCAAAATATGTAAAAATTTGCTTTATAACAAACAATGCAGGGTTCCAGTAAAATCAGGGTCTGTGCTACCGGACTATTTGTCTCAATCCTGCTAACGCGTTAAGTTCAGTGAAGTTGTGTTGGATTGTTTTTGTCGTATTTTACCGTTGTTTTGCTATTACCCTTAGACAGCAGTATGGCACCAAAACGTAAAGCATCTGCAAGTGATAGTGAAGAGAAGAAAAGTCGTAAGGTTATGACATTAGCCGAAAAAATAAAGATTCTAGATAAGTTGCGTGGTGTTGTGAACATAACATCACTTGGCCGTGAGTATCACGTGAATGAGTCTACCATATGCACCATCCGAAAGAGTGAAGAAAAGATACGTGCTATTTTCATTTAATATATTTTTATTTATCATATGTAAATATCATTATGTTTATGATTTTATTATGTTCTTATTTCATATACAATATAGGTAGGGATATTCATTTATGTGTGAATAAAAAAACTATGTATCTAAGTATTAATGGGAGACTTTACGCGGCCGCGTTCACGTATCCCCATTTATCCCATAAGGTATTAATTTTGTCCAACGCGGATTTACCTAACGCGCCGTTCTCAAGGAACCTAACCCCCGCGTTGGACAAGAGTTTACTGTATATTTGCTGTGCTTTCACACTTGAGAAAAACTGTAAATAATATTTAAAAAAAAACACTTATTTAAGTTCAAATATGTATATTTAGACTCCATTCCACAATGGAGCGGTGTTCACACGCGCGCACACACACACACACACACACACACACACACATATATATATATATATATACCTTTACCTTACAACCTTACAAAGGTTCCACGTGATGATTTCTCATTTCGCGAAGGTCAAGCGTGTCGCCCCTCCTCTCGAGTTGGCCTGGTGAAGTAGTGAGTTGGATTCTTGCGCTCTCCACCTCACATAGCCAGGTACGCCCGGCTCATCGGGGATTGTTCTGAGCCAGGCGTCAAGTCTTCTTTTGAAGATTTCCACTGCAACTCCCTTCGTGTTTCTTAGGTCTTTGGGCAGCTGATTAAATAGTTTTGGTCCTCTCACTACAAAACTATTTTCTTTCAGGGTTAAGGATGTTCCCTGTCTCGCCTTCAATTTGGGAATACGACACAGTCTACCGTTTCTACCTTCCACCGTTGTTTGGGGAGTTATGGGATTCAGAGTAAGATTAGGGACTAGTTTCTCCATTATTTTCCAAGTGTAAATAATGGTGTATCTCTCTCTTCTCCTTTCCAGTGAATATAGGTTTAGTTCTCGTAACGGATATGTTTAGGCTCCGCCTACAATTGCCGATCTTGAAAAAACCACATATTTTCATCACTCGCAGACATCGCGGTCATGAACACGCCTCAGATGTTGAAATTCGATTGCGTCTATGTGTATGGGTTAGGTTAGGTAACTATAATATTATATATATATATATATATATATATATATATATATATACATAGTAACATTGGGTAAGCGTGCTGCACTACATGAGGTGCTCTCTAAACCTCATATACTTTCATTTTTTTATTTTTTCATCGTTTAAAATGGTGGTCGCTAAAGTTCATAGTATGACATCACATTTATATATATATATATATATATATATATATATATATATATACACTTTATTTATTTTTATTTTTTTTGTTAGGTTATGTTAGGTTAGGCAATTATACTCTAAATTTAACTGGCACTCCCCCTCCCCCTTGGCACTATCCCACCTCTCCCCATTACCCCACTTCCCCGTCCCCCCATTACCCCTTCGGCATAAATTACCCATACTACTAAATTCCCTAAGCAAATGTACATACAATTCCTGATACAATTCCACGAACATTTTTTTGTAAATACTATAAAAATGCATTACGTAGTAACTCAAATGCCATAAATCGTAACAGTAAAATTTTTATAAGTGAAAATAGTACAAACGAATATACAGTACAATGTTTATAGATATTGCAGGAGTACCAATACACTTACATCACTACATCAGGAACAAATTTTAGAAGAATTTAGTCTCAGTGACCCTCCTTTCAATGAAAAGATATTTGAGGTCGAGGAATGACTATTCCATTTTTAATATTTGCTTACCTCTAATTATAACGGTTATATTTGTTTTTCTATTTTAATTTAATTTTTTTTAAATAAATTTAATGTTCAGAAATATATACTATATATATATAAAGTGTCCCAGAGATATGCCCTTGTATTTATTTGTCGGATATTTTATAATGAATGTATATTTTATTGCTGGGTTTTCTTCTTCAGAAACGTAACAAATTGGGGTTATATTCCGTATATACACCTATGTGAATATACCTATCCATTTCTAATGGCTGAACCCTCAAACATTGATGCTGCGTTTGCAACTGAAACAGAAAATCGAGATTGTTGAGTGATTTCATGTGATAAATTCTGTGACGCGAGTGCAGGGGAACTTCTGCAGAGTATATGGATGCAAAATTCCACCCGATAGAAAGACAATATTACGAATTGTTAAAAATTTAAAAAAAAAAAAGGAAATGTAAGCAATCAACATAAGGGTAATAATGGTAGGCGTAATAATGAAATTATTACGCCCAGTCCGAAGAAGTCAATTCCACGTTTGTCACCAGAAGTAAGTATTTCACGAACATCTGTGTTTCGTATCTTCGTACCGAATTAAACCTTTTTCCCGACAAAATTAATTCACAAGCTTCACTGACTAATGTTCAGAAACAAAACCAAATGGAACTCTTAACGTGGATATTAGCAAAGCTAGAAGATCCTGAGTTTTTTAAACATCCACTTCACTAAGGGAGTGAGATTAATAACCAGGGAGATTAATAACCAGGACTTTCGTTACTGGGGAAGTCATGATGGCGCTCCAGTAGAACTTCCACATAGTGTTGCTGTTGGGTGATATGGTATAGTAGGTCCCTACTTCTTTCAGAACGAAACTGGAAAAGCAGTAACGGTAAAGCAAAATTCATATCGTCAGATGCTACAACATTTCTACTTACCACAACTAATTAGTTTAACCAGTAAAAGAAATAACTGCATTACCCCAGATTCACAATGGTTTCAGCAGGATGGAGCACCTCCAGACACTGCTTGTGGAACTCGCAACTTTTTGAAGAAGCATTATTTCGGGCGACTAATCTCCCTTCATGAGCCAGTGGAATGTCTCCGATACTCACCTGACCTCACACTTCCCGATTTTATGTTTGTGAAGTTACAGAAAAGACAGAATCTATTCTTCCAAGCCTAAGACCTAAAGACCAAAGTCTATGAAGTAATCAACAACATTCCAGCAGAGCTATGTCCAAACATTATGTTAAACATTTGTGTAAGGATGAATATTGTGTTAGAAAGAATGGCGATTACACTGAATATGTTGTTTGATTAATGTTAATAAACTGCTGTTTTTCGTACCTATTGCGTTTTGTTTTTGTATCTAGACATTTTTGGCGGGACACCTGATGTAATGTATATATATATATATATATATATATATATATATATATATATATATATATATATGAATAGAAACGACGTAAATAAGGAGCGTCTCTGCACACGGGGAAGAGAAATAACGAATAAATGAAAAATGAGGCGAACCGCCCGGGAATCGAACCCAGGGCCTTCCAATTGCCGGTTGGATGCGCTACCATTACATCACGGACCTCGATCAATCATAAATCGAAATTCTCCTACATAGGGCAGAAACCAATGCCCTGAGAGGGCACCCTCGCAAATCGTGAATATGTGCATTTAACTGCAATGACCACGCAGTATATAAATGAATAGAAACGACGTAAATAAGGAGCGTCTCTGCACACGGGGAAGAGAAATAACGAATAAATGAAAAATGAGGCGGTTCGCCTCATTTTTCATTTATTCGTTATTTCTCTTCCCCGTGTGCAGAGACGCTCCTTATTTACGTCGTTTCTATTCATTTATATACTGCGTGGTCATTGCAGTTAAATGCACATATTCACGATTTGCGAGGGTGCCCTCTCAGGGCATTGGTTTCTGCCCTATGTAGGAGAATTTCGATTTATGATTGATCGAGGTCCGTGGTGTAATGGTAGCGCATCCAACCGGCAATTGGAAGGCCCTGGGTTCGATTCCCGGGCGGTTCGCCTCATTTTTCATTTATTCGTTATTTCTCTTCCCCGTGTGCAGAGACGCTCCTTATTTACGTCGTTTCTATTCATTTATATACTGCGTGGTCATTGCAGTTAAATGCATATATATATATAGTCATGCGGTTTGCTTCTACAAAGCTTCAATTTAATATTTAGGAGAAATCCAATGACAAGGAGGAATGTAAATGCCATGAAAAGTCTTCTTTAATGCGCAACGTTTCGAGCAATACGCTCATCATCAGGCTAGATAATAACAATATGAAATTAGAATCAATAAATAATGTGAACAAGACAAAATAATTTCCATAAAACCTATTCAGTAAAAGCAAATTTTAAAAAGACTAAAAGAAGAGGGTTAAATTCAAAGTTATAAAAATTTACATATAAAATTAACCAGAAATTTAAAAAGCTATTTTTAAAATACATATAGTAAATTTGAAATTAGTACACTGGAATAATTAACACTAATACAATGGAATAATTAGCACTACGAACCTTTCAATGCTGGTTCCGAGGCACGAGTAATTTAAAACAAAACAAAACAGGAAACAAGCTATGGGTTGGGCGGTTGGAGTTATAAGTTAGGGGAGGGGGGAGGGGAGTTGGGGAGGGGGGTTTATAAAAAAATTAGAGGGACAGCTGAGGAATCCACGTTTAGAGAAGGGGTCAATGTTTTAATATAAAGAGATTCCAAAATTCTAAGTGAGTTAGCTTTTTAAATTTCTGGTTAATTTTATATGTAAATTTTTATAACTTTGAATTTAACCCTCTTCTTTTAGTCTTTTTAAAATTTGCTTTTACTGAATAGGTTTTATGGAAATTATTTTGTCTTGTTCACATTTATTTATTGATTCTAATTTCATATTGTTATTATCTAGCCTGATGATGAGCGTATTGCTCGAAACGTTGCGCATTAAAGAAGACTTTTTTCATGGCATTTACATTCCTCCTTGTCATTGGATTTCTCCTAAATATTATATATATATATATATACTCGTATGTATGATTGGGGTTGTTTAACCTTCTTCACAACATCTCCGGTCTGATCGAGACTCGACTCCTCTGATGATCTTTTTACATCCCAGTTTGCTTCATTAATTTTAATAAATACTGTATGAGCTTTCAAATAAAACCTGTATTAATTTCAGGGATGGGGAGTCGGCCAAAAACAACCGACTCCCGACTCCCGACTCTTTCCTTATCATGCTGATCTACAACCTTATAAATATTGGGATGTTTGTTTCGTAGATGGCGTTTCAAGTTTGAGGCTCTAGTTGGAGCATTAGCATGTTTCCCATTGTAAGCACTAATTTTTGCATTACACTCTTTACCATCCTTTTCTACTTGACAAATAAAAATACTTTCATCCTCATTTAGCTTAAAATATTGAAAGACTACTGATTTTCTACTAGGCCCATGACTCATTACTAATAGGGGCTAATTAAATTAATAATTAATATATTGCTAATTTTTATATGGTACCTAGTATCCTAAAATAGAAATATGAAATTCATTTGCTAAGATTTACCAGAACAATAAATCAAATGTGGAAATGTGAATCTAGAATTAGTTCAGGAAGATATTTATTTAGGGCAGAGTAGTATTCTGGTAAATTGTTGGCATATAGAAATTGAATCAAAGAGTCGGGAGTCGGTCGTTTTTACCGACTCCCGACTCCGACTCCCGACTCTTCCAAAAAGCCCCGACTCCCGACTCCCGACTCCGACTCCCCACCTCTGATTAATTTTTCCATTTTCCATCTTAGATGCAAAACATTTGTTTACAATTTGCAGTTTGAGAAAATCTGCCAGATCTCGCTATGAAACTGGAAAATCGTTAAACTTTGATTGAACTCATGGACTGTCCTAAGCCAGACTAAGAAATGGGGAATGGGGTGTGGGGTAGTGACGAGCCCACTGGACGTAATGTATTCAGCTCACCCAGTTCTCGTTTCAAATGGACTTAATTTTCCCGGTTGGTGGCGTTACTGATCGTCTCAGTGCCCTCATTTGGAAGAAGGACGTAAAACAGACTAAGAATTCAACCAACCAAACCTCCATTTTATTCAATTATGTTCGACTGTTCTTATCTCAACAATAAATAAAATAGTTAACATTCTCACTGACCTTTCGTATTTGGATTGTAGTTTATATATCTTTATATCTCTTCAAATCATTTTTATTATCAAAATTTATTCTATTTTAAGACTTTATTTCGTAAACCCTATGTAATTACTGCCGCAATCGAGTAAGTTAATCCTTCTTTTCTGGCAAACATTGTAACTACTCGTATTTTGTAAAGCTTAATAAGCTTTCAAAAAGCATTTAACATACTCTCTGAATCAACATTTCAGTTAAATTGAATATCATCAAGAAGAGTAAGATAAAGAAGTAAGGGATCACCCGAAGATCAGAGCCCCCAGCCTTCTTTAGTTAGCCTTATAAGGCAAACTAACTAAAATATCACGACCTAACCTAACCAATAGTTAGGTCAACTGTACGCCCTTGACGATTGGTTAGGTTAGGTCGTGATACTTTCGTTAGTTAGCCTTATAAAGCTAACTAAAGAAGGCTGGGGGGCCCTGATCTTCAGGTGATCTGAAGTAAGATTAGACGGTATTTATTCCATATAAGAAGTTTTAGGGGTGTATCTTTGAAGACAAAGGAGTGAAGGGAGTTATAAACTGTTTAGTTTATCATATGAATATTGAACTCCTTTCATTAAACGCGTTATGCTTCGAATTCTCAAATAACTTTCTTTGCCGCAAATGTGTGTTAGGTTGTAAGGCAAGTGAGGTCAATGAGGGAAGGTTAATTCAAAGTATAGTATAGTGACAGAAATATAATAGAGTTTTGATGACAAGCAAGCAGCATTTTATTTTGCAGTGAACACATTATATTTTGGTTTCATGATTCACATCATGAATTAGGAAGATTAGATTGCATAAAGGATCACCTGAAGATCAGGGCCCCCAGCCTCAATTACCAAATGATATCTTCGTTAAAACTAACGAAAATATCACGACTTAACCTAACCAATCGTCAAGGGCGTACAGTTGACCTAACCGGGCATTCAGTTTAATTTATTATTATATTTGGTACTGTAACAAAAACAAAAATACATGGGGGCCCTGATCTTCAGGTAATCCTGTATAATAATAATAATAATAATAATAATAATGATGATGAATAATTGTTAAAATATAGCAAAAAGTACGCTTAAGTACAGTGTTTTCCGGTATCCGTTATGAATGCGACCAAAATTTCAACATTAAATTATTTTCGGTTCTGTCACAGAGCATTTTTACCCAGTCAACCTCATAGCTTTATTACAGTTTTAATACATAATAAAAAAATTTGTAGTGTAATGTTACATTTTGAATAGTTACAAGTAATTTTCTCTTGTCATGAACTGCGAGTACACAAAAATGTAGTTGAGTCGTGTATTTACTTGATTATTATTATTATTATTATTATTATTATTATTATTATTATTATTATTACGTATAATTCATGAAACACATTTCCAAATTACCGATATTGAAAGCTTTAATTTATATTTTCAGCTATGAATGTTTACCACCTAAAAAGATTTGGCAAAAGGAGGGTGAATGATTGGAATGCAAAAAGGGAGAATATCAGTTTCAGAAATTAATCGAGAATTAGGATTGCAAAGTCTGCCACATGCCATTCTCTACAACGGCATGTAGCAGACTTTCCATTTTTGCCATTCAACTAACTGCGTATTGCTGATTTGAGAGATTGGAAATGGAAGGAAATGTTCAGGGTGGGTATTGGCATGGGACGGACGTTCAAAGGAAAATGGACGCAAGAACGGACGAAGCAATTGCAGATGGACCAATAATATTAACTCGATGATGATGAAGAGTAAGTTGTTAAATATTTATTTAAATATTAAATATATAATATAGAATACATAATTTACAGCATTAATTACATATCAATACATGCTGCTCAAAACAAGGACAACCTTCAATTGCTAGCATAGCGCTCAGCCCAACTAATGCAACTCATTGTCCAAACTCCCGGGTTATTATTATTATGAAAATCATCGGGAGTCGAACCTCAGACCTCGGTGTCTTCACTTCTCTTGCAGGGAAACGGTATTACCCAGTGAGATACGGGCGCTAACTGGTAATGACTGGAACGTTTAAAGTGAGACAGCCAACCTTTTTTTACAGTTAGTTGTGCCAGAAGTTAAAACAAATTACATGCAGGGTGCCACACTTACACAAAATATTTATTGAAATAATAAATATATAATATAGAATGCATAATATGTATAATATATAAAATAAAATATATAATAAATATAATATATAAATGGCATGTGGCATGCATGACACGGGTTGGCACCTCTTGGTCACCGTCACTTCAAACTATTCATACGCATAGATTTTGCAGTGTACTGTATGTTCAAGGTAACCGAAAGACCTCAGAAAATTTGGTTAAGGGAAAAAGTTTCGATGGCTTTGGAAATCTTTTCGTTTAAAATGGAGTTATAACTAATTAAATCATATATTCTAATTTCCTCATTAAACGTGCTACTTTAGCTATACAGAATAATATTAATCAAACTCTATTTTAAGATTGCGGATGTCAATACACGAAATCCTTTGAATTTATTGCGCACAATGCGTAAAACATTTTTAACTTTCAATAATATTTTGCAATTTACAATTTTAACCATAAATGTAATAGAACCTTAATATACTATAATTGTGTATGAAGTGTCTTCGCATGGATGGGTTGGTACACCTGATTTCTATCGAATGTTGGCAAGAAAAATATCTTGTAAAACCACTATGGTGGTAATTTGGAGATGAATCTACCAATTATTAAAGTGAACAGGAATTAATTATTATTTCGATAATGATTTAAAGTTCTTACCTACTTGTATTATTAAATTAATGTTCTTACTTACCTGTATTATTAAATGATGCAGTGACATTCTGATAGCCATTTTACATCTGTAAGACAAATACGAAAGAAAGAATTAATATTCAGCACGCAAGAATCACTACGAAAGTCCGGTTTTACTTTTCCTATCCTGTTCTTATATATACTGTATATACACTTCGGTGATGTAGTGGTTAGCACCGCTGACCACGAATCCATCGACCCCGGGTTCGATTCCTAGTGACGGCAGGGGGCACGAAGCTAACCCAACCGTTCATTCTCCCACGCAATAAAAAATGGTTGGTAGGTAAATGGGTACCCTAGGTAACCTAGTGGTTAAGACTGGGCTGCTAATCGGGAGTTTGTGAGATCGAGTCTGGGCAAGGACCGTGGTGAGTCGTAGCTCGGATTCCACGTTAAGTTGTAGATCTAAAGTGGAGTAACGAGCTTGACCTTCGTCAAAATGAACAATTCGGGCGGAAGCAAAACCAAGTTTAACGAAGGTTACAGTGGAATTTAAAGAAATACATCTAGTTTGCATTAATAATCAGTTTTCTATTGACACCGCAACAGTTTTTGCATTACTTTGTTTGTTTAGTCCCAAAATGGGATGTACATTCATAATTATTTTTTTAAATCGTGTGCATATGCAGAAAACTGGAAGTTTCCCAGAGAAGCGAGACCTGCGGGAACTACTCATCAAAGAAGGCTACTACAGACAAAGGCAGGAAGTCTCCCGACTTCAGTATCTCACTCAGCATCATGCAAACTCAAAAGGTGGACTTTTGAGGATAACGGGTACAAACCACGAGCAAGATCAGACAAGCCACGAATAACAACTCAACGCACTGACAATGCGATAGGAAGATAAGCAAGGTCAACCCCTTCATCATCAGTGCCCAGACGCAGAAGTAACTCTCTACTCCGGTCAGCAGAAGAACCATTCGACGAAATCTTCAGAATGAGAGTAATTTAGCCACAAAAAATCACCAAACAAAAATATCCTTAACTGAAAAGCAGAAGAAGCCAAAAGTGGTGAGTAAACCAAGGACCAAGGCTTTGTTCAACGACAGAGAAACCAGATCATCCAATTTGGGTAGGATCATCTGTTTGGTTTGGAATATTTTAATACAACCCTGAATTCCCCTGTCTACTTAAACATCCTTGAACAGCATACTCTGAGAACAGGAAATGAGGCCGGATATTTCTAGTTCCAGGAGGATAGTCCACCTTTCGACACATCTACAATTGTGAAGCAATAAAGGTTTACGAAAACCAAATTCAACTCAATCTATTTGAGAACCTTCAGAAATTTTTGAAGATGAAACTCTCTAAAAAGGAACCAGAACCCCACGAAAATCTTTTGGTTCTGCTAAAAGGAGTTTGACCATTCGAAATGTCCCCGCAATTGTGCCAGAACCTTATAACGACCATGCCCCCATGCCAGGGGAATTCACTAAATATTAAACCGACAAAAAATGTAGTTCCTTAAAATTTTATTCATCTGCAAATTTTTTGGCCACGACTGTATCTATCTCTTTCCATATAAACTGCCTACACCACAAACAGTATTGACTTACGGTTCTAATACTCGATAAATATACGAGTATTTGCACTTTATTCAAAGGTTAGCCTAAAACTGTTTAAATATAGCTCTTACAATTCACATTCCTATATATGTTTCTGCTGGGCAATCCATAGAGTCAAATTAATTAGTCCATATATACTGTATCTATATATATATGCTGCAAACCCACAAGGAAAAAGAAAAACGATTCCAGGCCTTTCGTGTATTCAAAGCTTTGAATACACGAAAGGCCTTGGAATCGTTTTTCTTTTTCCTTGTGGTTTGCAGCATTCATTCATTTCACGTGTTTTTATTGTGAAATCATCCCATATATATATATATATATATATATATATATATATATATATATATATATATATATATATATATATATATATATGACAGTAAGTACATCTAAACTCATACTGTAGATTCACTAATTCTCACTGTCTTTCGTATAAATGTTATTTTTACCTTTGATGACGAAGTTGCCACACTGCTCGGCTCTAAATAATATCACAATGTTTATAAGTTCAGGTTCTGAATGAACTTCAAATGTTACAGTATCACCTTCATTTACAACTAATTATTAGAGTGCTTCTTCGAGGAATCACTTTGCATTACACGTATACAAAGAAGAACTATACATTGATAAGGTATATGCAGATAAGATACGATGTTTACCTAAATCATTTCTGCTTGGTGCACAGGGTGTTCTCAAATTATGTTTTATAAATTAGTATACATATTCAGGATGTCAAAGAGAACAAAAAAATTCCTATGAACTGAAATCCGCAATCACTTCGTTTCCGAGATACATTGCTTTTATGTCGAGGACGATCCAGTTAAAATGAAAGTCATTAAGTTTATGAAAGTTTATTTACAGCAAGTGTTCAAAATGGTTTCCCTGCATCAGAGTATACGGGTGCGGCAAAAATAACGCCCTTTTTAGTTTATTCTCTTTTATTGAAGGAAATAAATCAATTACAGGTATACTACATGGGCGGCATGGTCCCGTCGCTTGGCCACCCAGATCTCCGGACCTAAATGCAATTGACTTTTTCTTGTGGGGTTATTTAAAAAAATTTTGTTCACGCGAGAGAAGTTAGTAACATAGATGAATTGTTCAGAAACAATACACAACCATGAAGGTATTTTAGAAAGTATGCGGCAAAATTTTCAACGACGCGTTGAAGCATGTACTCTGATGCAGGGAAACCATTTGGAGCACTTGCTGTAAATAAACTGTGATAAGCTTTAATAACTTTCATTTTAATTGGTTCGTCCTCGGCAACAAAGCAATGTATTCGGGAAACGAAACGATTGCAGATTTCAGTTCATGGGAACTCTTTTGTTCACTTTAACGTCCTGAATATGTATACTACTTTATGAAACATAATTTGATAACACCCTGTGTGTGTGTGTGTGTATATATATTATATATATATATATATATATATATATATATATATAGAGAGAGAGAGAGAGAGAGAGAGAGAGAGAGAGAGAGAGAGAGAGAGCTAAAATCCTGCTTGACTGAAGCTGCATTTAATAAAAGACCGGCTCCTGAAGTGATGAAAAAGTAAAGGGTCCCCCCGCTCCTTAAAATAAAGTGCTTTAGAAAGAAGTACGTTTAAAAAATGCTTTGAATAGAATTCAGAAGTTGGTATGCGTTAATCAAAGAGTTTCTTTATATCGTACTTCTCAGCATGATACATCCAATGTGTAAAAATTAAAAACAAAGGTTGAAAGAGTACTTTCTTTTAAGTCCTTAAAGATTGAATATATATGATGCAAAATAACGCACTGTCGCGACGAAGTATAGAGAAGGAAACCACTCTTCAAGAAGACTTAAATTTTTAGTTCTTTAACACCAATACAGTTTCGGCTCATCGCGAGCCCTTGTCAATTGGTAATGACCGCATAAATAGAGAACAGAGTTTATATACACCTAGAAGTTAATTATGAAGGCTTAGCTAACTAAACCTTCCAATCCTTTTACCAGAGGATAGTTAAGCGACCCTTAACTGTCCCCTGGTAAGAGGATAGGAAGGTTTAGTCATGAAAAGGAAAAAATTTAGTAATTGCCATTTATCATTACCTATCTGATAACAGTGGATATAATTTTCCCAGAAGAGTTCTTTGTTCCATGCACGGCCTGTGTATAACATACCTTTCAAATGTTATGTGCGATGATTCAGTTGATACTTCATTTCACGATGACTTCATTTCTCCTCCTCTAATACTCGTATTATGGAGGAGACTGTAGACACCAATCAACCAGGGAATTACTCCGGGGGGAGGGGGGAGGGGACGTTAGGCAGAAGACAGGGAGTGCTGGAACTCCCGTTTCTCCTGTCACTCTTCTTTTTAGCTGATAAATGCAAAAAAACTTCACTTTTTTCTACGTGAAGGTCAAAATATGAAAATAAAAACCCACTCTAATAGACAGAGTTTATTTCCACGACAGTTTCGACGCCCACTGGGCAGTCCAGCATGCTTTCAGAAACACACTTTTCTCCCTCTATTCTTCACTACACATACATTTATCTTACACACGACATAATCTTTTCAAAATTTATTAAAAAATTAAATAAATAAAATAGCATCGTGGGCCTCAGAGACCTAGATTTTTACTCTCTCCTTATATAGGAAGCGGGGGACGTTTTGGTGGGCGCTCGCCCTCGCCCACTTCTTCCTACATAAAAATAATTTATTCTTTAAGGACTTAAAAAAAGACTGGTGCTTTCCTGTTAACGGGAATACCCAACCGCCCGCCACCAAACTGTTTGTTATGTATTTTTGCTCTCGTCATTTTCGTTTAAACTAACGAAAATATCACAACTTAACCTAACCAATCATCAAGGGCGTACAGTTGACCTAACCTGGCATTCAATTGACCTACCCGGGCATTGAATTAACCTAACAGGTTAATATAACGGAAAATGCCCGGTTAGGTCAACTGAATGCCCAGTTAGGTTAATTGAATGCCCGGTTAGGTCAACTGTACGCCTTTGATAATTGATTAGGTTAAGTTGTGATATTTTCGTTAGTTTAAACGAAAATGACGAGAGCAAAAATACATAACAAACAGTTTGGTTGTCCCGATAATACGTAAGTATCGAATTTATTAATCATATTAAATGAAATTAGTTAATATGTAAGCGATAATCAGTTAGTAGGGGGCCAAAATGTCTTTATGTCATCTAAAATCGCAGAAAAAACGTCGCTGCTTTCGGTACGTTGTCGCCATATGAATTCCGCAAGATACGAGTCCAGATGATGGCGGGCGGTTGGGTATTCCCGTTAACAGGAAAGCATCAAAAGACTTCTTTCAACTTTATTTCTTTACTTTTTTATTATTATATTATATATAATATATATATATATATATATATATATAATATAATTTAGTGGTGGACCGGATATCCGCATCATTTTAAACGTCCGCATCCGCACTTCTGACTGCGGATGTTATGCGGATATTATCTCTAATAAATTATGCAATTACAATTAAATTAGCTTATAAAGTAGCTTATGAGGCCCAGTCAGTAGTATAGCCGCAAAAGGGGAGAGTGCAAAAATGTTGCAGTTATTATGTAATGTTGCAAAGGGGTGGGGGTTGTTGCAAAGGGGGTGGGGTTGTTGCAAACTGGGGGAGGGGGTTGTTGCAAAGGGGAGGGGGTGTTGCAAGGGGTGGGGTTGTTGCAAAGGGGGGTGGGGAACTTGGGGCGGCGTTATCCCCCAAGAGAAAGGAGAGAAAGGAGGCGTTGTTTTATAGGCTCCTAATCAGCCAGTTGGCGTAAATGGCTTGAGTTGCCAGATACCGCGATACCATTGTATACATTATTATAGACTCCTAATCAGCCAGTGGCTGTAAATGGTTGTCAGATACCTCTTTTTAGCAGTATTATTGTATACATTATTATTATATACGCCTAATCAGCCAGTTGGCTGTAAATGGTTTGAGTTGCCAGATAGCGCCATGTATTCATTTAATCGAAGACTGAGTTGCCAGATACCATTGTATACACTATTATAGACTCCTAATCAGCCAGTTGGCTTAGAAGGCTTAAATATTGCCAGATACCGCAATACCGTTGTATGCATTATTATATTTGAATACCGGTAATAGAAGGCATAACAATTAAGTAAAACAACATTGCATCATTCTGTTTATTATAAATATATAGAAAATAAATATACATTTGAGGAATATGCATATAACAGTACAGGAAATATATACACACAATTATGGATATATATAAAATAAAATATACATTTCAAATAAATATACACTTCAATAGAAATATGTACATAACAGTACAGGAGAAATATCACGCAAATATATATATATATATATATATATATATATATATATATATATATATATAAAACACAAATCAATAGAAATATGCGTATAATCAGTACAGGAGAAATGTCAAGCAAAATATAAATACAATTCACTTTTTTTTCAAAATACTAAACTCGGTCTTAATCGAGTTTACAATTACATCATTATTGCTCTGCATTACGCAGTATATGCGGCTTAATAATATTTCACCGCTTAAAGTATAGGGAAACCTGTATTCGATATGAAGGCTTTCATATCGTTCAGTACTATTTTTGTTCCCACTTTACAACGGTTGGTAAGTCATCTTTAAATACGTCTAGAATACAATCAAAAGCACGCACAAAGAGTTCATCGTTAGCTACATTATTAAACACAAGTTTATAAGAACGCTTTTCCAATCGAGGTTTATTTCTACCGACTCGAGCTTTTCAATCGTGAACTCACTCAACATAGCGGCAATGAAATAATCTTCTAAATCGTTACGACAACTGCGCGTTATATAAAGAAATAGTTCTTCAGGGTGAACGGTGTAGGTGAGCTCAGCCTTGTACCGATCAATTGCTTTGTACCAAAGTTCATGGTATTTCAAAGAGTCTAAACTTTTTAAATAAACATCCAGCACTAGACCATTCTCACCAGCCCTACACTCGGTAAACCCATCGAGCAGAGCGGGGTATGCGTATTCAAGTACTGTATCAAAATAAAACATATCCGTAACACGCGCGTCTAATATAGGTTTCAGTTTACGGAATCCGACGATTTCAAACATTCTGTCGAGGATGAAACGGTTTCGCGTAGGAATAAGAGCGTTATTATCATAAGCATTCTTCCACATCAACCGTATATCAATGCACGGCCGATCGTATTTATACACAACGTACATACAACGGCGTATGAGGGTGCGTCACTAATCTGCTCTATTCTTGTACCTACGTTAGCAGGTATTTATAACGATCTTCACTCCACTTCTCAACTATCACAAAGATTCTATTCATCTCCTCGATACTTAAATAAACCCGTTTGTTTGTCGGTCTACATTCCGTTTCCAGTACATAGCTAATGGTACCGGAATTACGCCTGAACACGCGCAACGATTTCGTCACGGACACATCGTACGAGGCGTTGAGAATGCTGCTCAAAGGAAGTTCCATCGTATTCGAGGAGCGCACGTCCACTCGGCTCAAGCTCTGAGATAACTATGAGCCGTGTGAGGCACGCAGGTAGGCAGGAATGGTTCGACGGGCGGCTGACTCGATGATACGTGAATGGGCTTGTTCCGCGAGTCGAATTGTTGTACCGGTACAAGAATATCACTACCAGCCTACGCACCAGACATTTTGGATAAGAACTAGGAACATTTTATGTTTTACTAAAATATCTCCACACTCCGGCGCACTATTTGAGAGGAACATATGTTCATATTTTCCTTTCTGCCCATCAAACGATACTCGTCTCTAAACTCTGTTAAAAATTCACGCAGGGCACTAGCCACAACCTCACTACGAACCTCATCATGATATACGTTAATATAGTGATAAAAATACTTAAAATTGTCCATGATCACGAGATTCACATTTCCAGTCGTAGGGTATGAGTAATCGACATGGTGTAGCATGACGTAATACCGCTTGTCACACCACCCATCAGCAAGACTCATTATCCATACCTGCTGCTTCTCTTCTGCACGCGTTGTTTCTTTTACTTCACGGTGTATGTGAGACTTTATAAGTTTAGCTCTGCAGTATACTTCAGCACATCGTCTGTGCAACGAAAGCCTTCAACGGTCTCACCAGAACATCCGTAGAGTATTTGTACATCTTGGAACTTCGCACAATCCAATGTGTTTTTAAAAGAGGCATAGGAGGGATGAATAGGAAGTTTTTCGGTATCCACCACATCCTGGCACTTTACTGAATACCATTTCGTAAACGTTGTACAAGCAATATTAAAGGTAGCCATTTGAATACACGTCTGATCTGAATACACGTCTGATCTCTCGGGCTTACTGCGGTCGACTGACCACGCAGGGACTCCCAGATAGTAGCATGACTCACGGTCTTACAGTGGGCGGAGCTTAGAACTTTCACCACACACATACACACACACACACACACACACACAAAGGAGAAAGTGAAACGCTATTTGAAACATGATTTATTTAACAAACGAGATATTCAAGTTATATATATTTACAAATACGATTTAATAAACGAGATATTCAAGTTATATATATTAATATATATATATATATATATATATATTTACAAATAGATACGATTATATACAAGACGTGTGAGTTAGAAGCATCATTGGTATCCAAAGGGTACGGTATCATAGGTACCAGGTAACTGGTAACGTTTCCTATAGGTGTTACGGCACACCATCGTACCCCTAAGTTCCTTCACGCCCCCCAGCTTCTGCGCCCGAAAATTGTGGGTGCCTACAATTAGTTGGTGAGGTTGTTCATCCAAACATACTAGATCCTTCAACGACTCAAAGTTAACAACCTCCCGATTCGCATGGTTGAGCGTAATACCCTTTGCCTTCACGATATATTTCATTTCCTCCCCCACCCTGACCCGTACCCCATAAGTCTTAGGTCCTGTTGAGGCAAAAGAGTCGGCGTATGCGTTGTCCCATACTCATCCTTGATCTCATCAGTGAGCTCGCCGAGGAACTCCCCAATAGTGGGCATGTATTCACCCTCCCTCTCTGTGAATATCACGCTATCTGTATCGGCATACAATACTCTCCGCCCAAGAGAATGCAATAGACCCCAAAGTTTTATACGGGCGTAGGCTGTTGTGAAGCTGGCCACAGGTATGTTTGTAACCCTTGAGGTATCTGTGGCAAATTCAGTGTTGTTGTACTTTATTACGTAAGTATTACCTACATTTACGATCTCCATGACCTCTTTATCGGGGGCATTGGCATAATCCCAGACATCGCTATAACTTTGTGCCAAATGAATGCTCCCTCTGCCGGTATTCTGCGCAAATTTTCCCCATAGACTGTTTAGACACAACTTTGCACTAAAGCGCTTGCCAGGATTCTTTACAATTTGGACACGATCAAGTTGTATACCTTCGCGGTCGCGGTAACGTTGAATATAGGCAGACTTTTCATCTTCGGTATCAACTCCTCGCGGATACCCTGATGCCTCAACCTTATCCTTCAAAAAGGTGTTTATATATGGTGTGAAAAGGTTGGGTAGCTTCTGAAACCTCCACACCTCATGTATCTTCAGTATTCTATAACCATGGCGCACGGCTAGGGCCAACTCAGGACTTGTATATACGCCTCTGATCTTACGCTGGTGGGTATATGGTTACATTCGCCGTTATCCTCTTCCGCGCACTTCACGCACAGGGGAAACATGAGCTTGTCGTCGATAACGACAGGTAAGATCGGCATCCATAATTTGCGTGGGGGGAGTATGTCTACGAAAGAGAGCCCAAAGTAACGATCATTCAAATTTTTTGAAAATTCATTGATGGAGGGTAGGCTAGGTCCCACCAGTTTCTCAGGAGCGCCCACGGGGTACGGATTGCTCTTCATCACGTATGGGTATAAAGAACAGAAATCGTAGTAATGGAGCTTCACGCCCTCCGTAGGTGGGAAGTATAGTCTGAAAGGATTTGTACGTCCTCCAAACAAGCTATCACCACATTTGAGAGGATCCAGCACCATTGAACGCTTGATCGCTTTTATTTCCTCACGGTACACCTCGTCTGTCTCCATCCGTGCATCATATTCATGCTCCCACAAGACTTTGTGAGTGAACTGTGATCCTATAAGTTGATCGCGGGTGCGGGTCGATGCAAGACAGTCGGCAGGAGACCTACCGTGGATATCTCCGGTGATTCCGCACTCAGGACGGGGGCATCCATGCCACCAGCAACCGTTAAAGGAGTACACAGTCTTCACACCAGTGACACGGTTTTCACTTAACCCATCAACCCAAAAAACACGTCCATTAATCTTAATGGGTACTTCACCCGTGTTGCGGGCGTGCTTTATGTATACACCTGTCTGTTGATGTAGGTGTATGAGCCAGTAAATAGCCTTGTGCCCGTAACTGCGGGGATTGTTTCGGTGAATAATGGCTAAGGTGTCTTTCGGCATGAAGTTATTCTTGAACACCGTAAAACATAATGATGCGATGGTGGTTGCGACTTGCAGTGGATCGCATTTGAAACGGGCTATGTACATCCTTCTAAAGGCCTGGAAACATACTCTAAGCACGCGCACATCATTCACGCAATAACGCTCACATTCATCAGCTATATTATAAGGGTTACTTCATTAAAACTGTCGTAGTATCGATCAAAGTCTTCACGTTCATCCATACAGTCAAAATAATGTTTGGGGGGTGGTGGGCCTACGTAGTTTAAAGTCTCGCTGGTGAGGAAAGTGTATGGGAAGTATCCTTTGGAAACTTCAGCTGCTACTCCCATCACCTTGGGTAGCTTGCTAATTTACAAGGTGTGAATAATAAAGTATCTTTAAATTGTACATTGCCTCTTATCTGCATCTGTATTAATTTGTTGCCTCTTTTCAATGGATCACCTGTAAATATCTCAGAGGATTCGTGTTCAAGCAACTCCTTATAAAGGAACTGCGTGTCAAACTTTGCCCCGTTATGGGCGAGAATATACACAGTCATTTTTTTGAACTTGTCGGCTAACTTGACAATATAGGACACAAATAGTTTCACAGGACTATCGCTGACATTCGTTTTAAAAACGTTTGTCCGTTTACCACATTTGGGGCACTCGTCACATTCGATATCCATACACTCATCACAGATAGTCTGGCTCACAAGTAAATGTGGAATTACCTCTTTGGTTTCAGCGTTCGTATATGTTTCTATATCGTAGTATACAGTTATACAAGGGTTATTTTTAGGCTTAGCATCTTTCATATAACATACATGCTTTACTCCATCCACCTTATATTCCTCCTGGCATGTAGGACAGTGAATTACGTCACACTTGTGCTTAAATTTTCCCCAATTATCCATTGTGTGAAACATACCACATTCACAGATTCTCATTTTCCTGCACGTGCCAATTGATTTATGGAAATCAAAACAGATATTATTGAAAAATGTGCGTCTACACACATCACAGTCTCTCTTCTCAGCTTCAACTACACGGCTTTCACATTTGGTGCTTTTACACTGCTCACATACCATGTGACATTCTTTACAATGTCACTATATCATCCGCAAACTCGAGGCACCCCTTACACAAATCATGATGTCTCCCATATTTTCGACTTTTGTCATAACTCGCGTAAAGCCACCTTATATTACGGATGGGGAGATACGTTGTCCCTGACAATCCTAAAATAAGTAGGGGCCTTGTACGATCTCTCACGCAGCTTTTAAAAACATACACAGTCCTACGACGATCATCCAACCCAAACACAACTATGCGGACATTCATTTCCTGTTCTACCCTTCTCAGCTCTTCAGGACCCATATTACAGTCAAATTCAAGTTCACAGTCTACAGCTAGTTTACGGGCACGCTCCACGACTGTAGGCAACCAAATTTTTTGAGTTCGTGTATTTTGTACAGTAAACATACGTGCTAAGAGTACTGCTATAAAGCCGCAACCACGATCGACGTTTATATGCTTTCGGTAAATAGTCGGAGAATTGAAGTTAAGAGTATACGGTATGGCACTATGACCCGCAACACGGTATACATGGTCAATATTTACCGTGAAGTTGTCCATATTGAAGGCTATACTACTTTGGGCGGCTTGCATTATACGCCCTAATATATATTCTACATCTTCAGCCGCCAAACGTCTAAATGGCACTATCACCCAATAATCGTCTACATCACCGTCATCTGACCCGAATCCAAAGGACAGACTCGTCCTGACTTCACGCTCGTCACGATTCTGAAGAGCAAACTCTATAATATGCTCTACAACCCGGCGTAGTCCGCGCTCAATTCCACTGCTATACATGACTCTAGGGTCGACCCTGACTCTATACCGATTTCTAGTCAAGGCTGGGGTGGGGGCTGCGGATCGCACCAATTCCAGTGTTATACCATCCTCAACAGAACGGGGGGCGGCGGATGAATTAGTGGATATATTAGCCGAAGGTGCTGCTGATGGGGGCCCTGTTGCGTAGGAGGTTGATGGTTGGGGCTCTATTATTGTAGACTTAACAGAACGGGGGGCGGCGGATGAATAAGGGGATATATTAGGTGCTGCTGGGGTGTTGTTGCGTAAGAGGTTGAGGGTTGGGGATCTATTACCGCTGCAACAGACGCGTATTTCGGTCGCTTTATACCTGACGTGGATATCTCATACCTCCGCTTTGGACGTGTTACCGGTATCGCTGGTGAGGGTTCAGGGGAGGAGATCACAACTACACTGTCGTCGAGGTCATCCGTAATGATGGGCTGCTCTACCTCATCGTCATTCACGGTTCTGTGGGAGAAGAAATATAAGGATCAGCACTCAAAATTTGTAATATTTTGTAAATGACTCACTTAGGAGTGTGACGTGTTAGAAATGGACTCTGTAGAAAAATTCAGATTCACGAGCCCATCCACATGTATTATATCTGGACCTACAGGATGTGGTAAAACTGTGTTTATGCTTAAAATCATTAAAGAAAAGGGGGAGATGTTCTCGAAATTTGTGCATAAAGTTATATGGTGCTATTCGACGTATCAATCAGTGTTCAACGAGTACCAAGATGATATTTTGTTCCACAAAGGCGTATATGACGTTAATTCGTTAAAGGGAAATGAACATACAATCATTGTAATTGACGATCTCATGTTGGAGATGGATAAAACGTTTGCCGAGACATTTACAGTATTCTCCCACCATCTTAACATAAGCGTGTTCTTCATCAATCAGAATCTATTTTTCAAAAATAGATACATGCGCGATGTGTCGTTAAATACGCAATATCTAGTCTTATTCGCGCAACGTAGAGATGTATCACAAATTGGGGTATTAGCCAATCAAATGTTCCCGAATCAGCGTAAGGAGTTTTTGGAAGTTTATAAAGAAGCTACAAGCACGCGTTACGGATATTTGCTTTGCGACCTTCATCCGCGAAACACGTTTAGAGTGCTTCTGCGAACGAATATATTTCCAAACGAGCCTGAAACGGTGTATATTCCAGAATGACAAAGAGACTAAAGAAATACCGTGAATTAATAAAAATCTATCATCGACTGCCTCGGGCAATGCAGCAGATGTTTATTAAAAATATCGATGCCGACTTTTTAAAATGCATCTGTGAAATCTGTCTTAACGTTATAAATTGCAATGTATCAATGAAAACCCATCAGAAGGCTCGCCTACGCCGCTACAAGAACATAATACGTGCACTCGCTCGTAAAAGCCAAACTGTAGCGAAGAAAAAACGAATTATTGTAAAACAGGAGGGTCATTTCTCCCCATCTTATTTTCAGTTTTGGGTCCTTTACTGACTAGATTAATATAATGAAGAAAGTGGTAGTGATTCCCCACGAGGTGTACGCCTCACTGCAAAGGAATCCAGACACGTATCTAGATCCCCGTAATAGCAGACTTAAAAGAATGGAAAGCGAATTGTTAGCCCTATTAAACAGTGAAAAAACACCTGATGAGAAAAGAATCTTATACCAAGAAGCTCTGCAGAAATTTCTTCACGAGTACGAAAATTATAAGAGCCCTACAGAGATTCCTGTGGTTATTAGGCACAGTCTTTATAATCTATTGAATGAGGATCCAGCCATACAATGGACCGATACAGGGGAGATCATTGTGGAAGGATCAAAGGTACAGGGATCGAATATCGTAGACATTGTCCATGATCTGGTGAGAAAGTGGGATAGGCCATCACCATCAGGATGGAAGCATATTAAAGCAAGACTACAACAAATAAATGTCCCTAAAACGTTGATAGGAAATCTGAACAGGTTAAAAGACTTGGAACATGCAACGCCTGTGACACAATTGAAGGCGCCGTCACCCCCGGCAGTAACACCTTTGAAGAGGAGCAAGAAGAGGTTAAACCAACCCTACCCACGTGCCTCTAAAATACGCAAATGGCTAACGTATTAACTAAACGCTATTATGACATTTCTACCCCATCCTCTTACGGCGGCGTAGATAGACTGTACAGAAGTGTTTACGGAGTAGGAAAAAAAGATGTTGAAAGATTTTTGAGGGAGCAGGACGCTTATACGCTTCATAAGCCTGTGAGAAAAAGGTTTAAAACAGCCAAGACAACGGCTTCCTCGATTGATTCTATTTGGCAAGCAGATTTAACAGACATGCAAAGATATTCTGTGTATAACGATGGTTACCGCTACATTCTATTCATAATAGACGTATTCTCTAGATATCTGTGGCTAGTTCCTCTGAAAAATAAATCACCTGAAACAGTTGCTAAAGCCACCAAAACGCTAATGTTAAAAGAAAACAGGGTTCCTGGCTATTTTTGTACGGATATGGGGAAGGAGTTTATAGGCCGTGCTTTTCAGAATATGTTGACAGAGTTTAATATCAGCTATTACACAACCAATTCTATACATAAGGCTTCTTTAGCTGAAAGAGTTCAGCGCACCATAAAGGAACGCATGCACCGTTATTTTACACATAAAAACACATACAGATTTCTAGACATTCTGGAATCATTGACGAGTGAAATTAAGTTCACCAAAACAACTAGAAATTGAGAAAAATTTACTAAACGCTACAGTGAAATATCCTATTAACAGAGTGCAGATCAAACTATATACGGTTCCTGCAGGGTTGGCATCGAAGCAGATAGAAAACATTGCCCTGGGAAATCTTCCTAAAAGGATATTAATCGGCATGCAGGACCACGCTTCGGTGAATGGAAAATATAAAAAGAGTGCCTTTAAATTCGAGAATTTCGGACTTAAAAATATAACTCTATACGTTAATGGCACTGCTTTGGGTGGAACAATGGGTACGGACTATTCATCAGACGCTGTGTTACCGCTTTGTGCCAGAGCCTATAGTAATCTGACCCATATTGCAGGTGATTGTGATGAGCTTGGTAATGGGGTAACGCAGGAAGAATTCATTGATCAATTTAACCTTTACCCGTTTGACATTACACCTGACTTATCTGCTAGCGTAAATACCCATTTAACACCACAGCAGAGCGGAAACATCTCAGTGCGGCTGGAATTCGCCAAGCCTATAGACGCTCCTATTAGTGTACTAGTATATCTCGAATCGCAAGCCCTAATAGAAGTAGATAGATTTAGAAGCGTTATCACTGACTTTTAAAATGGATGCTAATACACTTCAGAAAGTAATGGAGCGAGTCACACGTTCCAAATTTATCGGCGTGTTTGCGAAGAATGAAACATTGAGTTTGCCAAGTACGCGAGAATGCGGTAGTCTTATTGTGAACACAGACATCATCGGTAATGAAGGGATTCACTGGATCGCTGTCTATTTTAAAAATAGACAGCGCCTGTACTATTTTGATTCACTCGGTACTCAACCCTGGAGTGACCCTATTATTGTAAAATTTCTCGCTCAGTTACATATTCCCGAAGTTGTGTGGACCCCATTTCGCATGCAAGGATATTTTACTAATGTTTGCGGAATGTACTGCGTCTCATTTCTCATGCATATGTCAAATGATAAAGAATTTATAAATTTTTTAAATTTATTTGACCCGTGTCACACTCGCCGAAACGATGAAATGGTATGCAGACAGATAAAAAACCTTTTTCCAATTGTACGTACTCGTTGTATATTATAATGTTTTTGTTCGTATATTTGTAACGATATATTCGTTTATTGTACTGATTTCTTTCATTTAATAAATTTATGAAAATATATTGTGTCTTCTTATCCCAAAAAGATCGAAAAACACTTACATTATTTCGGTGTGACATTGTTGACTGATCAGTATACCCTCCCTATTCCGAGATTCTTCAAAAGATTGTATAACTCGTGTCAAATCCTCATCGGACCTTAAAGGAATAATGCTTTTAAAACATATACAGAGTATACAGACAGATCCCTATTATGTGAAGATATCTTTGGTTCGAGGAATGAATGCCATAAAAATTTCGATTTTAGCATAATGGGGATAACCAAATAACATTGATTGACATTTTTTGGCGAGTATCTATTTGACGAGATACTACAACTCTCCATATATATATAAAATTCTAATTATAGACACTTACATTTCTATGGTAGTCCCTTGCGTCGGATTGTAAGGAGCGTCACTGCAAATATCTTCTACGGCTTGCGTTGAAAATAATTCGCCACGGTCAATCGCATTGAAAAGACTAATTGCGGTTAATGCTGCAGTATCACGTTCTTCATACAATTCCGGGGAGACGTACAGGTCCATGGTGGAGGATGTGTGACATTGTTGACTGTTCAGTATATCCCCCGTATTCCGAGATTCTTCAAAAGATTGTATAACACGTGTCAAATCCTCATCGGACCTTAAAGGAATAATGCTTTTAAAACATATACAGAGTATACAGACAGATCCCCATTATGTGAAGATATCTTTGGTTCGAGGATTGAATGCCATAAAATTTCGATTTTAGCATAATGGGGTAACAAAATAACATTGATTGACATTTTTGGCGAGTATCTATTTGACGAGATACTACACCCCATCCATATAAATTCTAATTATAGACACTTACATTTCTATGGTAGTCCCTTGCGTCGGATTGTAAGGAGCGTCACTGCACATATCTTCTACGGTTTGCGTTGTAAATAATTCATCACGGTCAACCGCATTAAAAAGGCTAATTGCGGTTAATGCTGCAGTATCACTCTCTTCATACAAGTCTGGGGAGACGTACAGGTCCATGGTGGAGGGAATGATTATTCACTGACGCGAAAATAGCTACTGTTACTCCAAACTGAAAAATATCCCCTTTTATATGCACAATCGCCAAGCTCCGCCCCAAAAGACCAGATGTTCGTAGTGATTGGCTGCCGATGTAGCTGGGTGGAGCTATGACGTGTACCAATCCGCTATAACGAGACCGGACGAGTAACATATATATAAAATCGAATTATAGGCACTTACATTTCTATGGTAGTCCCTTATATTATATTTTTTACTTACAAATTATTAGTATTGTTTGTTAACATAATTGTTAACTTATTTTATAATAAAGAAATTATATCCTAATTATATTTTAAAAAGAACATTCGGTTTCAACGTTAAGCTGTGGTCTAAGGCGGCGTGGCATAAATAAATACTAAAATAAAATTAAATGTTAAAAATCTTTATTCATACGTTATTAAAAGTTAAAAATCTTTATTAATAAAACAGGATAGAAGCATATGAAAGTCAAGGTAAACTATAGTTGTAAATTATAGTTAGGTTATACGATGTTTTTCGGGCATACTACTGCCTCGGGTTAAATGATCCTGTTATTTTAAATCACGTATTTGAAAGAGTTAATCATTATTGCTACATAGAAAAAATCGTGCATTACGATGTTTTTCGGGTATACTACTGCCTCGGGTCAAATGGTCCTGTTATTTTAAATCACGTATTTGAAAGAGTTAATTATTATTGCTACATAGAAAAAATCGTGCATTACGATGTTTTTCGGGTATACTACTGCCTCGGGTCAAATGGTCCTGTTATTTTAAATCACGTATTTAACGACACATCGCGCTCAATTCCATTGCTATATATGGCTCTAGGATCGGCCCTGACGAGATGTATTTCGTAGGTTAGGTTAGGTCTCTTACATATAAAAGTCCATGTGGTAGAGTAAGCAACGAACCCCATCGACGAGATGTATTTCTGAATCCATGTTAAACTGGAGGTCTAATTTACGAGCGAGTGCACGTATTATGTTCTTGTACCGGCGTAGGCGAGAAAGAGTTAATTAGTATTGCTACATAGAAAAATCGTGCATTATGATGTTTTTTTCGATTATTATTTATTGAACAAAACTCGTCTCTCTATTTATATATATATATATATATATATATATATATATATATATATAGAAAGAGTGGTCTGGAAGGAAGTTTACCAATGATTAAATTCTCTTTGCGAGTGACCCGTTGCCCGCGTCGGGCTAACCTTTGGTTAGCTTCCGCCCGAATTGTTCATTCTGACGAAGGTCAAGCTTTTCACTCCACCTTAGACCTACAGTTTAACGTGGATTCCGAACCACGCCCCATCAGCAGCCCAGCGTCTTGACCACTAGGCCACCTAGGGTACCCATTTATCTACCAACCACTTTCTTTATTGTGTGGAAGGATGAACAGCTGGGTTTTGCTGCGCGCCGGCTGCCGTCGGGTCTCGAACCCTGGGCCGATGGATTCGTAGTCCGCGACGCTAACCACTACACCACCGAGGCGCCTCATGATAGCATCATGAAAAAGAAAAACTATGGTATTTGTCATTACTTACTCGGACTATAGTGGATTTAATTATCCCAGAAGAGTTCCTTGTTCCATGCACGGTCTGTGTGTAGCATATATATATATATATATATTGTGTGTACGTTTTTCCCACTGTTATTCGTGACTTAAATATTTATAATAAAAATCAAGTGTCTAAAAAAGTTATTTAATAAGCAGAATTTAATTGGATTCATTGTAGAAGTAATAACAATGGCAATATTAATATTTGGAGCAGTGGGTACTTATCAAGGGCTGTCTTTAAGAAAGGTCTCTCGCAAGCAGATTTTCTCCGAAACCAACCTCGCTATAGTGGACTGTGTTTTGGGGAAATCCAACTTTCTTCGTTTCTTTTAATTTCGTTTTTTCATTTTTTTTCGCAGGGAATGAGGCTCGTATGTTTCATAACTTTTCATCTCGTTTGGTGGGTTTCGAATTGTATCGTAAATTATCGTATTTCGAATTGTATCGTAAATGATCATTTCGTTTCGTTATTCGTGAGGGCTCATCTACAATCATATATTGTGGTATTTTATATGATTTGTGTACAGATGGGCTAAACTGTGGGTCTAAGTTACGCATAAATATAAAACATTTTCATTGTATATATATATATATATATATATATATATATATCACAAGATATTTAAAAGACTGATATAATTATAGTAAACTTATGTCGAAATAGTTACCCATAAAATTAATTGTTTTCGGCTGAATTATGGATAACTATGTTATTTGTTTCGTTCATCTTCAAGTTTAATGAAGCTGGGTATCCCTTATAAAAATTCGTTTCTGTCTAACGAATTATTTATTGGGTAACTTTGTTAATTCTATTAATGCGTAAATCTTTCTGAAACATGAAAGAGGCGCTTGTGTTATTTTATATGGTTGATTCTTCCAACTGATTAACTATATAAACATAATGTGTTATTTTATATGGGTGAATCTTCCAACTGATTAACTATATAAACATAATGTGTTACTGAATAACTATAAATATATATTGTGGTATTTTATATGGTTCATTAGTTTATTATATACAGGGTGAGTCAAAAGTAGCGCCCGATTTCTGTTTTTTCGGCTGTCAGATTCTTTCTGGGAAGTCATGTTTTTAATAATTGTCTTGCAGATTATTAATTTTCTTAGTTTATTTATTTTTGTTTTTGTTTTGCAGGTTATTGCTGAGAGTTTGGAAAGTTATTGAATTTGCACCAAATTGAACCATGAATTACCTTTCAATGAATCAACGCATTGCGGCCGTGAAACATTACTACAAATGTAATGAACAACCAACGATGGCGGCACGCCGTTTGGCACAGGAATTCGATATTAACCCACCCCAGGGAAGAAACATACGATTGTTTGTCGAGAAATTTGAAGCAACAGGGTCGGTAGCCACTGCAAAGAAGTCCGGTCGTCCGAAAACGGCAACGAATGTAGCTAAGGCTGAAGAAGCCATCAGGAGACTGGAACAAAGTCCGCAAAAGTGAACTCGCCGTTTATCTGCAGAGTTGGAAGTGAGCCAATCAAGTGTTATCCGTATCCTTCACCAGAAAAAATGGAAACCTTACATTCCACGCTTACTGCATGCCCTTCATGATGGAGATGACGACCGCCGTCTTCAATTTTGCGAAGAGTTCTTAGCTAAACTTGACGAAGAGGACACAATGCTAGACAACATCTGGTGGTCAGATGAGGCATGTTTTAAGCTTAACGGCACAATTAACAGACACAATTGTGTCTACTGGGCTGCGGAGAACCCAAGAGTGACAGTTGAGAAGGAGGTAAATTTACCTGGCGTGACAGTTTGGGCAGCCATATCTCCATTAGGGATAATTGGACCCTTTTTCTTTGAGGGATCTGTCACTGCAGAAATTTACCTGGATATGCTGCAAACCTTCTTTTGGCCCAGGGTACAAGATCAGGACTGTTATTTCCAGCAAGATGGAGCTCCACCTCATTATGGACGTCATGTTCGTCAGTGGCTTGATGAAAACTTTCCTGGAAAGTGGATCGGCCGCCGCGGTCCGCTCGAGTGGCCGGCACGCTCCCCAGACCTTACACCTCCAGATTTCTTTCTTTGGGGGCTCATGAAAGACCTTGTTTATCGTGAAAAGCCTCGTACCATTCAGGAATTGAAGGCTCAAATCACTGCAAAGTTTGAGGAAATTGATATCGAACTCTGCAGGCGTGTGTGCCACTCTGTGCCTGCTCGGTTGCAATTGTGCATCGATCACGAGGGAGGGCACTTTGAAAATTGCAAGTAAAACAGCTTGGTACAGTTCCATAATAATTTTCCCCCGAATAAATGGTTAGATAAACATGTCATTCATTTATTTCTACCTTCTTGTACACTGTAATACAAATGGCAAACAAACAATCAACTGACAGAAATCGGGCGCTACTTTTGACTCACCCTGTATACAAGTACAATTTAATAAATATTGCTATCTGGTGTACATGACGCGATCTGGCAACTCAGCAACTGAATACATTGCGTGATCTGACAACTCAGCAACTGAATACATGGCGCTATCTGGCAATTCAGCCAGAATAGAGGCTTATAAAAGACCGCGAAGTTGGTGAAAGACTCATTCCACCTCGGCTCCCAGCCGAGGAAGGACCTCTGGTCCTTCTCTTTCAGGCCCTTTGGTAAAACCCCTTAGTGGCCTCTTAGGTTAGGTAAACGAAAATAATATGCCTTGCTATCAAAGGCAACTACTCTCTCTCTCTCTCTCCTTCAGGTATCTCCCTCCTTCCTTCAGGTGTCTCTCTCTCTCCTGCATGTGTACCTACTGCATGTGTACCTCCTGCATGTGTACCTCCTGCATGTGTGCGTATGTGTGTGTACCTCCTGCATGTGTACCTCTCCCCCCTTGGCTGATTAGACGTATATAATAATAATGTATACAATAATACTGCTAAAAAGAGGTATCTGACAACTCAAGCCATTTACGCCAACTGGCTGATTAGGAGCCTATAAAACAACGCCTACTATATGCAGGCAGAAGACAAGGGAGTGCGGAACTCCCATTTCTCCAGTAACTGTTCTCCTTAGCTGATCTTTTTCCGTGTCTCATCTACCCTGTGAGCAGTCCAACATGCTCTCAGACACACTTCTCTCCCTATTCTTCACTACGCATCTTACACTCTACCTAATGTTTTCAAGGTAAAAAAAGAACAATGGCAATGACTTCAAGAGCCTCGGAGTCTCCTGGGGAGGGGATCATAAATGTCCCCATAGCTGCGGGTGTAGATGGTCACTGGTCTTCCTTAAAGCTATCAACAGTGATGTTCCTCAGGATTCTGTCCTCTCACCTACTCTTTTCCTTTTAACCCCAGCTTCGTTCAGATGGCATTCGCGACACTGTTGTCTTTCAGCAAGATGGAACTCCATGTCACTTATGTAAACATCGTTCGAACGTACCTTGATGAGCTCTTACCAAATCGCTGGATTGGACGTGGTGGAAATAGGCCCTGGGCAGCACGATCTCCGCATTTAACATCATTAGATTTCTTTGTGTGGGGCTTTATAAAGTCTGAAGTTTACGAAACAAGAGTTACAGACCTGCAGGATCTGCGAACCCGCATCGTCGCGACAGTCGCTAAAATAACCTCAGAGATGGTTGAGAATGTGTTCCGCAATGCAGTGGACAGATATGAGATTTGCAGAGACACTGATGGTGCTCACGTCAAATCTTAGAACCCAAGGTTGATAAATAAATATACATCTAATTATGTTACTACATTTTTATCCCAAAATATTATTAGTTCAGCAAAATAAATAGGGACTTTTGGACCACCTTGTACAAATAGATTATAATTTTCCCGTAGGTTTCGATTAATTTTAAGCACCTTTTACCTAATAATCTTTTTCTCTCGATGAGACGCTTCCATGTTTTAGGGTGGGACAGAGAGACAGACAGCATTAGCCTATATATAGAGAGATAAAAATGCAAATTTTTGTCCAAAGTGAAAAAATTTAATTTTGCCGTAAGTTAGCAATAGCCTATTATATATATATATATATATATAATAATAATATATATATAATATATATATGAAAATTATTTCACGAAAGTAACACGTGAAAAATATTTATGATGAATAAAACCACGAAGGAAAGGAAACACAAAACGGTGCTCAAGCGCTTTCGTCTAATGACATCCTCAGGAACACTGAGTGTTCCTGAGGATGTCATTAGACGAAAGCGCTTGAGCACCGTTTTGTGTTTCCTTTCCTTCGTGGTTTTATTCATCATATATATATATATATATATATATAAGCAAACAACCACAGGGTTGTTTGCTTATTAATAAGATCACGTGTTATTTTGTGATTTTAGTGCATATATAATATATATATATATATATTATAATGTAAAATAACGCACTGTCGCGACGAAGTATAGAGAAGGAAACCACTTCAGGAAGACGTAAATTTTTATTTCTTCACACCAATACAGTTTCGGCTCCTCGCGAGCCCTTCTCAATTGGTAATGACCGTATAAACAGAGAACAGAGTTTATATACACCTGGAAGTTAATTATCAGGAATTAGCTGACTGAACCTTCCCATCCTCTTCTCAGAGGATAGTTAAGTAACCCCTCCGACCCAGCTTTGACCTGATAGATGTATTTGTGTTGCCTGGGGATTTTTGGAGAGTAATGTTACAAAATTCTTAATTTTATTACATATAATTTTGTTAAAAAAGAAGTGACCATCGGTTTTGTATAGAGCCAATAAGACTAGATTCAGCAATTCTACGCTTAACATAATTATTAGATTTGAAAACAAAGTTGCAATTATTGAAATCTATTACATGGTTATGGTCCCTAACATGACAGAATACCGCACTTTTTTCATTCCCCACCTCACATGTTTTCATAAATTCTCTTACTGAGGTTCCTTCCCGTTTCTCCCACGTATACATTATCAGGACATTGTTTTTATGGTAATATATATATATATATATATATATAATATATATATATATATATATATACACACACACACACACACACACACACCTGTGTCTTTTTCGTCCTTAGGTTTGTTCCTCTGAGAAGAGGATGGGAAGGTTCAGTCAGCTCATCCCTGATAAATAATTAACTTCCAGGTGTATATAAACTCTGTTCTCTGTTTATACGGTCATTAACAATTGAGAAGGGCTCGCGAGGAGCCGACACTGTATTGGTGTTAAGAAATAAAAATTTACGTCTTCCTGAAGAGTGGTTTCCTTCTCTCTCTCTCTCTCTCTCTCTCTCTCTCTCTCTCTCTCTCTCTTCTCTCTCTCTCTCTCTATATATATATATATATATATATATATATATATAATATATATATATACAATATCGCGATATGATATTCTTTTTAATGTTACAAAAACTAAAGTTATGCAATTTCATCCTGAAAGCTGTAATGAGCCAGCTGATTACAGGTTTAAAATGAGAGGTGAAGTAATTGAGGAAGTACAAGAATTTAAGTATTTCAGTCAAACTATCACCGGCTCCTTGAGTGATAACTCAGATATACGAAAACAATTTCGAAGCCTTTTTGCTAAAGCGAATATGACTATAAGGAACTTCCGGTTCTGTTCAAGTGAAGCTAAAGACACTCTCTTTCGCACTTTCTGCAGTAATATATACGGACAGCAACTCTGGGTGAATTATAAAAAAGGTTCTGGCAGAATTCTAAATTTGCTGTACAACAGGTCTTTTAGACTCCTACGTAAATTAGCCCCGAGATGTTCAGCTTCGCAAATGTTTGCTATCCGCAGTATTCCTAGCTTCCCGGAGGTAACAAGACGTGCTCGATACAGTCTAATGCAAATAATTAAAAAATCAACCAACCCGATTATCCAAGCTATTCACGAGTCCTGCCGTTTATCCTCTAAGCCAGTGGTCTCCAAACGTTTTTGATCACGCACCCTTTAATCAGCAAAAATAAATAACACGCACCCCTAATGAACATGAAGATTATATTTTCAATTTTACTCGTAAGTTAATAGTATACAACAGAAATACAATAGGGTGAAGATATACTTACCAATATAATTTAATGAGAACAATGTGGCTGACTGTGCTTCATAATTTCTGAAAATCTTGGTTTGACATTTTGTAATACAGCGATTCGAAGGTCCGGTTCCAAGTTCAGTTTATTTCGATTCTTGGTTTTAATACCTATCATAGCAGAAAAAGACACCTCACACAGATATGTAGATCCAAATGGAAGGAGCGCATCGTTCGCTGCGCTTACTAAATCTGGGTACTCATTTTTAATCCAAACCACCAATGTGCACAGTTTTCTGTTGAAATTCGGTTCGTAAACTTGTATCTTCCCTGATGTCAATCAACTGTTATTTTACAAAATAGTGCGGCGATCTCGAATTGTGATATTTAGTTTGCTAAATTTTAATCGCAAGTAAGCGATATCGCGGATACTATCTCGTAAATTCCTAGGAATGACTGTGTGTTAACGAGTATTTTATTTCCCGATCATCTTCTTGAAATTCAAAAACTTTCTACGAAAAAACAATGATAAATCAGAATCATCAAATTTTCTTCGCGCACTCCCTAGATCGGCAGGCGCACCCCACTTTGGAGACCACTGCTCTAAGCTATGGAATTCTTGGTACTATTTAACTATCAATTCCTTGTACTGTATTTGCATCATATTTGTTATAATGACTAAGATGTAATATAATAATAATAATAATAATAATAATAATAATAATAATAATAATAATAATCTTTATTCAGAAAGAACACATTACATAAGATATACATTAGACTGTAGGCCTGTTCAAAAATCAACTTTTCTTATTTTCATAGGTTTCTGTACATTTTCCCATGCTTTTTGACCTGAAAAAGCCGAAAATCACAACTATTTTGACCTAGGATGTTGGGAAGCATTGCCGCATGGAGCTTTAAATTTTCTGCCTTGAAATCGGCCAAAGCGCCAATTCCGGGGTCCCTTGAATTATGTTTTGCACTTTAACTTTTGATCTAAACAAGATAGAGCAACAAATTAGGTATCAAATGAAAGAGCATAAAATTAATATAATAATAATAATAATAATAATAATAATAATAATAAATAAAATAATTAATAATAATAATAATAATAATAATAATAATAAATAAAAATAATAAAATAATAATAATAATAATTATCTATCATTTTTCAGGAAACAACAGAAACTCAATCAGAATCTAGAAAACCATCTACAAGTTACAACTTCACAATGGCATTAAGCAAGGAGCTGAGGGAGCTCCGTGGGCGCACAGTTGATATCTCAGAACCTCCACGTACTGTCCACAGGCAGGTGTCAACTGGGCCATCTACCAGATCTCTCACTGAAACTTTCCTGGTTGGATACCCTTCAGCTTTTATCAGTGGTTCCCAGCTTCCCACCAACAGACAGGCGTTCCAGTATTTCCTTAATCTTCAGAATTTACCGGAAAATGCAGGGAGGCCCATGGTTCAAGACCTTGCATATGAAACAGTTGAATCTATCATCCCATTCTGGCAGATGGCTAGGATCAAGACAATGACCAAGTACAACGCAATGAAGCTCTTCATGAAACTACATGAGAAACATCGTGCTCTGGTGAAAAGCAAAGGAAGAGCAAGTAACCCTGGAGGAAAAAGAGGAGCATTTGTGCTGGAATTAGACAGCCTGTTCGATATAGGAGCTCCAGATGCAATCCAGGAAATACAGAACAACAGACTGTTATCCAGAGAGAAGAAAGATGAGGATATCAGGTTCTACGAAGACCAAAAGACTGAGAGGAAAGGTCATATGTCTGGTCATGACAAGATTTTTGAGACAAGATCCCTGCAGTAAGCAGCGAGGAATGAAAGACTGCAGCATAGACAAGAACAAGGTAAAACTAATTACTTTGAACGTTACAAAAAGTTTTAAGTTTTACTCCATTGCGATATTTAGCATGTACTTAACAATTACTGTCTTAACATGTTGTACTATTTTACAGCTGCAGCAGAACAAGAGGCAGTTGTTCATGTGGATGACATTACCTGGGTGACTCAACTGACAACGACGCTAACACAGAGGACATGGATTACCATCAGCCTCGTCCTGGATGTTCTCACCATCAAGACACTGTGACTAGTGTGACTTTGACGTTTCCAAGGAAGGTCATGGAATGTGATGTCATCTGCAATACAGCTGATCGTCTTGGTTTATCAGACAATCAAGTTACTGCCATGGTTTCTGCCACCTTGAAAGCTGGAGGGCTGATCTGGATAACTTCGTCATCTCAACCTCAACAACACGTCGCAACAGAATGCTGTCCAGGTATAATATCAGCCAGAGTCACATGTCCAAGTTTTGTGAAAAAAAACCACAGTACGCTGCCTTACACTGGGATGGAAAGTTGCTCAAAGATGTCTTGGGCAGTGAACCTGGAAGTACCTCAGAGACTTTAGCTGTGCTAGTGTCTGGTCCACCTTCATACACTGAAGGAAAGTTATTGGGAGTACCTGTCATCGACAGTTCTTCTGGCACAGCTCAGGCTGAGGCTTCAATGGATTTACTGGAGACATGGGAACTTACGGATAATGTTACTGCCCTTGTTTTTGACACTACATCCAGTAACAGTGGAGTTCACAGAGGAGCTGCCAAACTGCTAGAGAAAATGCTGAACAAAAAGGTGTTTTATCTGGCCTGTCGACATCACATCCTGGAAATCCTAGTAGGAGCAGTTTGGGAGAAGCTGTTTGGGAAGGTGAAGGGGCCAGATAATCCCTGGTTTGAGCATCTGAAGGATGTTTGGACGGACTTGTCCAAGGAAAACCCAAAGATGCTGGCTATCAACAGCAAATGGCTGAAGGAAAAGAAGAAGAACAGTGAAGAAATACTCCAAGACATTCTAATAGCAGAAAGGCTTCCAAGAGCCGACTACAGGGAAATGGCTGAACTGACAGTCATTGTTCTTGGAGGAACGCCCTCCTCGAGGTATCACTGGAGTCGACCAGGCGCCATTCATCAGGCCAGATGGATGGCCAGAAACCTGTACTCCATGAAAATGCTGATGTTTGCAGATCAACTTGAGTACGACGAAGACACTGTATCAAAGCTGGAAAGAACTCAACACCTTCCTTGCGCTGTTCTACACTCCTGTATGGATGATGTCAATGTCTGCTGCAGATGCTCCCGTGAATGATCTAAGTCTAATCCCAGGACATGTTGAAGTACAAGAAAACTGACCCAGAGCTTGCTGATACAGTACTTAATAAGATGGAAAACCACAAATGGTACCTGACGCAGGAAGTCGTGCCATTTGCCCTGTTCAGCAGTAGATTCAGTGACACATTGAAGCACGACATTGCTGCCCAGTTACATGCCACTGAGAAGCCAGCAGCTTCAGAACAGGAAAGCTCTATCAGAGAGTCACAGCTAAGACCACCCTGGTTGATCTCATTGGCCCAGAATCACATTTCCTGCTGGACACACACTGAACATTGGATCCGAGTGGCTTCTGGAACCTGTCACAGTCTTGGCCACAGAATGAGGACTACAGAAAAGCGTTGGACTATGTTAAGAATCTGAAAGCGGTGAATGACATTGCTGAACGTGGTGTCAAGATGATGAGCGACTTTGCAAATGTCATAACAACAGATGCCAAGCAAAGGGACTATCTCCTTCAAGCTGTGGAGTTCAACAGACGCCGCTTTGACAGCTTCAAGAACAAAACTCTCAACAACTGACTGTGTAAATGTCATTATGAAATTAATCATCATGTAATGCTTTCACTTCTGATCGATTAGACTTGTGACAAAATGTTAATCTCAAATTTGTGTCATGAATAAGGCGCCTTGTCTGCCTTGAGTGTGAGAAAACGAATTTTGTGATATTCTGAAATCTTTGTATGTACCAATGTGCCATTTCTTGTTCCAAGACCATCATAATTGTATAAGTTAGAAGAGGATTAAAAACACTAATTTGGTGCCTATTTTGTGCTCTATCTTGTTTAGATAAAAAGTTATAGTGCAAAACATGATTCAAGGGACCCGGAACTGGTGCTTTTGGCCGATTTCAAGGCAGAAAACTTAAAGCTCCATGCGGCAATGCTTCCCAACAACCTAGGTCAAAATGGTTGTGATTTTCGGCCTTTTCAGGTCAAAAAGCATGGGAAAAAGTACAGAAACCTATGAAAATAAGAAAAAGTTGATTTTTGAACAGGGCTAACATTACAGCCATACTGGTTTAAACAATGTTGGCATTAACGTTTAATGTTTGTAGTTTAATTACAATATTCTTATCTGAATATGCCGTTGGAAGCATGACAGCTTTTCAGGCAAAAGTCTTTGAGATTCATTTCTATTTTTACGTACGAAAATGTCAAATATAAATAAAAATTTGTGGAAAAATAAAACAATGTTGCATTTAGTTAACTCTATCTGAAATAATCTTTAAGATAATAGAAAATTATCATAGAAGTAATAATGAAAATAAGAGAAAAGAAAAATGGCGAACAATACAAATCATGATATTATAACTATGGCGTAATATAGTGGAAACTTCTAACATCTAATTTATATGGTTTATGAATGCACCCATTTAAGATTGTGAATTTTGCATATATAATATAATAGGCGATTTTCATTGTTTCGTAATATTCACAAGTTGCAATGTGTATATATATACACTGTGTGTGTGTATATATATATATATACTGTATGCATATAGACTGTATTACTTAATTATCTCTCATATTCAGCTATAACTTCGTTTATATATTCTAAATAAGTAATACTTTTTACTTATGATATGTATAATGTATATACAGTATTACTTCACCATGACTACGACAAAGCGAACCCACTTTCCTCCTGGAATTAGATAATACCGAGTTTCGAAGAACTCCATATAAAGGCAAGCTTATAAAACATACACATGTGCGCGTCTGCCAAAAAGCGAGGTACCGACCTTTTTAAATCCATGTATCTAAAAAGCTAATTAACTTAACCTAGTTTAAACTAATCTAACATTAATGCTATCGAACTGAGAAAGGCGTGAGGAATGTTTGAGACGCAATTGAGTGCTTGAAGGCTGTTTTCTGTTAAGTCATTAAATAATGAAGTACTCACTAATCTAGCCTAACCTAACCTACCCTTAGATAACCTAGCGTAACCTAATGCATGGTCGTAGCCAGACATAAAAAACTATACGCAAGAGGTCGTGAAAATCGCAAGTAAATCAAACATTACAAGAAAGTGCACCGTATTAAGACTATTTATAAACAAATGAATACATAAACTAAATAGATAAATAAGTACACAAAAGAATGAAACAGAATACTAGACTTAATTTGAAATTTTAACAATAATTCTGAAAAAAAAATATTAAAAAAATTACTCAAATATAGTTTTAGGTATTGTGTAGTTATTATTATGTACATAAAAGCAATATGCAATTAAAAGAATCAATATGCAGATCAAAGTTAATTGCAATATTTCACGTGTTTTGTCTTGAGATAAGGCACACACCAACCGTTGTGCGTATAAACACGTACGCATGTTTGAATGAAATGGTAGAATCAGACCCACTGATTCTCAATACAATATGAAAATGAAAATGTTTATTGGCAGACCATAGTCCATATGACAAATATTAATAATACAATGACAATTCGCATTCTAAGGATAGACATATATACAATTAATGAGAAATAATACAGTAATATCGAAGTTAAGTGGAGCTACAGACAAACGTTTTTTGTATCAAGAATTCCATAGCTTAGAAGACATACGACAAAACTCATGAATAGCTTGGATAATCGGGTTGGTTGATTTTTTAATTCTTTGCATTAGACTGTATTGAGCACGTCTTGTTACCTCCGGGAAGCTCGGGACATTGCAGGTAGCAAACATTTGTGAGGCGAGCATCTCGGGGGTAATTTACGTAGGAGTCTAAAAGACCTGTTGACAGCAAATTTAGGATTCTGCCAGAACCTTTTTATAATTCACCCAGAGTTGCTATCCGTATATTACTGCAGAAAGTGCGAAAGAGAGTGTCTTTAGCTTCACTTGTACAGAACCGGAAGTTCCTTATAGTCATATTCGCTTTAGCAAAAAGGCTTCGAGATTGTTTTCTTATATCTGAGTTATCAATCAAGGAGCAGGTGATAGTTTGACCCAAATACTTAAATTCTTGTACTTCCTCAATTGTGTCACCTCTCATTTTAAACCTAATATCAGCAGGCTGATTACAGCTTTTAGGATGGAATTGCATAACTTTAGTTTTTGTAACATTAAAAAGAATACTGTACCATGTTTCTGGGAATATAAGTCGCAGACGTTTAGCAGCCGATCCAGACCTTTAACACCAAATCATTGGCATAAACTAAGTTATTTATCCTTGTGTTAACTATACAACATCCCACTGTTGCCTCATTAAGTGAAGCAATTAATCCGTCAATATACACATTAAACAGCAGAGGAGAGAGCAAGGAGCCTTACTTCACCCAACAAGAGGAACCAAAACATTCGGATAGTACATTGCCCAACCTAACAATAAAAAATTGGTGGGAATACCAAAATTTCAATAAATTTAATATGTACGTGGGAACTTTCCTGTCTTCTAGATTTTTAAATAAAATATTGTGGTTCACTCTATCATATGCCTTACTTATATTTAGGAAACAGCTATAAATAGTTGAATTACTGTCCGTGTATTTAAATATAATTTCCTTCGGTACATAGATACACAGGTCTAGCGTGACCTTTTAAAACCAACCTGATTAGGAGATGTCCATAAATAACCATTTAATCAGTGTAACAAGAGTTTCTCTAGTAGTTTCGAGAAACAGGAGGCGACAGCAATAGGCCTGTAAATATTGCTGGATAGAATGTTCCCATACTCATTTTTTACCATGGGCAAGATATATACCCTCATGAACTCTGCAGGGATATAGCTATGAGCAAGCATAGCTGAGAAGAGCAATGATATATGCAGACACACCACGTCACTGACATATTTTAAGTGCTCATTCGATAGGTCATCTACCCCTGATACAGAACCAGTCTTTAACTCTTTAATTAATTTCTTTACTTCAGGAACTGATATCGAAGTATTTTTCTTTGTCTCTCCCACAGGCGTTTCGCTGCAGTCTATCTTAAGATTATCCCTACTCACATATTAAGAATGTTTGAGTAGTGATTTTTCCACAGCTTTGCAATTTCATCCTCTCCCGACACCCGTTTGATTCTTAACAAATTTCCAAAATTTGTTATTATCGTTATTTAGGTGAGCGTCACAAGCTTTTAATGCTCGAATAGAATCTTTTTCCTGTTTACATCGCCTAATCACAATAATATAAAGGAAAAGATGTTATCCGGTAATCAGTCGCAAAAACCGGTAGCAAATTTTTTTTAAACTATACGCACGTGCGTATAATGCGTATGCCTAGTTATGCCACTGACCTAATGTAATTAGAACCAACATATATTTTTTCTGACAATAAATTTTTTTTTTATAAATTGTTTAACGTTCTCAGGTACTGAAAATGTTACCTCACAAAAAAATATTACTCCACTGCATCTGTGAATTATCACACACTTAACCTCATTTATGCTCAGTTAGCTACGTGTGTGTGTGTGTGTGTGTGTGTGTGTGTGTGTGTGTGTGTGTGTGCGCGCGCGCGCGCACACACACACACACTCACCTATTTTATGTTTTTAGGATTATAGAACCTGGTATATGGTTGATGAGAATACAATCCATATTTTTAGAGAAATTACGAGTATTTATTTATCTATACATTTATTTTTGTTATTACTTATCTATTTCTTTCCATATAAACTGCCTAATCCAAGAACAGTATTTATTCAAGGTTGTGAAACAATATTCTAATACTTGATAAATGCATTTACCTTTCATCCGAAGGTTAGCCTAAAACTGTTACATATAGCCACTCTTTGATGAAAGTTTTTACCGATGATGTCCAGACTGTCACATATCACATGCCGAGATTATTATCTTCATTTACTGGTAATTACTGAAGTGATTCCTTCGGAGAATTCAGTGTACACTTTCGACAGTCCACGATTTATTTGTGATATACAGTCATGTAGCTATTATATGATTTAAGATCATTTATCTGCCGAAAGTGTTACTTTATCTAACGTCACTCGCGTCGTAAGTTAAAAAAGTAAGGATGTGAATCACAGCCTTGACAAACTTAAAACCAATAAAGCCCCTAGTCCGGGCGGCATTCCGCCCGTCGTCCTAAAAAAATGTTCCTCCGAACTTACTCCTGTTCTATTCGCACTTTTTCATCTATTTTTTCACTTTAGGTGCCGTATTTTACGCCTCATAAGACGCTACAAGTGGTAAGACGCACCCTATATTTAGCAAAGAATATTTAGGAAAAAAATTTCGAAGATTTATCAGCCTGACAAAAAATATATTCCCATCACTTTATTAAAAGAACATTAAACAAAACAATAACATATGAGCCCTCAAGTGATTTTTTGGAGACGTTTTTCAGGAAAAAAGTAGCGTCTTATGAGGCGTAAAACACAGTAATTCTGATGTAATTCCTATTTGAAGGACGCAATATATGATAAATTTTTTGTACGGTGGCTTTGGCAGGCTACGGAGAAATTTATGATGTAACGACGAAATGATGACGTCCTGTACATAATAAATAAATAAACAAAATATCCTTAAAAAAATGCATGACGTAGATTAGATTAGTAGTATAGTACAAGCGGTAGCTCGCTATCGCCCTCCGGGCAGGTAGCAGTATATGTCACAGTATATGTAGCAGTATATGTCACAGCTAGCTGTATATCGGGACTACCAAACTATTATCGGGACTACCAAACTGCTCTCCCCATTACCCCCACCCCTTCCCCATTATCCCCACCCCCTCTCCCCCATTACCCCCACCCCTCTCCACCATTTACCCCCACCCCCACCCCCACCCTTCCCCCCATTACCCCCACCCATCTCCCCATTTACCCCCACCCCCACCCTTCCCCCATTAACCCCAGGGGGGAAGGGGTCTGGCACCTTGCAACAATTGATCAACATTGCAGTTGCATATACTAATTTATTTATGCACTCGAACATTTTGCGGTCATACTACTACCTTGGAAGATTGTGTAATTTCCATTGCTCTTCAACCTGGGTATCGTTTTCGAAGTACTTACATTCACATGTAATAGACATTAAATAGCTCGTGCTCGGCCCCGGAGTGACCTACGACCGGGAAACTTGACAGGGCACATTGGCAGCTCATGAGCTATCAGTTGGTGGTGGTTGCAGAATTTTCCGATGTGCCGTTTAGACTGTGCACGGTTCCGAAGAAAGAAGATAGACACACAGACACACAGACACATTTTAGCTCAATAGTATATAGGATTCATGTTATTCTATATTTTCCACTGTCTTCTAATGCGTAACTGAGTACACGAGATAATAAATGAACTCTGAAGCTATTCTTTTCTACACCTTTTCCTATTTTCCTATAAATCTTCTTTCACCATTATTTTCTGTCAGCAGTGGCCGGCGGAGGAAGGAGAGAGCCTTGTCTGTTCTATACTTTACTATTACTGCTATTCGTGGTTGAAAGCTTTACACGTTTATAAGTGTAAGCATGGTATAAGTTAACAGTGTTCTTTTTTCCAATGCTATTTCTAACTTTTGTACTTCCTCCTTGGGCTAGCCTAGAGTGGATCTTGTTAGCATGTAACTTTGTAACTCTTCCATATTCCCTTCTTCGTGGAAATCTGCCAACATCCACCCAATCCCCAAGAAGGGAAATCATTCAGACCCCACCGACAAGAGACCAATCTCATTCACCCTTATCGTAGGAAAAACATTCGAAACAATAGTCAATAATCACATTACAAAACACCTTGAAAATAAACTGATCTCAGCTCGGCAGTATGGCTTCCGTCATGGTTGCTCTACTGCTGATCAGCTTTCCCTCCTTACTCATAATATTTATCAGAATAGACAACTATGGTGAATCTCACACAATAGCACTAGACTAGACATATCAAAGGCTTTCGGTAGAATCTGGCATAAAGCAATTCTTTCTTCCTATGTCCTATCCCCTTTCATCTCTTTCTTAGCATCTTTCCTATCTCACCGTAGATTATGTACTTGACTGTATACACAGCATTTTCTGTGAGAAATTGAGAAATTAAGAGTATATTCGTTATCTGTTGTCACTTTTTAGGGGGATCCCCGACTCATATACTGTGTATATATATATACAGAGTGGGTAAAAACAAGTGACCCCTTAGAGGTAAACTGTCATATCAAAAAAAGTAAGGGGACTAGAGCTCCGAAACTTCATAGATGCTTACCTTAGCATGTTGTTCGTCTTCATTGAAAAGTTGCTCGATGTGTCCCCCTTCCTGCTCAACGCAGGCCTCCAAACGTGGACGCCACTGATCAATACACCTGTTTACATATCGTTGAGACACTTTCTCCCACCCGAGCAGAATTCTTTCGCGTAGTTCATCTATGTCTTTTATATTGGTATCAGGGATGTAAACTTTTGACTTCAGGGCTTCTCAAACACCATAATCTAGTGGTGAAAGATCGGGGCTACTAGCCGGCCACATACTAGGTTCGATAAAATCTGGTGTTTCGTTCTCAAGGAATGTGACAGTTTGGCGTGCTCTGTGAGCAAGGGCTCCATCTTGTTGGAAAGTATATCTTTCACTCTATCTAACATTCTAACTGATATTCGAAGAATTAGTGGTGAAAGATATATCTGTGCATGTGCTTATTTGTCGAATAGAGGTATCCGGTTGAATAATTTATTTTCCTGCCAAATATGATCTACATTTGAATTACATTTCATTATGTTGGTGCTGGAATAAAAATCAACCATATTTTTCGTTTCGATTTGATTCTGAGTCGGAATCGACCTTTTTAGATATGAGACTGAATTCGAATTCATTCGAAAAAGTTTGAATTTATCAGTTCTAAGGAATAAGACAAGACATAAGTTGAAGAAAGTGAATGATAAGATTTGAATACCTAATTGCTTCATCAGTCATAGTGACTGATAAGGTGTTATCACAAATGAAATTCGGCTAAGGTTTTTATACAATCTACTTAAAATGAAATATTTACAAGGAAACTTCATTTTCAGATTGTATTTGTGCGAGATAAGGAGGACGAAATTGATTATTTGAATATTTTCAAGTGAATAAACTTGCGTGTGAATAAATTTGCTCTTCCAGTAACAGTAAGTTACCTAACTACAATTTAGATCTAGAGATTCTACAATGAAATGTTGCAAATTTGATTATTTCTAATGTAAAACTAATGTTTCATTCAATAAGTGGCCATTCGAACCTCAACTGTACGTATATAGAAAGATATAAATTCAGGTTAATTAATTTGATTATTGATGCAAAAATACATTTAGAAATTTAAGTACGTGTAACTTTTACTGAAAAGTAAAAATTTATTCACGATTCTACAAAATGCATTGAAATACAAACGTTATTTAACTATAAATAAACTTAATTCAAACTCAGTTCAAATATATCATAGTTAATGAGTTCTACCAGAGTGAAACAGATTAATCACCTAAACTTACAACATAGCCACACACTTAAAATCATATCTAATTTTAGTGTGCAATAATAACCAATATGCGCAGTAATAATTTCAATTTGTGCAGTGATAAATTGAAAATCTGTGCAGTGATAAATTAGGTTCTACAGTATATCGGATATAGAACCTAATTGACCACTGCACATATTGTGATTTTCAATTTATTATGCACAAATTGAAATTATTACTGCGCATATTGGTTATCACTGCATACTAAAATTAGGTATGCTTACAATATAGCCACAGATGCGCTATTAAAAGTTACGTAGGGCCTATGCAACAAGTTTTTAGGTAAATATTAAGTTTCGCGGAAACCAGGGTTTTTGATATCGCCAAAATTTGTTACAAAGATCGTGATTGGCCGAAATTGGTCACGTGGGGAACAACTGACCAATCTAAAACGACCACCTAACGTCGTGAAAGCATAAAATAAAATTTTTCCAGAAATACTACTGATTTTAATATTTCTTCTTAAAATTATCCAACTGATTCTCAATTTGCAGCTGTAACTGATGGAGCATCAGTAATGGTAGGACGAAAATCAGGGGTTGCAAAACTATTTCTTGATGACTTATATGTAGGTACACGCCGTGTACTCGCGTGTCCCCCCATTTCCATCACTGAATAGCTCCTAATTGTAAAAATTAGCCAGATTTATTTCTCCCAACTTCAAGAAAATGTCACTCAAGTGATTGAATTCTAAATTTACATGGAACTTGTTTTTGTTAAACACGAATTTTTACTGCAGTTTGTATATGAATCTAACAATTGTAGAATAAGTAGATAACTGGTTAAGTGGTTACCCATGCACAGTTTCAAATATCTATATCAATTTCAAATATCATTTTACGTTTTAAAATTCACGGTAGGTAACATCGTCTCCCTATAACCGAAGTGAAGATACTAAGGGATTCGAACTCCGATGATGCTGGTAACAATAATACGGGAGTTAGAGCCATGGGCTTCGTTGATTAGGCGAAGCGTTGTGCCATTTTTTAGCCCACCTAACCGATTATTAGATATGATTAGTGGGTGAACTAGAATCATTCAGCAATCATACGTACTGTAGCTGTCTATAATTATCGTTAAAGAGTGACACATTAAACTTTTAAAAAACTGCTAACACAGTGGTTCTCAACTAGTGGGTCGCGGAAAATAAATGTAATTCTGACTCTAAATTTAGAATTAAATTTAGAAAGACCTCTCACAATTTTTAGAATTTATATATACTGTATATATAAAATAATAATAATAATAATAATAATAATAATAATAATAATAATAATAAATACTCATTGTTCCTTCTGTATTTATTTTACAGATACAAAATGGCCTTCAGAATTTCATTGTACCAGTTAGTAATGCAAGTAAGTAAGCAGTTTAACTTATGTAAATGAGATTTCCTCAAACGTTTAACCACTTTAATTAACACATATTTAACATCCTGCATGGGATTAGCACGATCTTTAAAATTGAGACCGAAAATACTCAAATCAATTGCACACAAGGATAAACAAGGATCACCAACCGGAATAAATTACTTCCCCTACCTCAGGAATCAAGTGGTGCTTCTCATGATTATAACTACAGTGGTACGTCGGGTGAGACCAGTCTCTACTTATACTGTACTAGGGCGGGTCATACTATGCACTTTTTTTAAATCAATGGAGAGGGGTGTTCAAATGACATATTTTGGCGTATAGAACACAATTCTGAAGAAAATATTTAATTCTGATAACCCTAACCTACATCATTTTGCAGTTGATTATTATTAAATTGTTGATTATTTTACTATTGTAGTTACCCCAGAATATGTCTTCTCACGTTTTCTATCATGGCTGCTCACGTTATCTCTCATAGAGCATTGTTCTAACTAATTCATATAAACACATATAATGTAATTCATATAATAATAATAATATTTAAATACTCAAATAAAAGGTGTGCCATTCCACTTAATTGTAATTATCATACAGTTTGGTATATGAAATATTTTGACGGTTTTCTGGCGCGCATAAGGCCATTTTCTGAGCCACCTTTCACGGAAGACAATACAAGTAAAGTGATTGATAAGAGCAAGGTCAAGAGAGCACAGGAGAAGTTGATGAGAGAGCTGGGGGAACAGTTCGAGAAGAAGTGCAGGGAGGAGGGGGGGATCTCTTGCATCCTCTTTGATGGGCGGATTGACCTGACCAATGTGATGATGGAAGCTGAGGGCAGTGACCAATCTTTTCCCGCAAAGATCAAGGAAGAACACTATAGTGTTGTTAGTGAGCCTGGCAGCTACTATCTGTTCCACTTTACCCCAGAGAAAGCAACTAAAGAGGAGTCATATGCGGAGAAGATTGCTAAGGTCCTGTTTGCCTGGCTGAAAGAGAGGGGTTATGATAAGACCTTGTTGGCCATTGGAGGAGACTCAACAAATGTCAACACTGGTGTGAAAGCTGGAGTAATGCGGAAGCTGGAGCTGCACCTGGGGAGAAAGCTGGTCTGGTTGGTGTGCAACCTGCACACTGTTGAACTTCCCCTGCGCCATCTCATTGTTGACCTTGATGGCCCTACTCTGTCAGACAAAAAATTATCCGGGCCAATAGGAAAGCTCCTTGATTCTGCTACAGACTTTGATATCAATCCAAACTTCACCCGAATCTCTGTTGGCCCTCCACTGATCAAGCTTCCTGACAAGGTCATTCAAGATCTCTCAACTGATCAATACTATGGCTATAAAATTGTCTGTGCAGTCAGGGATGGAGTACTTCCTGCAGGGCTGGCTCTGTTAGAGATAGGACCAGTAAACCACAGCCGCTGGCTCACCACAGCGAGCAGACTTCTCAGGCTCTGGGTGTCAAAGCACGGACTTAAAGGAAAGAACCTGAAGATTCTGCAATTCATTGTGGAATTCATCATTGGAGTGTATTACCCATGTTGGTTCAACGTGAAGGTCAAGCACTCCTGGATCGAAGGGCCTAGGCACATCCTCTTTCAGCTGGACTGCCTCAAGTCCCAGAGAAAGGAGGTGCTGGATATTGTGATGCCAACTGTGAGAAGATCTGCTTGGTATGCCCACAGTGAAGTCATCCTCCAAACACTACTCTGCTCTGAGGATCAAAAGGAGAGGATTGAAGGGGTGGAGAGAATCCTGGCCATCAGGGGAGAGGGGGACCCGGACACTCAGCTGGGAGACTCCTCTGTTAGGAGCAGAAGGACACCTGACATCAATTGTGATGCTTCCAGCATCGGTGACTTGATCAGCTGGTCAGAAGGTGTGTCAGAGCCACCTCTCACCTGCTCTCTAAGCACCTCAGAGGTGAAAAACTTCATCAACACCCCCATGGAGGTGCGCAACTGGCCTTGCCACACACAAAGCATTGAGAGGGTTGTTAAAATGGTGACTGAGGCTTCTGCTAAGTACTTCTCACAGGAAAAGAGGGATGGAGGGATCAGGGCTCAGGAGACCAGCAGGAAGCTGATGTCCAAGTCTGAGTCAAAGCAGGATTTGTGCAACCTGGCAAAGTTCAAGATGTCAGGAGAATGATCTTTGTAATTATATCCAGTGATATACATGCAGTTCACCTATTAATAAATATATGTAAAGTTGATTTGGCCTTGTCAATATAAATGATTTACCTTATATCTTTTAATATATTATAATGGGGTTTAAAAGGGTAAAATTGGCAATTTAGAAATACAAAATGATGTAGGTTAGAGTTATCCTATCCAAAAAAGAAGCTCATATTTGAATTCCCCATGTAAAAACACATAATTTAGACACCCCTGATGGTAGGATTTCCTTCAGATTCATGTTGTCACCTGAGTACGACCCGCCCTAATACTGTACACTTCTCGCAAACTACTTCCATTCCTTCTGTTTTTTATTCACTTCTTACATCTACAGTATACGCATTCATTAGCATACACTTTTTATAATCTTTCTGTATGTGGGCAACTGCCCACCTAGGTGGGTGAGCATTTCCACGTACAGAAAGATTTCACCCACCTACTAAAATTGTCTTAGAAGTAGCCCTGCCAGAAAGGGAGGCAGATCCAGAGAGAGTAGTCTAGGGAGGGCACCAAACACATCATGCCGAGTATTTTATTTGATTCACATTTTTATATACCATACGCTTCACCCACCATACTGTGAGGTAGCAACGGGAAACAGGCTTCCTCTTCCTGTGCGTGAGATGAAAGGAATCAAAACCTCACACTCCCCTAAGGGGATGATTAACATTTAAATTATATTGTAATGCATACATAAGCCCTAGTTTTCAATGGTATGGTAGTAATAGTTGCATTGACAAATATATTTTTTTTTTAAAACATAATAAAAAAACATGAAAATAATATGATTACTAATAAAATATTTATCAAATTTTGTGCATTTCAGTTGTGATAAGCTTGTAATACAGTATAATGCAATACGTACTGTAATATTTACAGTATACTACACAGTTAAAATACAGTAGCATTGAACATAAAATACATGATTAGTAATCATGCATTTTATGTTCAATTATATTGCACTATAACAGACATTTCACAAGTAATGCAATATTATATATACTTAATTATCATGATCTGGGTGTCAATTGTCGGCCAAACGCTCACAAATTCCACTCATCCTTTAGGGATCTAGCCTTGGGGGGGGGGGGGGGGCACGGGGGCACTTGTCATTTGGCCCCCCCTCATGCATTCGCCTATGATATATATAGCTATGGCTAAAAAGTTGAAACACGTATGATTTGCTTCGAATTTTCGATTTACTATTCCCCGAACCCAACATTAGGTTATGTAGAAGTTGTATTCGTGGATTAGGTTTGCGAAGGTGATCACAACGTGCCTGAACTGCACGAGAAGACTGTTTCAGCAAATCTTCAAGTTCCCCTCTAGGTGAGTCACGTCTGCCATTCCATTTTCTGATGATCTGTGATGCACAAAACTAATTCTATTAACTGATAGCTAATGAAATGAATGTAAACCCCAAGTTTAAGGATAGTTTAAGGGAACAAACTGATGAATTAATTTTTTTCTTCAGACGTGATCAGAATGGGTTACCAGACATCGTCAGAATCTCGGGCAGCCATCATTACCCTCCCTCAGGAAGGTCTGAGCAGCCGTTAGATTGCTGCTAGAGGTTACGCCAGTCATATCATTGTCTCCAGGATCATTAAAAGGTGGGAGAAGACAGGTAGTTATGAAACAAGAGCATGGTCAGGACGGTCAAAAGTCAGCTCAGAACGTCAGGATCACTTTCTGTGTCCATTCAGTCTGTCCAGGAAGCAGGAAGCAGAGCGCAGGAGTGCACGCACAGTAAGGCGGCGGTTAGTAGGGAATGGTTTGTCATTACGCAGGCCTGCAAAGAAGCCTCTTCTTAGTCGGAAGAACATCTAGGACCGTCCCAAATTTTATAATAAATATATGGATTGGACTGAGGATGACTGTTCTAGCTCATTTTCTCCGACGAATCCCCTTTCACTCGTTTCGGTAACAAAGGAGGAATCCATGTCCACCGAAGAAAAGGCGAGCGTTTCAATCTGGAGTGCACGCTACCTACGACAAAGCATCTCGAGACTGTTACTAGGGGTTTTTCCGGTCGAGGAACAGAATCCCTATATATTCTACCCAAAGGAACGATAAACATGTAATGGTACCTCCAAACCCTTCGAGACCACCTACTACCAACATCACGACTCCAGTTTCCAGATTTCTTTTTCCAGAATGATGGTGTACCTTGTCATCAAACAAAAGCAATGAAGAAGTGCTTGGATGATCATAACATCACTCCTCCAGTGGTGTGGCCTGGAAACTCACCATATCTTAACCCATTCGAGAATCTATTGGGGATTGGGGGTCAGGCGATACGAAAAAGGCAGCCACGAAACCGGAATGAACTGGAATTAAACCTACAGACAGCTTGGCAGGCCTGACAAGATGGCGGTGTTTGGTCCAGTCCATGCCAAAGCGGATTCGTAAACAAGACCTAATGTCCTCACTGCAAAAACTGAAGGATGTTAAGAGACAAGGAAGGGAAGATACCACATATCATGTATTGTTATTTTTATTCAATAAATCTTAGAACACTAACTATACAGTATTTTATCCAGTTGGGTGTTTTAACATCTTCACAAAACCAGGAGAACGGGTGTTTCAACCTTTTTGTCAATAGCTGTGTGTGTATATATAGGGATTCAAGGCCGCTTTGACCTTTAAGCACTACAAGCACATGCTTCAGGACCTTGGTGGAAATAGGCCGTTTCTGAAAAGTAATAAAACAAAAAAGAGAAAAGCAGTGAAAAATATCATTCACAATTTCTAGCTTAAAAAAAAAAAATTACAAGTTTCAGCAATTTGTCATATATTCACATAGTTATTTTTTCAGAATTGGGTAAAATATATATTGTGGAGGTCGCTAGTTTAGGGTCTACTACTCCAATAACGCATCTTGGATGAAACAAAAAGAAAAACGAAAGCAAACACATGCACAAACACAAGCAATTAATATAGTTAAAGTGGGGAGGCTGACCTAACAAACAGCCCCCCCCAACACACACAGTGTGTATGATTTTGTGTACGAGTAAGTGTCGGAGAAAGGACTGTTTCTGTGACTGCAACTGTGCTTTATACTGTATGCTTATCAATTATCACCATTATTAAATATAACATGTTCATAGTTAGTTAATGCAAGTTTTTTGTGGCACTAACTGGAGAAGTGGTCCTTGTTTGTCAGAAGTGCTTAAGGCCCCATTGGCCTTTAAGGCGGCCCTTTATATGGTGGTCCAAAATAAAGTGGCCCCATTATTTCTTTTAACAAAACTCAATGGGGCTACTTTATCTTGGGCCATCCTTATATATATTATATATATATATATATATATATATATATATATATATATATATCGGGTGGCCCCAAAAAACCGTCTTCAGATTTGAACATTAATAACTTCAAAAATATGCAGTTCACACTTCCAAAATTTACGTAACTTTTACCTCAATCTATTGATAAGCCATCATAAAAATTTCAGACATCTACATAAATACTTTTTCCACAGTTGAGGAAACAATGAGAAATGGTGAAAGAAACGAATATCACAAATCCTAAATGTGTATAGCTGTACCTGGCACTATTCTAAGACTTGTAGTCTCCTTAGCCTATGGATCAGGGCCGTTTTAAGACCTTCGTAGGCCCTAGGCACACTTGCATTCGTGGGCCCATCCGCCCCTCACCACGTATAAAGAATTGTCTTCGGTCCACCATAGGACAAAAAACTATCTTCTCTTGCACTCCTTTCTATTGAAAATGATTTATTGTGGGAAATGACATTTGAAGATGTAATTCGTGATTTTGCTATCAAAAAGAGCGCAGAGTTAATATAGATTGAGTTTTGTTAATTTTGTTTTGAATATAAAACATTTAAGTTATTATTTTTATTTAGCTTATTGAGAGTTGAGACATATTAAGTTTTGTAGAGATAATTAATTAAAAAACTATTAATTTTGATTTTGCTGTTTCCTAGGCACTTTGCCTATTGTGCCTAATGGGTAAAACGGCCCTGCTATGGATAACCTGTTAGTCTCTGAAAAACGTCAGATGATATAGGCTATGCCCATCTTAAATACTGTTTTTTAAACTTACCCTTCAAATTATGGTTCTAACTAACGGTGAAAAAGCGGTGATTGGAAAGTGTGTTTCTTGGAAAAAAGATGGACTGGGGCAAGAATTTTGAGGGAATTTCCAGGAATAACTTGTAATGTTACGTCTGTGAATAAAATAATTAAAAAACTTAAAGCAACCGATTCGACGGCACGGAAGCGTGGAAGTGGTCGGCCTAAAACAGTTTACACTCAAGACAATGTAGCAATGATCGAAATAATGAGCCTATCTCAAGAGGATCGACCTGGGTCACACTGCTCTCAGAGGAAAATTGCAAGAAATTTAGGTATCACTCGAAGTTCCATATAAAGAATGTAGAGAACGGTAGGACTTAAAGCATTTAAAAGGATCCGTGTTTCAAGACGTGACAGCAATGTAAGAGCTAAAAGAAAAATTCGTTGTAAAAAATTGCTTGATAGATTTTCGTCCAATGTTAAAAAAAATAGTTTTTACAGATGAAAAAGATTTCACCAAGAAGATTGCTCGAAACTCCCGGAACAATGTTGTTTATGGTCGGCGTAAGAAAGACATTCCTCCATCGAGACTTTACCACCAGACAAGCCGGTTTTCCAAAAACATCATGGTATTAGCAGGTGTATCGTGGAATGGAAAGACTCAAATTCATTTCATTTCAGAAAATAAAAAAATTAATTCAGAAACTTATGTAAATCTCTTAGAGGAGAATCTTTTGCCTGATTGTCGGCGTCTGTATTATGGAAACGATTTCATACTCTAACAAGATGGTGCTACAGCTCATACTAGCAAGTTCACACAGGATTATCTACAACAGAATGTAGTCAACTTCATTAGAAAAAACGACTGGCCCCCACTATCACCTGATTGCAATCCCATGGATTATTGCATATGGAACACTCTAGTAGAGAAGATTTATGAAGGCCAAACAGAAGAGTTTACAGAAATGCAATTAAAGAAAAAAATATCTCAATGTTGGGACAAAATAACATTAGCAGAAATCAGAAAATGTATCATGTCGTAGAAGAAAAGGTTAAGATTAGTTTGTAAGCAGGACGGCGGACATACTGATCATATTTGTTGATAAGATGTGAATAATAAAAAAATTTCAGTTTATGATATTCGTTTTTTCCACCATACCTTATTGCTCCCTCAGTTGTGGAAAAAGTATTTTATGTAGAGGTCTGAAATTTTTAAGATGGCTTATCAATAGATTGAGGTAAAAATTTTGTAAATTATGGAAGTGTGAACTGCATATTTTTTGTTATTGATGTTCAAATCTCAAGGCATGTATATACAGTGTATATATGTATTCTGAGCATAAGAGGTTTGATATTATTTCTGTAGAATCGGCGATAGAATAGCCTTCAAATCGGTAGGGTTGGCAAGTATGTGAATTACAGAGTTTGGTTAATTTTTCAATGCTTTTGTATCTCACATTCCTATTTATAATGCCTAAAATTTTATCAGCTTTGTTCTTAGTTATTAACTATTGTTTAAAAGAATATCATGATTCTGCAAATATAATACACAAATTTTAGAAGATATTCCAAACCTTCAGCCCACTCACTCACACACACACACACACACACACACACACATATATATACACACACACACACACAGGAAGCAGCCAATGGTGTGTGCCTCTCTCAGTTAGGAGTCATCCAAACACAAGTTCACTGAATCTGCACTGTAGGATTGAAAAATTTAGTCTCTAAAAACAGTTCCTTTATTCTTTCAGTTTATTTTAACTTTCTTAACTTAAATTTACTTCACTCCAATCTATAAATACGCATTCTTTTTGTCAATTCTGGGTGTTAAATATAAAATATTTTTTAAAGTTTTTGGATCTGTAGAACATAATTTGCTAAAATTCTCCCGACAGCTCCCATATAAGGACAACATCTTGTCTCCTTAAATTAACAGTAAACTTAGTTATTCAGCCTTTCATACCCTGATAAAAATGCATTTTTGATTAAACAGGTTATTGGCCTATATTTAAATGAATTGGCCAAACAGCCAGTGTGTTTTCCAAATAGCCTTTAATCACTTTATGCTGGGTCATTCCTATCATACTTTTTATTATTGTATTTATAAAACTTTAAAAATTATTAGAATTCTTATCACTATTTCTGGTTAGATTCATTTCACTGGTCGTTTTACTCTTCCTAAACAAGCTATTTAACTTAATTTTTGATTGGCTGTAATTTTCTAAAACTTCTTGGATGCTACTGTTTGTAAACTCTCTGGATGCTACAGTATTTTTTATTTTTAATCAGTTTAGCTATGTAGTGCATCTCTTAAATTCTAAATTTTTTTTTAGAAAACACGGACTATTTTTAAAATTATTAAAAAATTACTCTCAGTAAGACAATGAGGGAATGTATTTGACAATCAATATGAAAATTATATAATTCAGTTTAGCAACCATAATTTATATTAAAAGAAAAAGAAAAATAGAAATATTAATACTTTATTAATGAAAATTTCACATACAACAAACCATTCTTGAGAAACTACCCTACAGAATGGTACATGGGGAATGTAATTTCACTGTCGCGTAACAAACTTGAAAACATTTTGAATGGTTGTATCACATCTCCCCTCAAGCAATCTCTCTTAAAACTAAACATGTCTCGACCCTTTATTCTTTCACTCTTTCACTGTATCCCATTCTTCTTGGTCCAAATTGTACTAACTTATAGCAAAGCAATTGGAGTGTAAAATTGCATAAGTTTTAGGCAAGGTTCTCCCCACAACGCCAGAGTGAGTGCACCCAAATTCACCTGAGGATCACCTTTTATATGAGGATTAATGTTGGGAGTGTAAAATTGGCAGTTTATTATTAACTGTAAAAAGACAGAATCAGCTAGGCTATTAAGATTTTTGGAATATAAACAAAGAGCTTAAATTAAAACTTTGTGTAGTGCTATGATCAAAACGATACTCTTCTATACCAGTAAAAAAAGTTCTCTACCCAACATCGATATTAAAATACTAAGAAACAGTCAAAATATATACAAATTATGCAGCATTAATTACAAACTGGCTGATTATACCCGGAAGGGTGAAATGATGATCTCAATGTTTTAACTCTGATTTAGAGGGAACCCAAATGCTGTATGATATGTTGGAATAAAATTAGAGGATTAGTAAAATGAGTTTTTTATTATATTTTAAGACATAAGACTTATACTTATTATTAATAATAATAATAATAATAATAATAATAATGTCATATGGACTATAGTCTGCCAATAAACCTTTTCATTTTCATTTTCATTTTCAATGCCTTCACATCATTTGTAATTAAATAAGTGTAACATTATGCATTTGATTTTTTACAGAACTTTTTTGCTCTTCTGATTTTCTCATCATACGTAAACAGTGAAGAAAACACTCTCACAATAGAAAAGGATTATGAATGCGTCCCTGAAAAGGACTGTCAAAGCAGCCATCTTGGTGATAAGGTTCCTGATCCACATGACTGTCACGCGTACTACCTGTGTATTAAAACTAATGGTGTAAAGACTTTTATTCCAAGCGATAATCCGATACAATGCCCAAAAGGTCAGTATTTTAATCACGCTACGGGTGACTGTAAAGATGAAAATGGCGTTCCTTGTAAAGATAACTGCTTAAATTTATGTGCTACTACTTGTAAGCGTGATCAACAAGTAATTGCTTATCCTGGGGATTGCACTAAATATTATATCTGCCTTACTGGTCTTGAACCCGCTGAAGCGCAATGCCCAGATGAAACTTATTTTAATGGTAATAAATGTTCAGATAACATAAATGAGTGCTGCGATAACTGTACCCCATACTGCGATGAAGCATTTAAAGAAACCATGGATCCACATGACTGTGAAAGCTACTACATTTGTACATCAAAAGGAGTCCCAAGTAAAAAGGATAATTACCAGTGTGGAAACGGACAATACTTTAAGCCTTCATCATGGAGATGTGAAGATAATACCCAGGCTTCTCCATGTCAAACGCTTTGTCCAAATTAATCTTACGTGGACCCAAGTGCAACACCACCAGATCCAGGACCTCGTATAATCAAGTCATAAAGTACTTCTGCTGATATCCAGACTCTGCTACTACAAATAGAAACGTGTGACGATAACGAAAAACTTTATTTATATAGAGAGAGAGAGAGAGAGAGAGAGAGAGAGAGAGAGAGAGAGAGAGAGAGAGAGAGAGAGAGGGTTGAGAAAAGTAAATAAACACCTTTGGGTTTCTTTCCTTAGTTTTTGATTTGATAATAAAAGTCAATAAATACATGGTTTGAATCAATACATTTAGAATCGTGTTGTTTAAAGTATTATACAAAGCTGACACGTTCTGCCATTCCATTGAAGAGCTTTGCCATTTGTTCTTGAGCACAATCATCGAGGGTCTATTTACTTTTCTCACCCCTTTGTGTATATAACCTTGATTTTTGCTTCCGCCCGAATTGTTTATTGCTGCTCACTTTTCGAAGTTACCAGATGCCAGTACTTCACTTGAGAAAGGGAACGAGACTTTGGTGAATTCTTTGCAAGTGGTTAATGATGTTGTGAAGGAAATTAGTAGTGCTCCAAGTGATAAGGGTCGTGCTGTACGTGAAAAGTGTGAAAGGGTGCTTTCTGTTAATCAAGACTTGAATCAAATAAAGAACATTGCCAGGGTTCTTGAAGGAGATTCTGTTGAGATTGAAATGAACCCCGTAACTGTAGCGTGTTTTAAGGATGCCCGTCACCTCAGTTGAGGTGGAAAGATCATTTTTTTCTACTGAAAAATCTTCTCTCTGACAGGAGGCAGAGTTACTTTTTTGAATTTGAAGAAAAACCTGGTCATTATGTGTTACCAATAATTGTATTCCTGTTGCTTTATCACCAAGGGCGTTGTAATATATACATATATATGTATTTTGCGTGCATTAATAGTATTATTTTATATTAAATATGTTTTGAAATTTAAATCTTTGTCATTATTATGTAACCAAAATTGTCAATACGGACTATCTTGTCCACTATAATGGCGTTGTAATCTGTATTCTTTATACGCGTATAATGGTATTATTCTATATTAAACTTTATTTTTGGAAATGAAATCATTGTTATTATGTGTAACTAATATTTGCATTACCTACTGTTTTGTTCACTAATGGCGTTGTAATATGAGGCCATTAGAATAGCAGAAGCATGTACCCCCGGTTTCTCGATATCCCGTTTTGCGCAGTAACCAATTAGCACGCTGTATTCCGTGGGTGTTACGCGCCCCCACACGGGCTTGAGACCAAAACCATTAAACTTTCAGTCGTTAACGAGTAATAATGCATAATACGTTAATAATACAGCTCACAGAACTTGATTTTCGGGCGTACGCCCTTTCTATTCTATACGCCTCATATGTATTATGCGTATATAAAGGTATTATTCTAGATTAAACGTTTTTTTAAAGCAAATTTGTAAATGCCTTTTTGGGGGGTAGGGTTTGCTTCCTATTTTGAATGGTTATTTTGCCAATTTGCCTGTTCTTTTTTAAGGGTTTTTAGTGCCTAAACATCCGAGCTCAAGTTATAATCAACGTGTGATCAAGTTCATAATCATTTACCTAACCTGTTTTCGTTATTATTATTATATATCCTCGGTGGTGTAGTGGCTAGCATTGCTGACTACGAATCCACCGGCCCCGGGTTCGAAACCCGGTGACGGCAGGCGGCGTGCAGCAAATTGGTTAGTAGATAAATGGGTACCCTAGGTAGCCTAGTGGTTAAGCCGCTGGGCTGCTGATATGAGATCGAGTCCGGGCAGACTTTGTAATTTCTGACCGCCCGTGGTAGGGTGTGGTTCGGATCCCGTGTTAAACTGTAGGTATAAGGTGGAATGATAAGCTTGACCTTCGTCAGAATCAACAATTCAAGTGGAAGCAAAACCAAGATTAACTAAGATATATATATATATATATATATTGGTGCCCCAAAAAAGTGCCCCTATTTTTATTTGCCCGTTATTTTGTAATGAATATATATTTTATTATCGGGGTTTCTTCTTCAGAAAAATAACAGATATATACTTACTGTATATGCATGTACCTATATATTTCTAATCTTTCATTACTTAATAACTAATAAATATTGTACATTAAAACGTTCTTTCACCATTTCATACTTAAAGCAATAACTTTTCCTAATTCCCACGAAATTAGAAAAAGACGATACCACTACCAATAGTTGAAGCCTAGTAATCATTAGGCTATATATAGTCTTTGAGGAAAGCTAAGTCTTGAGTCGTCAGTAGGATGGAGCACTTTCACACACTGCTTGTGAAACAACTTTTAGAGGAATAATTTTTCTGGGCGACTAAGCTGACCCCACGCCCCCTGACTTTGTTTTGTGGGATTACATAAAAGACAGAATTTATTTTACCAAGCCTGAGACACTTGAAGACCTAAAACCCAAATTCTATGAGGTCATCAACATCCCAGCTGAGCTATTTCAAAAATTATGTCAAACATTTGTGTAAGTTTGAATATTATATTTGAAAAAATGGTGATTACACTGAACATGTTTAATTAAGGTTAATAAACTCTTATACTTTACGTATCTATTGCGTTTGTCTTTGTGTCTTGATTCCTTTTTTTAGCTTAGAAAATTTATTTAGAAATAAAGAAATTGTTTGGGGATACCTGGTGTGTGTGTAATTATATATATATATATATGTATTGCTATTAATATTTTATCTTTAGGTTCTATATTTTAATTGTAAGATTTATATAAATATGAGACGTATCCGTATTATATTTAATCCTTATACTGTTGAAGGTTATATGAAGATTACTCGTTGAACACCTTTTTGCTGGTTTACAACACGTGGTAACATTTAGAGATATGTAGCCAAACTCAAAATATTAGTTCATGCACTTATCACAAGGTAAAAACTTTCAGGTATTTGTCACAAATTCATGACAATGATATAAATATATTTGAAAATAAAAAGAAGCAAGAATACAAACTTTCACCAAAGATAAAAGTTACTATTAATAATATTACTCATCAACAATAAAGCGAGAAGATAAATAAAAGTAAAAAGATACGAAGGGAGACGAAGAAATTTTTTTATTATTTCCCCAACCAAGTAAATTTGGAAGGGCCATATTGGATTGCATTTGTCCGTCAGTTCGTTCGTTCGTCGCACTTTCGTGTCCGCGCCTTAACTTTTGAACCACTTAATATAAATTGATGAAACTTCACACACACGTGGATCATCACAAGACTATCTGCCATGAACAAAAATCAGGTCTCTGCATGAAAGGTTAAAGTCACAAATAGAGGCCAAAGATTAAATGGAGGTTGTTTGTGTCCGTACCGTGACTTTTTGACCCGCCTTGCATAATTGACGAAACTTCATACACATATGTATTGTCACGATGTTCCCGAGCATAAATCAGGTCCTTACATCAAAGTTCAAGAACATAAATATATGTGGGGACATTGATGCTTGTCTTGTCTCTGATGAATGTCTTGGATACCTTCTTCACTTCTCTCAGTCTATTCTAGGGATGTACCAAATATTTGGTATTCGGTAAAAAATGAGGATATTCATATTCGGCCGAATAATTTTTATATGTTTTTAACCGAATACCGAATAGTTGATAATTAGGGTAAATAACGTGATTTAGGAAATGGAACTTAAGATGTATTTTTTTATTTCAAAGAATAATTACAAACAAATCCGACTTGGTAGAGTGAATTAGTGATACCAATAAGTATGATAATAACCTTAACAAAAATGAACAGGTAATAATAATAATAATAATTACCGCAAGAACAAAACCTAATAATTGAAATTTAAGGCAAGTAGATTATCGGGTAGAAAAATTAGTCGTTCAGCAGCATCATGAGCTAAAGTCTAAACGATTACGTGCGCTGGTAATTAAATTTTTGGGAAAACTGAACAACCGTTCACTTCGTACGTTTGTGGGTGGCGTGGTGAGATATTTGCGAGCAAGTACGAGTAGTTTCGGGAATCTTTCGTCATTATGGTGCCACCAGTCAAGAGGGTTCGTGTCGCAACTGACTTGTGGTTCCTTTGAATAGATATCCAATTCTTTTTGACAACTTTGCTGGCTACTTTTGATAGGTGGAGGCACATCTGATTGTGAAGACGTAGCAACCTCATCGAAGTAGCTCCATAAGTCAACCTTCGGCTTCTTTTTCGAAGGCTCTTGATCTTCTCCTGAAGCAAAAGCAGTTGCTTCATCGCCACGAGTTATAGTTCGTGTAGGACTAACATTAGATGATGCAGTCATAGTGCTTATCTCATTTTTTACAAACTCTGGCACTGTAATGAAAGCAAATTTGAAACGAGGATGTAAAACTTGAGCAATCATGCAAGTAATGTCTGCCTTCTATTGCTTGAAGTGATTCTGTAAATTTTCTATTAAATCGTTTTCCATAGTATGAATACCCGCATCATCATTTATGTTACGCAAAAATACCACGAGACCTGTTACACCAGGAGACACCATGGAAAGACAAAAAGAATCAGAGAAAGAGTCATTCGTTAACTTTTCAAATGGGCTAAGAAGCTTTATAACACCCAATTAGAGTCCACTGATGATTATTAACGGTTGGTATGTCATAATCCAGGGGTGGCCAAACCGCGGCTCTTTTACACTTTTATTTTACACTTTATTGTTTTTATACTATTTGCACTTACATTTTTGTTACATATATTTCACCACATAAATGTGTGCAATGTTATAAAAATGTGTCTATTAAGGCTGTCCTTGTCTTGCGGCTCTTGATTGTCCGAAGATTATCATATGCGGCTCTAATATTAGTTCAATAAGTTTAGCCACCCCTGTCATAGTCCGAGACGTATGCAAAAACTGCAGTTTTTTGTTGAAGAAGTCGTTGTAATATATAAAATGTAGCGTTCGATCGGGTGTTAACGTGTCTAAGATATAAGTTTGTTTTCGGGTAAATTATATTGCTCCTGAATTTCCTTAAGTCTATCACAGGCTAGAGATGAATGATTAAAATGCGAACAGATTCGGCGTGCAATTGCTCATATATCTGAAACAGACTCCTGGCTAAGAAGGGCTTCATTAACTGCAAGTGCTAAAGTATGATTCAGAAAAGCAACAGAAGTCTTTTTGAGAACACGAACAACTTTAGTAATATTACGACCATTGTCATGCACAACTGCATGCACACGATCGCTCTATTGACCATTCTTGCAATATATGTAGAAGTCAATGCAGTTGCAATGTTTTCATGAGTATGGGAACCTGGTAGATTTTTGGTAGGTAAAACATACTCCGAGGGGTGGTCAGAAAATAAGTTTACACGGCGTATAATTTCGTAACTAAAGGACCTACATTGATTATGTTTATATCAGGTGAATTCGTTAATCATTGTTGGCAACACTGCACGTCGATTCGGCTGCCATCTACCGTACATTGGCTATATGAGTCAATTGAACATGGAGGCTCGACTGGAACAGTGTCCTGCCCTACGGTGCAGTCCAGGACGTTGACGTTTAATGGCCGCTCGTAAACGTTCCAATGTTGTTGTTGTTGTTGTTTAGCCGATCAGCCCACCCTGATCGAGCAAGCCGGCGGCACGCAGGTAACCGATCGCCCTCTCCGGAGTGGACCAGAGGTTCAGCGCACTCGTGATGTTGTGTTGTGTTCGTTGTTGTGCTAGAGCGGTACAGTCCGTCATAATGTGTTCAATTGTTTGTGGTGTGTCTTGGCACAGGTGGCAGGTGTCGTCTATGGAGTTGTCTAGTCTGTGTTTATATGTCCATAAGTTGGGGTGATGTCCACATCGGAATCGTGCTAAGTTAACTCGATCCGATCTGCTCAGGCTGATCTCTGACCTGTTAATGGGCGGCGGCTTCGCACCTAGGACCGCATTCGGACCGAGTCGTGTCAGTGCTTTGTGGGTTAGTGTGTGTGTGTGTGTTTTCTGTACTGTGTGATGTCTGTGGGGCGTGGTATGGAATGGAGTATTTGGTTATAATGTCTCTCTGGTGTTACCTTAATGGTGCGAGGTGTTGGTGCATGATTGTACATGTAGTGGCAAGGGTGTTGTGGGTTAGTTGTCGCTGCTGCCATGAATTGTGTTCCCCTCATGTCTAAATGTTCCCTAACTTTTAGTATTTTTGTTTCTGTGTGCAGGTGTTCTATTGGTGTTGTTTGAGTGCATCCTGTAATGATACGAAGTGCGTTGTTTTGTATTGTTTGTAAGGTGTTTATGTGTGTGTTTGAGATAATGGGTGCCCAGCATGGGCTAGCATAGTCCATAACTGAGCGAATATATTGTTTAGATGAGTGATGTTGTTTCCTGCTGGTGTCCAAAGTTTGTGCCTGTTAGTACCCTAAGCGTGTTAAGTCTTGACGTACATTTGTTTTAATGTCCTGAATGTGGTTTGCAAAAGATAATGATGTGTTGTATGTGACACCTAGTATTTTGGTTCTGTGAGTGTGTGGAATGTTGATGTTGTTTAGTGTAAGTTGTGGAATTACCTGGTGTTCTTTTGTGTTGCTTGTAAGCAAGGTGATGGTTGATTTTGTGGGCGCTACTTTGAGTCTATTGTGTGTGAGCCAGTCTTGTATACTGTTTATGGATGTTTGTAGGTTATTTGTAGCGGTGTCGATGTTGTTGTGGGTGGATGTTAGAGTGATATCATCTGCATATGATGATAAGGTAAGCTTGTATCTATGGGTGTTGGAATGTCATGCATGTATAAGTTGAAGAGTGTTGGTGAGAGAACAGAGCCTTGAGGGGCCCCGTTCGGAAAAAGCTTGTTTTTGGATGACTTGCCATTAAATGTGACATGTGAGTATCTTCCTGAGAGATAGTTGCTCAGCCACCTTTTGTGTTATTGTGCATGTTTGTGTTGAGTATTTTGTTTATGAGAGGGAAGCGTGGGATAGCATCAAATGCTTTACTAATGTCTATTGTTGCTAATAGTGTACGTTGAGCTGGTCTTCTAGAGTTGATGCCATCCATGATGTGCTGCGTCAGGTTAGTGAGTAATGTCGTGGTTGAGTGGTGAGGTCTGAATCCATGTTGAGTAGGCGATAGTGGTATGTGTGGGTTGGTGATTGTAAGATTAGTCTTTCTGTTACTTTGGAAGGTGTGCATAGTAAAGTAATGGGTCTGTAGGAAGCTGGTTCTGTTGGATTTTTGTTTGGTTTGAGTAGTGTAATAATTTTACCTTGTTTCCATATGTCAGGAATAATACAGTGTTGGTATGAATATGTGCTGATATTTGTGAGAGCTAGTATTCCTTGTGGGCCCAAGTGTTTAAGGTGTGTTAGATATGTTGTCTGGTCCAGTAGCCTTCGAATTTTTAATGTTTTTGATGATCTTTGTGGTCTGGTCTGTATTGAAGGGTGTAATGGTCGTGTCGAGTCTGTAGGTTTTCTTGTGTCTGGCTGTTTGTTTGTCTGCGTGTTTCTGGTTGTTGTCTCTGTTTAAGTGACTTATCTTTGCGTAGTGATTAACTAGAATGTTAGCTTGTTGTGTGTATGTTGGGATATTATTTTGGCTGCGACAGATAGCCGCGTGTGAGGTGTGAATGCCGCTGTTAGAGTGGGTAATGCTGTTTATAGTCTTGTATAGCCTGTATGTATCTGTGGAGTGGTTTAGTGTTGTTATGAATTCCCTGAATGTTTCTGTTTGTTTTTCTTTGAGTTTGTTGTTTATTTCTGTGTTGAGCTTTTGTATCTGCTGCTTTATGGCTTCTGTGTGTGGTGTTTGTGTGTTATGTTTGAGGTTGTTACGTTGCCTTATGAGGTGGGCTATTTCTCTAGTGTAATTTGGGTTGTATTTCCTAATGTTGCCCTTGGGTATGTATTTTTTGCATTATTGATAATCTGATTAAATGTCTTGAGTGTTGTATCGATGTTTATGATGGGTGTGCTGTTTAATGTGGTGAATTGTTCCTCAGTCTGTATTTTGAACTGTTCCCAATCAGCTTTCTTGTAATTTCTGTAAGTGTGCCTAAGGCTGTTGGGGCAGAGTGTAGAATGTGTTGTAATGATGATGGGCAGGTGGTCTGATGACAGTTGTTTTTCTGTTCTCCATTGTGTATGTGTTGCTAGTGAGGGGGAACAGAACGTTATGTCTGGGGAGGAGTTTGAGTATCCTGCTTGATGTGGTATGTGTGTATGTTCTTCTGTATTGTTAAGAATGAAGAGGCTGTTTAGTTGTGTGGCTATGTTGGCGCCTCTGGTGTTGTTTTGGTTGTGCAGGTACCAACTAGTGTCTTTGGCGTTGAAGTCTCCTCCTAAGATGACATTAGTGAGAGAGGCAAGATTGTGTAACTGTGGATTGTAATTGGCTGGCACCTGAGGTGAACTATCTGGTGGGATGTAAATGTTGATTAGTGTGGTGTTGTGTTTTGCGCGTGTTTTAATGTTAACTGCCTGTATTTCTATCGTGTTATCTGCTTGGATTGTGTTTGTAATGTTTTGGGTAGCATCAGTGTAGCTAATGCTTTTACGTATGTAAGTGATGAGTCCACCCCCGTTACCCCCAGTACGATCTTGACGGATCGCCGTGAAGTCAGGGATGGTGGGTGTTTTGTGTGTGCGTTTTAGTTTTGTTTCTTGTATAAGTGCTATGTGAATGTTTTGTTTGTGTACGAATTCCCTAAGCTGCATGATTTTGTTTGTGAGGCCATCTACGTTGTACTGTAATATGTTAATATTATACTTCTGTATGTGTCTCATGGTGCTATTGTGTCTATGTCTTTGTGTATGGTGACATGTGTAAGTTGTAGTGGGGCCTGGATTAGTCTTAATGTCGCCAGAGAGTAAGAGTAGTTCGGGGAGCACGCAATTGTTCCCTGTAATTGAAAAAATAGCACGCTGAGAATAGGTCCGGCCCCGGGAGCCGATCGGCACTCTGACCGTGCCACGCAACAGGCCGTCGACTGCCAGTCTGGCCAACCGTAGACAGCCCAATGTTGAACAATATGCAGCTGCATTGATTGTTGTGCCTTTTTGTATGAAGTCTGCGAGCAAAACGCCTTTGTGGTCCCAAAACACGGTAACCATCACTTTGCCAGCGGACCTCAAAACCTTGGACTTCTTTGGTCGCGGGGACGCAGGGTGTTTCCATTCCATGCTGGCACGTTTTGTTTCCGGAGTACGGTGATGAACCCATGTCTCGTCTCCTGTGACAATGCGCTCGAGAAACTCTTCACCCACTGACAGACTCGGAATATCGTTGCAGAAATGACAGGGCACTGTTCCAGTCGAGCTGCCATGTTCAACTGACTCATATAACCAATCCCTAGTCTATTTTCGTCTTTCCTTTCTTCATTCATATCCTTGCCCCCAACAAATTATATTGGTTATAAATCAGCGTTAGTTAAAAGAAGCTTCATATGTAAGGATTAATTGTCAGTATGAATACACAATGTCAATTTATCAAATACAACAGATTATTGATCGCGTAACACTCGAGTAGTTTCACTTATTGATGGTTGCCTTTCCTCTGGTTTTATGGTTGCTTGGCAGTCCCTCGGTGATGGTTTTGGTTTGGCTGATGGATTGATTTTGACGACTGTCTTTTCCGATTCACTATCTTGAAGTCTGAAGTCTGTTTTACAATATCGTGAAAGTGTTTTATAGGCTGACCATTGTTTCAGGACTTAACGAAAGAAATGCTCATTAACGAAGAGAACGTCTCTCTTCATTACTTCATGTTGGTACCTGGAGGACCTTCTTCCGTACAGATTTCTGCTGGTGACGAGGACTTAAAGGGTATCTTCAACGAACTGTGATGAATTTACTTTTGAATGCGTTTACTCAAAAGTTTCTAGAGACATCTGGATCTCATTAGGAATGGCCTTCGTAATGGTGATCTTTTGTGGTCTCATGGTGATGCCATTCGATACGCACTTGAGAAGTGTACTGCCATATCGAATCTACGAAGTTCTTGTAATAAAACAGTAGGCCTACAATGAGGTACCTTATAACCACCTCTGCATATATATAGGAAAATATTATAAAGGGTGAAGGAAACATTTGTGCAGAATAACCAATATAAAATGTGTACTTAATAATCGATGCAGCTTTATCTGGTTTCTTCTTTAGTGTGGAACAAAGCGTGTATTTGAGAAGCGAGGCTTCTACCTTTTTTCTGATGTTACTCACGTAGATGAAGTGTTTTTTCAACGCAGCTTTTTCTGGTTTCAACTTCAGTTTGAGGCGAAGCAAGTCTTTTTGCCCTTTTCTGCTGCTGTACACTAGATTAAGCATTTTTTGATAGAGCTTGATCTGGTATCATCTTTCATCTTCGGTTTGGAACGATGGATGGAGTTCGCTCAGAGTTTCTGCTAGGTAGTAGGCTTCTCTTGAAGAAATGGTGTGTTCGTTGCCACGGCGTGGTCCGAGATTGATTTTATTGAACTTTGCTGCATTATTACCAAAGCTGTAGTTGTTTGTTAGCCGTTAGGTGTAAAGTGAATTTTCTTAATAGCATTTTTTCTATTGCTTTCCTTTGGACTGGTAGCACGTTAACAGACTGGTTTTCAATGAGCTTTGCAGTTTTAATTGCTTTGGGTATCTGATTAATTTTGCAGCCTTAGGGTCTTTACGGTTCGAAGCATTGTGAAAAAAACAAAAGAAAATAATATTTCTAGGTAGAAAATATATATATTTGTTAAGAAAAGTACATTTTATGGTGGAGAAGTGTCTAATAGTTAACTAGAATAGATTGAAAATTGGGAAATATCTCTTAAAATTTTCTCAAATAGGTCTTCATTTGCGTTCTTTCGCGGCACAACGTAGAGAAAGAAACACGTCTCGAGTCTTTCGGCAAACTCCTCCGAACACCCACTGTTCCGGGAGCATTCGTCCTCGGTTATATCATACTTCCTTTTCGCATACAATGTTTCATCTATTTCATCTGTACAGTTTGGATCTCCGATTTTTATTGGATGTTTTAAAATTGTCTCGGCACAAACCTGGTACGCGTAAGAAAGTTAGGTTAGGTTAGGTTGTATTCTAGGTAACTTACCGCTCTCAAATAGTTGTTATAATCAACCACAGTAGAGTGACTGATGCCAAATTCATCCTCGCAAAATTTTACGTTTGTATACTCTTTGGACCAGTAATAAATATACAAATATACACAATAATAGTTCTGAGTGGGAGTGATGTTCCTTCCAACCAAGTTCCTTTGCGGACTGAAGCTGATTCGTTACACCCGCCGTTTTTGACATCGCCATAGAGGACTTTGGTCTGGTACGTATTTTATCATTTTGTTTTTTGCGGCATAACTTTTCTTCTGGAACATTTTTCTAGGATTGAAAAAGTTTTACTGCCGCTTCTTCGGACTGCACTGTAAAGTCCTTTTATCACTTATTTTAATCTGTAAATAATATTTGCTATAAATTATATTTTTACGTTCAAATAATATATTTCCCCAATGAAGAATGTACTTTTCTTAACAAATATATACATTTTCTACTTGGAAATATTTTTTTTTTCAAAGTGCTTCAAATCGAAAAGATCCCAGCCTTATAATATATTTGGGAAGTAGCCTGAACATACTGTATTGGCTATTTCTTCATGAATGCTTTTTCAAGCAAGGTTTTTGTGATTCTGATTGGCCAGATGTCTTTTCTTTGAAGCGCCGGAGAGTCTTTGACTTCCTCGAGGTAATTCTGAAGCTAACGTGGAGTAAGAGAGTAGGATTTGGTGGAAAACATCAAAACCACTAATAACAAGAACTTTTCAGCCCATTCTAATCGGATTTGGATTAAATACTCCACGTAAAGAGGCGGAAAAACACTGAGACTTTCATCCAAATCGGTTAGTAAACAAAAAAGTAGCAAAAGTATGTCCGTATCATTAGTTTGTCAAAGATTAATTTTGTCAGAAATTAATTACTTTTCAGTTAAGCCTTTTTCCTTTAAGACGGCAAACTTTAACGTAAAATCTTTTAATTATTTATACGGCTGGCTACCTTGTACACTGTACACTGTACGCTGTATGAACTAATTGAATCGTGTTTTCTTAATTTAAAGGCACTTACATAGGACGTGTTACGTGTGTATATATATATAATATATATATATAAAACCCTTGGTTGACCTTTGCGCCTCGGTGGTGTAGTGGTTAGCGTCGCTGACTACGAATCCATCGGCCCCGGGTTCGAGACCCGACGGCAGCCGGCGCGCAGCAAAACCCAGCTGTTCATCCTTCCACACAATAAAGGAAGTGGTTGGTAGATAAATGACGCTGGACTGCTGATGGGGTCGAATTCCACGTTAAACTGTAGGTTCTAAGATGGAGTGAAAAGCTTGACCTTCGTCAGAATGAACAATTCGGGCGGAAGCTAACCAAAGGTTATATATATAAAGGTATGTATATGAATTTAGAAAAACACAAAGTGTAAAAATGTGGCAAAAAATCAATAATACTTAGACCATTGCTCGAAACATTCATTTGGGTAAACATCCCAACTTACAGATTTTAATGTTTTTAGCTTAAAGTGTAAAGACATGATTCGAGGCTGGTGATGTTCTTTGATGCCAGTTTCTTTGGTTCTACAATGTTAAACCCGGTTTTGTGATCCCATAGTAACAATTTGGGTATCCACCTCAATTTACAGATTTAAATGCCATTAGTTTAATATGTAAAGACAGATGACTGAGACTGATAATATTTCTTTATGACGAATTTTTAGTTTCACAGAATAAATCTACATTTGTGATCCTATAATATTAGCAACCAATTTCGGAGGATAGAACAGCATAACTCCCCTCACCCCTCTACCTAGCTAGAGATTCTAAATCATAATTACATGTTTGGAAGTGAAAATTTGATGAGCATTCTGCATTCTGCTCGAGTCGAGAGAAATACAAATTTGTTATGCGTAATCATGGATGTTATTTATTTACTTTTGTTTTGCGTCGCAATGGTAATCACTTTTCATTGACAAATAAAACCGGATGAATCTGTTTTCTACATACAACTAAGAAACGTTTTTCATAACTATACAGACTTAGGAAGAAGAAGAGAAAGTTTGTATGTTCTCTTCTTACATATAAATATGAAATACAGATATCAATTCCTGTTCTGAAAATTTATGAACTATTTTGCAGGTAATAGCAACTCTAAGTAATAATTGCTGATACCTGTGGATATGTATGGGAATCACTTTGGAGAATGCAGGAAAACTGATGGAAATTTTTAACATAGTAAGTTTGCTTAGCGTCAGGGAAAGTAAACTAAGGATTCATAAAAGTTCGTAAGAGCCAACTTGAATGCGTACGAAGAGATTATCATATGAGGTATGATAGTGACATTATAGTATACAGTATACGAGTTTATGAGTACAGTATACTATTACAGTAATCTCTCGTCGTTTGTATCCGGTCTTTGAATTTCTTTGAAAACAATTTCCTTTAATTGTAATATCTTACTTAATCTGTATATTTATTATATCGTTTATTATTTTATAAATAAAGCACAGAAACGTTTGTGATGGGTTAGGAAATTTAGAAAATTGCCAGTGCACTGCATTTTTCAGACATAAAACTGATAAATACAGCAATTATGTAATTGCTGTATTATTAGTTTATATACTTATCATGTTAATTTTTAACTAGGGCACGAAATTGTCTCCTTTTTTAATATTTTATTTCATTTAATACATTGATACATTGAGAATTAGGGGCAGAAGTGATCTATATTTGTCGCCCAGTAACTAAGTCTAGCTTTCTTTAGGGTTTGCAGGTTCTTTACATAAATGGTGAAACTTCTTTTAATGAATTACGAGGAATATTTTTTCTAAGAGTAAATTTCCAAAAGAAGATTTCTTGTTTTGTCTGGAAAATTTCCTTATACACTTTTATCGTCAAAATTCTTCATTTTCTACAGGTAAGTTTCAACAGGTTTGAGGTATATTCCTTCTCGAACATACTCATTGAGTCGCTGAGTTATGATAAGTACTGAAGTTATTAAAGTATTCCCGTCATTTTGCAGATTTTCTTTTAGAAGGAGAGAAAACGTCCCGATATTGAGAGTAGCTTGCTTTAAGGCACAGAACCATTGAATTAAAGTTTTGAAGTTAATCCTCAGTACAAAAATCATTCATGCCGTTCTGGTTCAACAAAGTATGATTAGTGTTCAAGCCCCAATCACCCTCATACCTCTGGAAACAATCCTTTATGAAAAAAGTTTGATAACACTTCCTCTGTTTTTATTAATGGCAACACAAACACGTTACAAATTTATTTTCTCCTTACGCGGAACTCAGAACCAGCGCAAGCATATCATTCTTAGTGACGCCACTATTTATTATACATTCGTTCACTATAAACTGCATACTCTCAAATACATTCATTACATTTAACCCATTATTGCCCAGAGGTCTTTCCCGAAACTTAATAAAATCGTCTGGCGTTAGCCGGAACAAAATCAGTAAAGTGACGCTGGACACTACTAATGGGTTAAGAACAGTCGATGGTTGTTATTTTATTTATTTGTCGGGTTCAAATTCCCAACTGAGCCGTGAACGGCCAAATTCTAAAGGGCAAGTTCTACCTAAAGCCCAAGTTAAGCTAAATTAAAACTTACGGATTTGAGATCCTATTAGGTCCTACCTCAGGGTAACCTCAGGGTTGCTGACTCGATGCGGGCCTACCTTAGACCTTAATTACGTAAACTTAAAGTAAACAAAAAGGGTACTATTTGTGGTCTTCTTTCTCAACCTTGCAACAACAACGCAACCTGGACTATTGCACGATGCAACAATCATGTATCTAAACAACCAAACTGAATTGCAAGAGAGCTCTCTATCAGACCACACCTTACGTACGACCTTCCACAACGAGTAGAAAACGCGCAGCGTCCCAAAATGATGCCAACAGTGTGACCAAACAATGATGCCACAAGAGCTCAAAAATGCTAGCTCTAAATTAAGTTAATTTTTCACTAACCTTACAATATAGATGGATATATACAGCCTTAACGTAATATATATACAAGCAATGCTGCATCAATCATCTTAGTCATCGTATCGCCTTGGGACAACAATGGTTCTTCCTCTTCTAGATTTTCTAACACTCCCCACCGAAGAGGCATTGTTGTCATTACCTTCTGCAAGGTTAGCCAAGCCTTCTTCATGAGGCTGTAACTCAAATGTTTCATCTTGACTATCTGTGTTTTTGCTGATTCTAAAGCATAGAGTTTTTGTATAGGTCTCTTTAACTTTCCTCCTGAAGTCTTTACCAGTGCAGACCTAACTAAATTGTCTTTGCCAACAAACAACTCTTCAATTATGCCAAGCTTCCAGCATTGCCTTGGTCTTTCATCCCCAATCATTACCACTTCTCCCACCTTGATACAATTTGCATTGGAGCCCTTTACCTTGCCTGATGGGTAATAATTGAGTTCTGGCAAGTATTCCATCTGCCACCTCTTCCATAACTGATCTTTAGCTCTTCAAGGTACCTGAACCGTCTGGTTAACTCTCCTTGAGTGCTCTGGATAGGCTGCAAGTCTTCTGGCACACTGGGGTTTGATGTTAATCGTTACCACAAAGAAAATGATTTGGTGTCAATGGCTCTGCATCCTGCCTACTGTTGTAAACAAAAGTGATAGGCCTACTGTTCACACCATTGCTTCTTCTACTTCACATAAAACAGTAGAGAATTCTTCTTTGCTCAAATGAGCATTAGCTAAAAGTTTCTTTAATGGACACTTTACACTTCTCACTAGCCTTTCCCAAAATCCTCCCCACCATGGTGCTCTCTCAACAATAACTCCCACTGTACCCCTTGGTGTGAAAAGTAGGATTGGAATCCTTCCTCTTTTAGCAAGGACCAAATTTCTTGGAGTTCCTTTGCAGCCTTTTGAAGGTGTTTGCATTATCCGATATGATTTTATTTGGGAAACCCCTTCTGTTCACAAACCTTTTAAAGGCCAAAAGAAATACATCACTACTTAAGTTGCTTACCAACTCCAAATGGATTGCTCTGGTGGTAGCCAGGGCCGGTTTTAAGCCGATTAGACCGATTTGTTCAAATTGGGCCCCGCGCCCCGAGGGGACCCCGCGCACGCGCTCGAGTTGGGGACGCTATGATGAATTAATGAGTGTCCAGTGTGCACGAAGTTTCTTGTTACTGTGAAGGCGTGAAACTATTCAGTCCGTCCTCGTATATCTATGTTTCAATGTTTTATGCTAATCGTTTGTTTATTTGTTTTGTAATTTCAGTTTATCGTCGCCGTTTAGCTTTTTTAAAAAAAAGGTAATTTGTGGACGATATTCAAACCCTCAACAACAGAAAGAGCGCTGTTAATGAGATTATATAACATAAAGCTTGGAATGTAAAGTTGTGTTGTTTGTTAAATATGTCCAAATTGTTTATATGTCCAAACTGCAAACTTGAAGTGTCTTAAGCCTGCATGTAACAGAGAACGTGGTGGTAAGTAGATCCTACATATTAAATTAACTAGTTTTTGCCTCATTATCATAGAGAGCATTTACATTTCTATTTACTAGAGCTTGTTCTTTTGCCCCCTGCGTTTTTCTTCTTACTCCCAGGCTTTTAAAAATCATGAAATCTTTTGCATTAATCATTAGATGCATACATGCACATCTTTATTATTTTTCAGTGCCAGGGAGTCTTTATTGTGAATGATTTTTTTTTTGTTTTGTAATTTCAGTTTATCGTCGCCGTTTAGCTTTTTTAAAAGAAAAGTAATTGAAAAAGCCCTTACATCATCGTCATCATGGCAAGCACAAGCAGAGATAGAGACAAAGGGCGAAAGTATTTGAGCGGCAATCAGAAACGAGCACTGGCCAAGGCTAAGGCAGCTGAAAATGAAAAACAAAGAGATGCTCTAGCGAAATTTCTTGTCACTCCAACTTTGAAACGACAACGGGTAGAGGGCCCCGCTAGGCGCTAACAATTTTCTAATTGGGCCCGCACTTCCTAGCGCCGGCCCTGGTGGTAGCACAGGTTGAAAAGACATATATAACCTTTGTTAGACTCCCCTCGCTCATACACATAGACTGGCCCTGCAAAGTCTACTCCCACTACATCAAATGGGGCAGTATAGACACACCGTTCTCTTGGAAGTGGAGCCACCTTTTCATAATAAGGCTTTGCACTCCAACGCTTGCAAACCACACATTTATGCAAGACCTTTTTACTACTTGTCTAATTTTGGGAATCCAAAATTGTTGTCTAATCTCTATTATCACTTCTCTAACTCTAGCATGTAACAGCTTATGATGAGTATCCAGGATCAAAAGGTCCACAAAGTTGCCCCCCAGAAGGTAGCAAAATTGGATGTCTTTTCTCCTGGAAGCCCAGAAAACTGTAGTCTACCCCTACTCTCAATAAATCCTGATCCAAAAACCATCCAAACCCTTGAGCGCAGAATGTGTTGGTAGAACCTGTAATGGATGGCTGGTGAGCAATTCTCTCTCTTCACCAAATTTTTTCTTCTGCATATATACCACCCAGTATTTCCTGGCTTGCTGAATCTCATTACTGTTCAGAATTCTTCCCTTCTTGTTTTCTCCCTTAATGTTGTTGGTAAATCTATATACCCATGCTGTCACTCTTAACAATCTTTTCAGACTGCTAATGTCCTCAAGCCTCAATATGGGGTCCTGCTGCATAACTTGACAACTGTTCACAGCGCATTTTCTCACCTCACTCACCCATGCTTCTTCAGCTGGCATTCTCCTACAATAGGCTGATTAGAAGGCCAGTTTTCACTTCCAAGTTTTAGCCACTGGCCCATTCCACCACAAACTTGACTGTGAAAGATCTTTCACTGAAATTCCTCGTGTTGGTAAATCAGCGGGGTTTTGGATGCCTGGACAATGCTTCCATTGCTTGGGATCTGTGTGCGCTTGAATTTCCTCCACCCTATTGGCAACAAATGGTTTCCATTTCCTTGCCTGACTTCTTAACCAGTGCCAAACTATAGTGGAGTCTGTCCAATAATAGCTTGGAATTTCATAGAGGGCCAAAGACTTTCGCACTGTAATTGCAAGCCGACTAGCAATAACGGCACCATCAATTCCAACCTTGGAACAGAAAGCCTTTTCAAAGGTGCTACTCTACTCTTTGCAGCAATCAACCTGCAACTTACTTCGTCTGCAATGCGCCTCTTATATAAATACAAGTTGCATAGGCTTCCTCACTTGCATCACAAAAGATGTGCAGCTCCAAATTGTCTGGACTATTGTTCAACTCTCCAAAGTACCATCTGGGATTTCAATGTCTCCAAGATGTGCCAATTCTTTGAACCAATATTTCCACCTTACCACCATATGATCAGGTAACTCTTGGTCCCAACCAAGTCCAATTTCCCAGAGGCTCTGAAACCAAATTTTTTACTTTATCACAAATGGAGCCAGGAATCCAAGAGGATCAAAGACCTTCGAAGCCAAACTAAGAGCTGTACGTTTTGTCCACCTTGTCTCATTCTCAGCCAGCTCTACTAAAGATTTCCCATTGAAGGTAACAAATCATCATCTTGCTGCCAAACGATGCCTAGCACCTTTGCGTCTATTGCCCACAACTCCTTAATACCAGAATCCTCAATACTTTCTGCTGCATCAGGTACTACACAGGAATGACTCATAAACTCTTGTAATTGCGAATGATTGGTCTGCCATTTTCTGAGCTCCATGCCAGCCTCCCTCATTATAGCTCTAGCCTCCATGAATATCTGTTTAGCCATTTCTGTATTATCCACGGAACATAGCAAATCATCAACATAAAATTTTTTCCTTATGTGCTAAATAGTGTTAGGATAGACTTCAGAATATTTCTTAAATGGTACTGCATAGTAGCTGCCAACAGAAATGGACTAGAGGGGCCAAACAACACTGACTTCATTCTATATGCTTGAACCTTAGGTTCATTTTCCAACAAGTCTTTCGTATCCACCCACAGATACCTTACTGCATCTCTGTCCTCTGGTTTTAACTTTATCCGCAAAAAGGCTTGCTTCACATCTGCAGTCAATGCTACTCTACCAAACCTGAATCTCAGTAACAAGGAAAATAAATCTGCATTTAAATTGGCCCAGCATCCAAACAGTCATTCAAGGACACACCACCTTTGTCCTTGGCTGAGCCATCAAAAACTACCCTCAGTTTGGTGGTAGTTTTGTCTCGCCGTACCACTGCATGGTGTGGCAGATAATGTGCCTCCTGGCTCACCAGCTCACCTTGCACCCTTTCAGCATAGCCCTCCCTTACATAACTTAGGATGGCCTCATCGTATTCAATTAACAACTCCTCATTTTTTCTTAGCCTGTACAATGAAGTCTCCAACCTCCGATTAGCTAGCTGAAGGTTGAACCGGGTTTGCAAGAATCCTTCCATGGTAGGCCAACTTCATAGCAACCATCTCTAAACCCAATCCCTTTTTCAAATTGCTCTAAAACATCATTGTTCACTGTACTTGCCTGGTTGTCCTTTATACCAATAGATTCAAGTTCCAAAACGCTTTCAAATGCCTTTCCAGACCATGGCTGTTCTCCTCAATCTTAACAAAAAGAGCCTTAACTTCCATTTCATTGCAATAACTACCATGTAGCATCCAGCCTAGCTTACTTTCAATAGCTACCGGGCCTTGAGATGTACAGACAATATTACCAGTGATGAAGTCCCAATAATAGTCAGCTCCAATCAAAAGACTAATATCTTCTGTTCCCTCAAACTTATTATTTGCCCAAATTAATTCCTTTAACTTGCAATTCTTGGACACATGCCATATCTAAACAAGTAGTGACTGGAGCACAAAGTTCCTCAATCTCTACAGCTTGGACCTTGATAGTGGGACTTTGCGGTAACAACCCTTTAACCAGAACTTCTACCTTCTTAAATTTGGTTCGGTTTTGAACGGAACCCCCAAACCCAGAAATTCTTAAATTTTCCCTCTTAAGTTCTTTAAACTTCAATTTTCTGGAAATTCTGGTCTTAATAAAACTACACTGGCTACACTATCAAACAACACTCTACAGTAGCTTCTCCTCATTCCCAATTAATAAGGCTGCAGTTGTTTGCAATAATCCCCCTTTACTTTTACTCCCTTGCATAGCAGTGGCATGTGCCACTGATGTCTCTACTTCTGGGGTAGGCCTACTAGAGTGTTTTCACACAATAATGGCTGATGCCTACCATGACATTTTTGCACAAAATTTTAAACTTACAAAACCTTGCTCTATGACCTTTCAAAAAAACATTTAAAACATGCTGTGGACTTAGTTACCCTGTCCTTTCTCTCCTCAAAAGGTAAGGCCTCAGCCACCTCACATTTATATGACTTGTGGTTACCTTCGCAAAATATGCATTCCTTGATTCCCTTTAATTATTCTCAGAGGAGGCATGTAGAGCTGACACTGTACCTGGGCTATTCCTTTTTGTGGAAACTTTGGTGCTGTGCCTGCCTTTGTCCCTTGTTTACCATCCCACTGTGCAAACTCAACTCCCTCTCGTCTTGCTAATTCTGTGCCTAAAAGACGTAACATCTGCTGAAGGGGTATGTACACATGTTCTGCAGAGTGTCCCCTACTTAATTCAAGCAAAATTGAGCTAGGCAATTTAGATCTAGTGTAGGAACCAACACTATACCATACTTTTCCATTCCTACACCCAAGTTGTCCAGGGACCTAGTTCTAATTTCAAATTCATCATATAACTGCCGTAACTCCTTGACACTATTAGGATTATTAACAGGAGGTATAGCTAAAAGTGCACGGAGGTGGCTTTTAATTAAGATCTCTGGCTTACCAAACCGTTTCTTTAATATATCCCAAGCCACATTATAATTAGCCTCTGTTAATGCTAATCCTGCTATAGTCTTTGCTGCCTCCCCTTCCAAGAGGGACCGCAAATAATTAAACTTCTCCACGGCACTTAACACTTGACTAGAATGAACTGCTGATTGAAAACTGTCTGCCCATCCTTGCCATTCTGAATACTCCAGAAAATGTTTTGAGTACAAGCCTC